>CM030359.1:180144516-180651076 GCA_017893485.1 Hemerocallis citrina | reverse complement strand
CCATTACATACAAGAGTCCATTCCTAACATAATACTAAATATATGAGATAGAAACAAAACAAGAGAATTGGAGTGTTTCCCACCTCAAGAAGAAATTGATACAACTAGTAGTCTCCTCCTCCAAGCAATAGATCAACTCCAAAGCCTCCAAAAAATCAACAAATAGGAAAAGAATGCAGGCCAAAACCTATTGATGTTCCCATATATATGGGCGGCCAGAAATTAGGGTTTCATGAGGGATTTTTTGCAATAAAGTACCTCTACAAACCCAATTTGCATTATTCAATTATTTACTCAATCTTTCCCATTATACTTCAATCAAATATGGATGAATACATATCCCAGAAAATCTCCACTGAAAAACCGGCCCCCAATATGGCTAACAAATTTTTAAAATTCAAATTTTACCTCCAAACGACTTTTTTACAAAAAAATTCCCTTCTTTCGAAATATTTACAAAAATAGTTTCTCTTATTTAGAAAAATCCCAAAAATTAAAATATATCCAATTATGAATAATAGAATTTATTTAGCAACTCAAAATTCCAAAACTTGCATTTCAAAAAGGTTTGCACGTGCAAAACGACCATTTCACATAAATTCAAAATAATTAAATAAATTCATTTAAAAATTATTTATTAATTCAGAATGTTGTATTTAAAATTATGGGGCGTTAAAAAATAGGTAATTATAATTAAATAAGAAAACATATAGAAAAAAACCTCAAACCAACGACCAGCCCAAGGCAGGCCGACTGTTGAGCCCACCGGGTTGAAACGGACCAGAATGTTTTAGTCTAGTCCGGTTCAAGAATGAGCAGGTTGAGCCCCTATGTAATTTGGGTCAGTCCGGGCTAATTTGGCCAAAATCTGACCTTGGTGGGCCAGTCCGGTTCGGTTTGGGCTGAAGCCCGTTCCGGGCCTGTCCAAGCGGGCCCCGGGCCTGTCCAAGCAGGGCCGCGGGCCAGACCGGCCCGATTGCCAACTCTAAATAAGAGACAACTCAGTCAACATTGTAACTTTAAAAAATTCCAAATTAGTATAAGTTTTAACCCATAGAATACAACTCTGGAAGTGAACCTATGGAAAACTTAAATATGGAGATGGGTTCACAATCACAATGCCACCCAAGGCTACATCTACACCCACTTCTACAACCTAATCATTTAAATGATTAGGTTGTAGAAGTGGGTGTAAGTGTAGCATATTTCACGAGGATAAGCAAAATCCTGCAATTCTTAGCAGATTAGCTGGATCCCTAGAGGGTTCCAATCCCCTAAATGGATCCAAAATTCTCAGTGGGTTTGAGAACCAAAATGGATCCAAATCCATGGTCGCCAAATTTCAATAGAGGAGAAACCAACAAAAGATAAAATGGCAAACTTCATCAGAAAAAATTCACATAAATATATGAACAATAAATTAGAAACTAAAGAGATTAATTTGATGTGATTGAAAATCAAAGTAAACGTCAATAAGAGGAATAATAAATATGTTCTTAGATTGTTGGATGTATTCATAAAAATGAATAATAAATCATTTTCCTTCAAAACTGAAAATTCACAAGAATAAGTCAAGTGAAAAGAATTGTTAGAATAATTAAAGAAAAAGAGTTGAACAAGCCTAAAAGAGTGAGTTGACAGTATCCAATCTACTCTAAGAACATGCTGCCCCCTTATGTGCAGGGTTTCCCGGCGAATTTGCTTGTTCCCAAAGTAAATTACCCTCCGGCCAACCAGATCTTTATTAAAGCATGATTCTGAAAGATGCTACTTTTTTAAAATGTATTCGTCATAAAACATTTCTAATTTAAAAATAAAATAGAGAATTTATCGAAGTAGTTTGGAAAATATGGAAGAAGAGAATTCAAGTTCTCTTATTGGGATTAACTTATCAATGGAAAAACTCGATATATTTAAAGTTGTGAAGAGTCTCAAATGCATCAATTTGGAGACTGGCAAAGTAACAAGTAGTTATGTCTGTTAATTCAAAATACACAATCATTCATGTAAGGTACCGTCAAAGGGTTTTGATCAACTCCTTGATTAGTGCTGGTTACCAATTGGATAATTGCTTCCAAGTTTTCATAGTTAAAATATATTATTTATTTTATATTTTTCTCTCACACATATTATACTATATCTTAAGTTAATAGGCCTAACCTCTCTTCTTTTTTCATTTTGAAATAGAGAACTAGGAGCAAAAGTAGGGATTCACACTTCCTTAACACATGTAGCTCACACCTTCTGATTACCAAAACAAAAATAAAAAGGGGAAAAAAATCACCCGTTCACCCAAATCCCTCCCCTCTCCCCTTCCCTAAAATCCCGCTATCCCTAACACCACCGCCCTTCACCGTATGCCACCCGACGCAGACCTCGCCCTCACCGTCTTGCAGCCCGCCCTAGCCCTCGCCGTCACCCGTCCTCCTCCCAAATCCCTCCCCTCCCCCTCCCCCAAAACTCGCTAACCCTAACACCAGCACCCTTCGCCGTACGCCCGTAGCTATCCTCCATCGATCGCCACCCATCGCTAATCTTTCTCCAAATTGCAGCACATATCAGCTTCTTCGAACCCATCATGGATTCAATCTCCCAGTTGCTCTCCGATTCCTTATCATCAACCTCGAAGGAAGCATCTGGACCGACGGTGGTGAACGAGCGAGTGGTTTTGAAACTGAAGGGGTACTTAAGCTAATAGGCCTACCCTCTCTTCTTTTTTCATTTTGAAATAGAGAACTAGGAGCCAAAGTAGGGATTCACACTTCCTTAACACATGTAGCTCACACCTTCTGATTACCAAAAAAAAATAAAAAAGGGGGAAAAAAATCACCCGTTCTCCCAAATCCCTCCCCTCTCCCCTTCCCTAAAATCCCGCTATCCCTAACACCACCGCCCTTCACCGTATGCCACCCGACGCAGACCGTCGCCCTCATCGTCTCGCAGCCCGCCCTAGCCCTCGCCGTCACCCGTCCTCCTCCCAAATCCCTCCCCTCCCCCTTCCCCTCCCCCAAAACTCGCTAACCCTAACACCAGCACCCCTCGCCGTACGCCCGTAGCTATCCTCCATCGATCGCCACCCATCGCTAATCTTTCTCCAAATTGCAGCACATATCGGCTTCTTCGAACCCATCATGGATTCAATCTCCCAGTTGCTCTCCGATTCCTTATCATCAACCTCGAATGAAGCATCTGGACCGACGGTGGTGAACGAGCGAGTGGTTTTGAAACTGAAGGGGTACTTCGAATTGGCGAAGGAGGAGATCGATAAGGCGGTTAGGGCTGAGGAGTGGGGACTCAGCGATGATGCCATCAGTGATTACAGGAACGTTCATTCGTCATGCTCGAGGCCAAGTCGGCCAGGGTTCCGTCTGCTTTGTCTTCTAGGTATAATTTCTCAAATTTCTGATTTTGGGGTCTAAATAGTAAAACCCATTAGTTGAGGAACCTGTTTGTAAAAAAATTAAAAATAAAAAATAAAAACTGTTTTTTTCTGGAAATTTGCAGTAAGGAGCAAAATGAGGTTGAGGATGTATCAACAGAAGATTGCGAAATGGCAGGGGCAGGTGGCGGAGAGGATGCGGGTGTTAACTCAGAGAACAAGTATACCCTTTTTAATGTGTGTAAAAGATGGATTTTTTGTTTGGTTTTTACTATGGGTTTTTGTTTTAGTTCTTAATTTGTGTTTTGTAGAGCTTTGCAGGTGGTGCAGTACGGAATAAGGGATATGTGTATGGATTATGTTGATCACATTGTAAAGGCATCCACACTCTCCGTGTAACTTAATTTCGTTTCTAGGTTTCAATTTCAATATATTTGTTAAGGTTCATGAATGCCACAGATCTGATTAGGGTTATTTACGTTTTGTTTGCTTCTGATTTCAGATTTAGAGCGAGAGAGATTTGATTTGGGCCAGACGAGACGAGGTTGGCAAAAAATAAATGGCGAAAACTGCACCTGTTTCAGAAATTGGCAGTAATTTTGCATTAAGTAGAAATCATTCTGATTATGTCAAAATGAAAAGAAAAACCCCCTCTCAACTCAGAGTAAGTCGTATTCTATCATTTTTGTACCACCCGTTCAATTTAACCTTTTTAGGCTAGTTCAACACTATAAACACTTGTTTGGTTAAGCCTGTTGATAATACTGAGAAAGTGTCCCCTTGTAGACTCTCTTTGCCACATAATTAAGTAATGAGCTAGGAGAGGGGCATAATTTCGTTTTTGATCTGTTGGTGAATTTCTTTATAGGATTGTGAGTTTGATTTGTGGCTTGGTTCGACAATGGTAACGTTGTGAACATCTTTGAATGAAGAATGCTCTGAGCAAAAGAGGGGTGACTTAGCAATAAAAAGACATGTGTGATTTAGTAATGGTATACATGGGTAGTAGTATCTTTTCTGTCCCTCCCGAGGGCTCTATAACATATTAACATCTTTAAATGAAGAGTGCTTTGATCAAAAGTAGGGTGTGGGGGTGATTTAGCACTTAAAAGAGTGGTGTAATTTAGGAATGGTAATATTTGTAGATATTTCTTTTCAAATTCCTCTCTCGCTTTCTCTCAAAAAATAAAATAAAATAATGGTGTGATTTAGGAATGGTATACATGGGTAGTAATTTCTTTTGTGTTCAACCCTAGACATTCTAGCAGTTGTTAGAAAAGGTGAAGTATATACAAGAAGTAAGAGATACTGATGAAATATGTTGCTTTTACCTTTAACCATTTACTAGTATTATATACGTGCTGTGCACGTGGAGAAAATTGGAGGAATGAAAAGGGCAAAAAAAACTATCAGCACGTGCGTTGCATGGGTTGGGTTAAGGATAAATTACACTAGGGCCTTCTCCCATTATAGTAGTAGAGATTAGAGCATCTGTAGTCGTCTTGAGTCAAATTTTAGGTATTTGACAAATAGAAATGGAAAAAATGGGTTTGCGCTGTAGTCGTCAAAAGCCAAAATTTGGGTCAGACGAAAGATTCTCATAAATTTAAATCAATATATATATATATAAATTTAAATCAATATATATATATATATATATATATATATATATATATATATATATATATAGGCATTAAAATGAGGGACAAAGGACCCAAAATTTTTTTTTTAAAAAAATGCAGTGAAGTAATGGACAAAAGGACAAAAAAAAAATTATACCCTTAACAGCCTGGGACAAGGGATGAAGTCCCGTCCTAGGATTTTGTCTTTAGCGCATTTTGTGTTGGACGGTAGATTATCTACCGTCCTTCACTAATTTTTTTTAAATTTAATTAATGGAACGGAATATTATCCTTCGTCCAACAACTTTGTCGTATGCTGAATTGAAGGGACGGTGTATCGTTTGCCGTCCGACGTTTGAGACGAAAGGTTATCTTTCGTCTCATTTAACGGACGAAGGATTATCTTTTGTCAGCTATAATTTGGCAAAAGCCAAACCGTCTGCTATATTTGGTCAGCTACTGTTCAAGCGCCACCCAAATTTTAGGTATTTGGTAGACGAGTACAACGACTTTTTTTCTAATTTTTCCATTTTTTGGGTAATTAGCAAACGACTACAGATGCTCTTACCAAACAAGAAGGAAAAAACACTAGACATTCTCCAAGGTATTTAGATTTGCACTTTTTGGGAGGTGATTGCAATTTTTACTTTTGTTTTCTGACAATCCATATTTGTAAAATATTTGAAGTGCATATGGGGTTCATATTAGCTTGCAAATATGGGCATGCAAATGCCGAAGGAATTTTCTACAATTGGATTATATTAAATTTGTAAAAGTTCTAACACTTCGAGAGCAACCAGGTTGGAATCACCACTTATATGTACGTGTCTATACTTGTCTATGCATCTAAGGATCTAATCATGCCCCACCACAGTACATAGCCTCACCAAAAGTGCTATAACTTGTTAGGTACTCTTGAATCATGGACAACCTAATATATACACTCATACACTCATTCTCACCATTTATGTGGGACTAAACTTAATTCTCTTCCTACTATGTTCTATTCATTCAAACATTTCATCAAAAACCTTATGTGCATGTAATGTTTGCACACAACCTTGGGCTTGTGCTATGCAGCCAACAAATCTCTAAGGTCCATACTCTTAGGCCCACACAAATATCTAGGAAATCCAAGGTATTACATTCATCCTCCTTAAGACTTAGCGTCTTCGCCTCGCTGTCCTCGCCTCGCTAAGCGAGGGACGTACATGATCTCCTTTTTCTAGCCAATGTGGAGTGGAGTACCCTGACTTTTTTGTATGTGCACGTGTCTATGCATCTAAGGATCAAACCACTGCCACACCACAGGGCATAGCCTCACCAAAAGTGTTATAGCTTGTTAGGTACTCTTAGATCATGGGCAACCTAATATATACACTCATACACTCATTCTCACCACCAATGTGGTACTAACTTAAATATTTTTCCTACAATGTTCTGTTGTGCATTCAAACATTTCATTAAACACCTTATGTGCATGTCATGTATGCATACAACCTTGGGCTTGCGTCATGCAACCTCCAAATCTCTAAGGCCCATAACTCTTAGGCCCACACAAATCTAAGTCCACTATCACATACCTAGAAAATTCGGGCTATTACATTCACCCCCCCCCCCCCCCCCCCCCCCCGCGCGCGCGCGCGCGTAAGATTTAGCAACCTCGCTAAGCTCGGGAAATAAAGGATCACCTTTTTCTAGCTGATGTGGAGTGCAAACTCGGCTCTAATGCCATTTGTAACGCCCCGAGCCCAACCAGGTTAGGGTCACCACCTATATGTATGTTCCTATACTTTTCTATGCATATAAAGATTTAACCACGACCCCACCACAGGGCATAGCATCACCAAAAGTGTTATAACTTGTTAGGTACTCTTGGATCATAGGCAACCTAATATATATACACTCATACACTCCTTCTCACCACCTATGTGGGACTAAACTTAATTCTCTTCCTACTATGTTATATTCTTCATTCAAACATTTCATCAAACACCTTATGTGCATGCCATGTATGCACACAACCTTGGGCATGTGCCATGTAGCCACCAATACTCTTTAGGCCCACATAAATATCTAGGAAATTCGAGGTATTACAAAACTGATTTGTAAAAGTGCATATGCAAATCCAAACACCCTTAAAACTAAAATCATTATGCCTTATCTAATGCGTGTTCCGCCAAGTCTTTGCCATAACCATGTAACCTCCAATTGAGGTGTCTTGCATAAGTTGCATAAGTTTATAAGGGTTATTCTGATAAAAATAATAACTAAAAAATATACGTCTTATGTGCAATAAGGGGATCGTTACTTTGAGAATTAGGTATCCTTCAAGTTATGTAACTTCTTTCTTATAATCTAAACAAAATGGTATCCACCATACTTAAATTGTTAGAGCCAACCAAAAATCAGTTACTATTATTCATTTATTTATTTATTCGGTCACTCGATCGAGACGTTTGCAAGGGCCCTACAAGAAAATCAATTTCTCAGGTCAGTCTTAAAGAAAGACGTTTACAAAAAATTGCTAATGAGTATGGATGGCAACGGGTAAGGTAAAGGGAGGGTACATGGTTTACCGTTACTCTACCCTAAAATTCAAATACTTTACTCTGATGGATAATTTAGAGAATTATCTTACCCTACCCTAATGGGTAAATGGGTGAAACAATTAATACAACTTTTCTTATAAAAGTTAAGTAATAAAACAAAAGGTGAAAATAAAAATGATTCTCTTCATGCATATTTCAATTTATTTTTTAAAAAAATTAATCACATGGATGGTCGATATATACTTGAATCTATACCATATATCTAAACAGGTAAAATGGTAGGTATATATTTACCTTTATCCTCACCTTACCATACTGTTAAACGGGAATAAAAATTCTATCTTTACCCTACCACAGGTAAGAAAAGTCTACTCATATCCTTAGAGTAATTGAGGTTTACCCTTACCTATAACCAACCCTACTGATGAGGAATCAATAAATCTCAAATTCAACCCTGATTTCTCTCAAATAATCTTGATGAGGGTGAAAATTTGAACGAATCAGGGCCATACGATTGTTAGGTAATGAATTTTTTGCCACAAAAACTCCAATATTATTCTCATTTTTGACTTGAGCATTAGAGGGTCTTTCGTTGGAGAACACACTAGTGTTTAGACTTCTTGTAGGTTTGTTGGAGAGATTTTGGCCATCCAAATCAGATCCAAGCGTCCACAATCGTCAGGAATCAAATCAAGGTATGATTAATGGTGATCAATTCCGATCAAATTAAAAGTTAGATATTGATAGTTTTCCATTAAAGAATTCACATCATCTGTTTTCTCCCACACAGTAAATAGCAGCAATATATTGACGACGTCTGTGGGAAATTACATATCTAACTAAACGATCAGATTTCACCGGCAAAAAACTACTTTTTCCAGCCATAGCTTGGAAGGGAAAAGTGGTAGCTGCTAGCTGACAAGTCAACCATCTTCACCCACCTCCTCCTCATATGCAGGACCCCATTCCTTCTTCTCAACGGGATCAACCTTCTCAACTGAATCAACCTCTTCATCAACTAGACCAACCCCCCTCAATAGCCTGCTCACCCTCCCTGCAAAGGGCTTGCACCGGGGGTTTCCCAACGAAGTCATCCCGAACAGCGCCACGTACGAAGCGTGGGTGAAAACAAGGATTTAGTCTGCATCTCAACCCCTTATACGGTGCCCTCTGTGGCACCCCAGCTACAGCAAGTCCTCCGTCAGATTATTATCAGCCAACAACAGGGGTCTGACCTTCGAGATTTTCTAAATAAAAGGCGTATCCAAGATGAGGTCCTCCTTCCAGAATACTAGGAAAGAAAGAGGAGCCTTATCCTCGAAGATTGAGGTCCAGAAGAACTCCCTCTCTAAGGAGGCGAAGAAGATCCCCTTCTCCTAAGGAACAAAGAAGATCCCCTTCTCCTAGGGAACAAAGAAGGTCTCCTCCTCCGTGCGGGCAAAGAAGCATGACTCCAATAAGCCGACTAGGTCCTAGGAACAATAAGGAAGAAGAAGCACCCGTCAACAGGGCAGAGTTACGAAACTTCAAGAATGAGATCATTCAAGCCCTCCATGTTACCCTCGGTAGGGGTTGACGAACCAGCAGTTGTTGCCCTTCTCCTTCATTATAGGAGGAGTCTCATGGGTTCTACTAGATCCGTGAACAAGACAACGCAATCATTCGAGGCACGAAGAAGGATGCCAAAATAGAACATATTGAGAGTTTCAAAACTCTCATGATGAACCATCAAGCCTCCATCTCCCTCCTCTGCAAGACGTTTCCAGCAACTATGAAGGGATCAATACAGGACTGGTTCTTTTGTCTCTGTAACACCCCAAATTCCAAAACAGACCGAATTCGAGGTTCCATAGGATCTTTACATTTCTCTTCGTACAATTTTACAAGGAAATAAAAACTTTTGTTACATTAGAGTTACAATTACATTTACACTTATACAGCGGAAGCAATTTTACAATAATTACATGAATAAAAAATACAACATTTGAATCAATCCTTAAGCAGTATGCATACTTTAATCTTGCCAATCTCGTTATCCTGCATATTAAAATGTGGGTGCGTCAGTTGCTTACAACTGACGAAATATTATACATGGTCATCCTCACTATGCCGAACAGTATAACGATTTTCAATACTTAAACAAATCACAAACTTGATCACAGACAAAGCTACAGAGGGGCTATCCTATTGATGTCGTGTTGTGTTGTGCACTTAATCCTTAATGCAGTTGTTTACATTATATGACACTAATGCGCACTTATTCAGAGTCTATGCAGCCCATACTATATAGGTCCGAGGGCAAGCCCTTAGCCGTTCTTTAACTTGTAGGGTTCGATCTCTCGCCATGACTTAATCTACTACTGTAACTACGGTAAGTATCCTAGGCATTCTATGAGTTACGAGCCCACGTTTAGGCGCCCTGGAGTGAACCCCACGCACTGATACATGACTCATCATGCAGGCATCCTGTGGTCAATTTCCTGCATACCATAGACATGGCACTACCCGTAGTCATTAGATCACCCCATATGCGTCGCCACCGGGATGGTACTCTGGAGTAGTATTCACGTCCTAATCATGACGCATCATGGGACATCCTATGAATACTCTCACGCCACCAATCCAATGGCCCTCATACTCATATTTTTATCTTACGTTCATCACATCTTCACTATGTATCTAATCCTTGTGTATAATAGAATGCCAATATTCTAGAATCTAGCATTACTCCTACATCGGTCTTTTCAACATCAATCATTATCAACGACCCAAACTTGGTCAAAATATCAAAATCCTCTTTTCCATATTTTTCATTCTTGCCGACATAGAGTTATAGCTAAAAATTCTAGTCTAAGTCCTCCTTTCACATTTATAGAAGAAAAACATATTTGTTCACGCAAATTGCACATTTCGATAGGTTCTTTTTTTTTCTCATACTTCCATGCACAACTTGCATACTCAAATTCTCATTTAATTCTACTCAACACTTATGAGTGAAAAATCTCAATTTATCTCTTTGCAATTCTTTCAATAATCAAAAAAATTCATTACTTGTTTTAGAATTTCAAAAAGATCAAAACTAAGATGAATTCTTCACTCTTAAACTTTTTGTACTCTTATTTCTCATTTTAAAGGTCCATATGAAAAAAAAATTATGAATTCTATGTATTTTCAGGAATTTTCTAATATTTTTCTCAGTATTTATTATATTTTAAAAACTCAAAAATAATCAAGTGAAAAAAAAAGAAAAATGATTTTTTTCCCAAAAAATTTTTGGCCTTAACCAGTTTCGAACCCGCACACACACAGCCAAAGTGCATAGTCACCGAAAACCAACCCCACGTGCTAGCCAAAAGGGACAAAGTGCCCAACTGTTATAAAAGGAGGTTGATTGGGGGTTGAGTTCAGTTCTCGAAATTTGGGAAAAATCAAATTTTAAAAGTAAAAAGCCTCTGCCGAGACTCGAACCCACACTCAAGGGATACCGCATAGCTACAGTAACACAACTGGCGCTCCCCCTATAACCAGTATGACCATACTGTCGAACTGATATAGGATTAGATTAAAATGGGTTTATTTCGAGTCTCTGTTTATTAATATTATTTCATTTCAAAAGCTCATAACTTCGTTTCTTCTTCACATAAAGTCCTAAAAATTTTCAGAATACTGAGTTTATATTTAATTAACAAAACAGTGTTTTTAAAAATATTTTTTTGACATTAAAACATGTATTTTTCACTCTAATTTGCATTCTATGCCTACAATTGCAAAATTTCACTTTAACAAACCCTCTACCAAAATTTGCATTATAACTTTATTAAAGAAGTATTAATTTCTGTTTTCCCCTCTTTAATCCACAACACTCATAAACATAGTTGCATTCCTTGAACAAATGTCACAATGGTTCAATAAGCACAAAATTAATAATTTCATCTACTAACCATTCATAAGCATTTTCCTACAATCAACTTGGTTCTAATTTCACAATTTCATAGAAATAAGTCAACTTAACTACATTAAACATGAATTATAACCAATAGCATGCAATTCATCAAGCATTTACTCAATCATCTACCAAGTCCTTTTTAGAACCAACAAGTGGTTATCTTATTAGTTCTTTTAGCATTCTTATATATCAAAAATCCCTAGCATGATGTCAAAGATTAGAAGTATAGAAAAATATCCACCTATTTGAAGAAAAGCACTACAAAAGCTCCTAGAATCTCCTTGAACATACGACCGGTCCTTCTCCTTCTAGGTTGAGCCACCACAATTGTTTCCTCCTCCTTGCACTAGTGAACCCGAGCCTCTCTCTACCCTTGATGAAGTGGTCGGCCTCCAAGAATGGAACACACACACAAACTAATCACTCTCAAACTTTTCTAACTCTCTCTCAATATTTTTACTCTCTTATGTATTTCTTCCTTTCTTTTCTTTATAAAATTTTTTAGTGTATTGTATGCATACAGGGGGGGGTATTTATACTAATTTTTGGGTGAAATGGAGGGCTAGGATTGCATTAGATGGTTGTAGATAAATGGCTAGGATACATTGGAAAGTTGTAGCAACCACCCATGAGCAAGTAACCACCTATCCACTAAGCCACTCCTCCACTCTCCTTTGACTCCATCCGGCCTAGGTAGAAGTGTGCATAATGCACACTCTAGTGCATGCACATGCCAAAAGTAGCACCCCTAACTACTAATTGTACATGATAAATTAATTAATTGTCTACCAAAATGATACACTACAAGTCATGTTATTTAAAAGGAAAATAAACTAGTGGGCTCAAACTTCATGGGCTAATTAAAACAATCAAATAATTAGGATGGGCTTAAAATAAACAATTAACTTTTTTTTTAGAATCTAATTAGGCTTTAAAAAATAAAAGAGAGATAGGAAAATGTTTATTCATGCTACAAAAATAAATAATTTTTTTATAGAAAATGCACATGAATTAGTACATGCAATACACGTAAAATTCACAAACCTTTCATTTAATTAAAAAATAAAGAACCAGGGTATTACAGTCTCTATCCAGGGTCTATATCCTTCTTCGATCAGCTTGAGAAGCTCTACATCACACACTTCATAATCAGTCGCAAGACCTAGAAGACAAATGCATCCCTACTTGAATTGAAGCAAAAAGATGGGGACTCTTAAGGATTATGTTCGACACTTCAGCTGAATCCTGATCCATCCCCTCGTTTGACTCGGCAGTAGTCACTGCTGCCTTCAGGTGTAATGTCAGCCACATCAACCTCAAAGTATCTCTCGTCAAGCGGGCTCTTGAACCTCATACAAAGGACTGAGAAATACATTTGAGTAGAAGAAGTCATCCATCTACAGAAACATAAGAGTTCTCCTTCGGGAACAAATGGAGGGGTATCAGTGAAGAGGAACCCAAGAATTCCTAAAAAGATACCTCGGGGCAACGTCGCCCTCCTCTAGCACCTTGCTTTTAAAAGTTTACCCACCTCAATGTCAGCATTTCCACTGTCCTTATGGAAGTAAAGAAGTATGGGCTTCTCCGTCCTCCTCCTAATATGAGCACATCAAGCAAGAGAAGGGATATGAACTAATGGTATGCATTTCACAACTACCATAGACACCTCACCGATGATTGTTGAGTCCTCAAAGAGGAGCTTCAGGCACTGATTCGCTTAGGCTATCTCTCCTGATTTACCCATAGTAATGATATCGAGCCTCCTCGAGTCCATAGGGTTAACAAGCTCCCAGAAAAGCCTTTCGAGTCCCAAGATTCAGGACATATGGAGGTCTTCCACTCCATCCATGGAGGACCAATGGGAAGAACCCCCCCCCCCCCCCCAGGGCTCTGGGGTTCCAATAACCTTTCAGACCAGGATCTAAAGGGTGTCCAAACACCTCATTGCGATGGGCTAGTTATCAGCTTCTGCATGGCAATTCATAAGGTGTGCCACATCCTGGTAATTACAGCTCGATGAACATCTTCTTATTAGATATATTCAAAGGACTCAAGCTCTCCCTGGACTGTCTCAAACCTGCAGGGTACACCCTTCACAGGTTCTCCGGAGTTCCAGTTCAGATTGAAGGTATAGTCACAATTGATGTGACCACAGAAAAGATTCCAGCCACTCAAACGGAAGCACTTGACTTCATGCTCGTCAATGTGAAGGCCGCTTACAATTCCATCTTCAATTGTCCCGGTTTGGTGGCCTTTCACACAGTGGCCTCAGCTTCCCATATGAAGATGAAGTTCTTATAGCCGTCGGGGGTAGGAGAAGTTAAAGGGAGACAAGAAGCAGCATGGGCATGTTACCATCTACGAGGGGGGCTCGATCCTCCCCTTTGATGCCATAGAACTTCCTCAGGAGAGAGGTCAAGTTAACTCTGAGCCCGTGGATGAATTAAAAGAGACCGTCTTCTCCCAAGAAGATCAGACCAAGTGTTTTCAGGTAAGCAGGGCTTTCCCTAACCAAGTCAAAGAGAAACGGAGAAACGGGTTGCTTGCATAAGGAAGAATTGAGACTTGTTCGCTTAGACCACATCCGACATGCCGAGCATTTCCGAAAATCAATCATGCACAGTTTGAGCGTGAACCCGGATGCCAGGTACTCCAACAAAGCATTGTAAGTTTTCTCCCGAGAGACAACAAGCAGTCAAGGAAGAAGTTGACAAGCTCCTAGCTGTCCGCTTCGTTCAAGAATTCAGCTACCCTGAGTGGCTAGCGAATATGGTAATAGTAAAAAAGAAAGGCCAATAGCAAGTGGAGAATCTACGTAGACTTCACCGATCTAAACAAAGGCATATTCGAATGATCCCTTCCTCTACCCAACATAGATGCCTTGATCGATGCCACCTCTGAGCATGGGCTCTTAAGCTTCATGGACACCTTCTCGGGATACAATTAGATTCGGATATTTCCGCCAAGCATATCGAAGACGTCCTTCATCGCTGACCACAACCTTTATTGCTACGGGGTCATGCCCTTCGGGTTGAAGAACGTTGAAGCCACATACCATCGTTGTAAACAAAGTCTTCAAGGAGAAAATTGGCAAAAACATGACAGTCAATGTAGATGACATGCGTGTTAAGAGCCTCAAGATGGAAGACCATGTGCCCGACCTTCAAGAAGCATATGATGTAGTGCGAAGACATAACATGAGATTGAATCCCGCGAAATGTGTCTTCGGGGTCTCCTAAGAAAAATTACTATGTTTCATGGTCAGCCAGAGAGGAATCGAAGCAACCTTAAGAAGATCCGAGCCATACTTGACATGTCTCCACCGTCCAACATCAAATAAGTCCAAAAGCTCATGGGATGCCTTGCTGCCGTTAGACATTTCCTCTCCAAGTCTGGGGAGAAATGCCTTCCATTCTTCAAGACTATCCGAGGAACAAAAGATTTTGAGTGCGGGGAAGAACAACAAGTTGCCTTTAACACACTTGGTCAATCCTCTACTCCTTAGCAAGCCCAAGCCAGGAAAGGTTCTCTACCTCTTCCTGACCACTTCTGATCATACCCTTTGGTAAGGGATGAAGATAGAGTCCAGAAGTCAATCTATTACATGAGCAAGGTACTTCATGACGCCGAGCTTTGATACTCTAAAATAGAGATGATGGCTTACGCACTGGTCACGACTGCCCGAAAGCTTTGCCCCTACTTCCAAGCACACTCCATCTGGGTCCTCACCGACTAACCATTTAAGCAAGTATTCCACACGTCGGAAAGCTTCAGGTGACTTATGAAGTGGCCTTTTGAGTTAAACCACCATGACATAAGCTATCGACCAAGGACGTCAATCAAAATCCAAGCCTTGGCCGAATTCATTGTTGAAAGCACTATCCCTGATCCCTCAGAGGAAGGAGAACCCCTCCCCCCCCTCCCGCGGAACATCTACGTTGATGGGTCTTTCTGTCTCGAAGGGAGCGAGGCCGAAGTCATCTTGCTTGGTCCCGATGTGTTTACTCTTTATTACTCACTATACCTCAACTTCCCAGCCTCCAACAACAATACAAAATATGAAGTACTCATTGTCGGCCTCCACCTAGCACGGAAGGCAGGGGCACGAAGAGTTGGGGTGTTTAGAGACTCCCAGCTGGTAGTGAACCATATCTGAGAAGACTATGAAGCCATAGATGAACGAATTGTCAAATACGTATCATATGAGAAGAAGCTCCTAGCTACTTTCAAAGAAGCCGAAGTCACTCGCATCTTTCACGAGGAAAACGGGAAAGCAGATAACCTATCTAAGTTAACCTCCTCTTCCTTCGATGGACTTTGACCACACAGTGCTCATCGAGGTCACAGATAATCTAACGTAAATCTTATGTATAATAAATTGAAATCACATGTACAATGGATCATTGAAACACAAATACATTACTTTTAACTGGAATTAATATGAACACCTTACATGCATCCATTGATAAAAAATGGGGATTCATCATCCACCAACAAATACAAGAATAAATCTCATAATATAACTCCAAAACTTTATCCACTCCGGTATGAAAAGAGGAAAGGGGACATAACAACGAAGATGATAAAGAAGAAAAGCACATAAAAAACTGGTGGCAACCAAGTTGTAGCCGAAGAGAATGGCAAAGGCAAAGGTGCATGCCCTATCACCATCTCGCTTTCCTGAGCCGATGCCGTTGTGGCCAAGATCAGCATCATCACTGCCACAACTGAAGAGAAGATCATCTTTGTCATTAAGATTACTTGACAGACCATCTCCAACCCATAATACCATTTTGGTGTAGCTGTACGACAGAATGTCTTTTGCCTTTTGTACTCTTTTTCTTTGAGTAGTACGACAAAAGAAACGGCTCTGCTCGCGACGACTCAAATGGGGCTCTGCGCTCTATCTACTATCAAGTTAGTTGCTACGCACGACTTCAGTTGACAAAAGAGAATAACGCCAAAATGGTGTAAAAGTCACATCAAACAGTAACTTCATCTCCAACCCATAACACCATTTCTAACACCAAAAAAGAATATTCTCTGCATATTCTTCTCTACCTACTTTTTATATAACTTTTAACTAATATCCCCATTACTTTACAAAATGTGCAATTTAAAATAAAAAAGGCTTTCGTGAACAGTGCCGCGCTAGATTTGGCGCATCGTTGTTCACCAGCACAAAAATTGCCATTTTTGGCTCTGGAAATGGCGCTTGATTGGAGCGCCATCCGGCACTAAAAAATGGCATTTTGCGCTAATTTGACGCTGGGTTGGAGATGGCCTAATAGGAATGATATTATTTAACTAATTATTATTATTATTATTATTATTATTATTATTATTATTATTATTATTATTATTATTATTATTATTATTATTATTATTATTATTATTAGTATTATTGTTCTTATTATTATTATTATTATTATTATTATTATTATTATTATTATTACTAGTAATTTACACGTGTGATGCACGTTTTAATAATTTCAAAAAATAAAAATAAAAACTTACGTAGGGAGGATTTGAACCAGAAACCTCCTTTATATTAGTTATGTACGTGCGTTGCACATGTTGGTAGAATGACAAAATGAAAAATGACACTAAGTCCTTCTCCCATTATAATATTAGAGATTTTAGAAGTGATGGGAAAAAGAGGAGGAGAGGGATAGAAGTGTCCAAATATACTATGTGTAAAGCCCGTAAATTAAAAATGGCCAACTAGCAATTTGAAGGACCGCCTGTGCGTTGACAAAAAACCTAAAAGGTTTGTGCGTTGAACACAAAAAACATTAAGCAGTATTTAACGCCCCCCCCCCCCCCCAACAGCCCCAACTCATTTCATATGCCAGGACCCAGGTATAAACCCTAGTTCCACCAGATCTTCCCCCCTTATTGAACATTCTGCCCCCCACCACCGGCATTTCCCGCGGAAACTCCCCCCATTCAACGAAGATGATAAAGAAGACAAGCACATAAAAAACTGTTGGCAACCAAGTTGCAGCTGAAGAGAATGGCAAAGGCAAAGGCGCATGCCCTATCACCATCTCGCTTTCCTGAGCCGACGCCGTTGTGGCCAAGATCAGCATCATCACTGCCACAACTGAAGAGAATATCATCTTTGTCATTAAGATTACTTGACAAACCATCTCCAACCCACAATACCATTTTGGTGTAGCTGTACAACAGAATGTCGTTCGCCTTTTGTACTCTTTTTCTTTGAGTAGTACGACAAAAGAAACGACTCTGCTCGCGACGACTCAAATGGGGCTCTGCGCTCTATCTACTATCAAGTTAGTTGCTACGTGCGAATTCAGTTGACAAAAGCGAACAACACCAAAATGGTGTAAAAGTTACATCAAACAGTAACTTCATCTCCAACCCATAACACCATTTCTAACACCAAAAACGAATATTCTCTGCATATTCTTCTCTACCTACTTTTTATATAACTTTTAACTAATATTCCCATTACTTTACAAAATGTTCAATTTAAAATAAAAAAAAGGCATTCGTGAACAGTGTCGCGCTAGATTTGGCACAGCGCTGTTCACCAGCACAAAAACTGCCATTTTTTACTCTGGAAATGGCACTTGATTGGAGTGCCATTCGGTGCTAAAAAATGGCATTTTGCGCTAATTTGACGTTGGGTTGGAGAGGGCCTAATAGGAATGATATTATTTAACTAATTATTATTATTATTATTATTACTAGTAATTTACACGTGTGATGCACGTTTTAATAATTTCAAAAAATAAAAATAAAAACTTACGTAGGGAGGATTTGAACCAGAAACCTCCTTTATATTAGTTATGTACGTGCGTTGCACATGTTGGTAGAATGACAAATGACACTAAGGCCTTCTCTCATAATAATATTAGAGATTTTGGAAGTGATGGGAAAAAGAGGAGGAGAGGGATAGAAGTGTCCAAATATACTATGTGCAAAGCCCGTAAATTTAAAAATGGCCAACTAGCAATTTGAAGGACCGCCTGTGCGTTGACAAAAAACCTAAAAGGTTTGTGCGTTGAACACAAAAAACATTAAGCGGTATTTAACGCCCCCCCCCCCCAACAGCCCCAACTCATTTCATATGCCAGGACCCAGGTATAAACCCTAGTTCCACCAGATCTTCCCCCTTTCTTGAACATTCTGCCCCCCACCACCAGCATTTCCCGCGGGCACCCCCCCCCATTCAGCTATGGTCGATGAATTTGTACCTCTTCTTTGTTACTACAACGGCACATTACATATCATAGAGGATGACAAACCCAAATACACAGGAGGCAGTATTAAGGCCACAAGTATAAAAAAATCAAGCTCATACAGTGAATTGAAACAAAAGGTTTATCAAGCTACGAAGATCAACCCGCTAGAGAATGATGTCTTGACGTGCAAGTGGCCAACATCTATTAATAACTACATTGCTGTGGAAATACATGAAGACGACGATACTAGTGTCATGCTCAGCTTGTAGCCCTAAACACAGTCCATTGAATTGTTTGTTGAGAAGAATGTGCTAATTTCTAGTCAAGTACCAAATTCTCAGGTAGAGAACTCAAGAACGCTTAATGTGAATGCTGGTTCTGATAGCCTTGTACCAAGGGATGAACGATGTGTTGGGGGAGAAGCCAAATCTTTTGGCGCAGAAGTGAACTTGGAGGCTATTAAGTAAGTTATAATTTATAAGAATAATTTGTTATTTGTAGGGGTTCGAATCTAAGTTTACTTTTGATCATAATTGTTGTGTTTGCGTAGTTACACACACTTGGAGCCCAACATGGGTCACTATGCAATGGCAAATCCTAACAATATGGATGGGGCATTAACTGCACCGAAAAATATTGTTAGGTAAACTCTACTTATGTGTTATACTTGGTCAATTTTCTTCCTGTTATGTTGTTTGATTTCTTTGTAGGTCTATACATGCAGAACAAGATATTGGTGTGGAGACCGGAAATTCCATTTCTAGTTCCGACACTGCTAATAGAGATGGAATGGTGGATGATGATCTTGAAATATTTTCAAAAAGTTATGTCGATGTTGGGTTCAGGGTTGGTGATATCTTTCAATCTAAGGATAAGTTGATTCTGAAAGTTAGTGAATGGTCCATCAAGAATATGGTTTGCTTTAAGGTCACCAAAAGTTACCGGACATGTTATACCGTAGAGTGTGCTCAAGACGAAAAGTTCCCTTAGAGGCTGCATGCATCAATTTCTGTTGCCGCTGATTTCGGTGCTGCTAATTTCGGTGTGGGGGCAATCAGATGAATTTGTGGGTTCGTAGGAAATCAAATGGATCAAACCTGACCACTTCCACTATTGTTAGGCTGGCTCCTTGCTGCTGTCGCTGACCTGTACAAAGTTCGAAACACCGAGGTTGATCCCAATGACGAACCCTCCGACGCTCTTGTCGGTACTCAGAAAAGAATATGAAAGAGCTTTAGGTAGGCAAAGAGTGATCACCTTATAATGGTAGGAGGTAGGAGGGTATTTATAGTCGCCGTGGAGATCTGTTTCGAGATAACAACAAATCTCTACTCCCCGGTGTGGATGGATAGAAGTGGTTAGAACCATCTCCTCGGGATAAGGACGAATCAAGATCTTTCCCTATCCTTTTGAACTGGCTCGTAACGGGTTGGAACCCATACCCAGTTGAACGGATCCGTTCATGGGTTATTGGGCTCTGGAGAAGAGACCCAATTCCCATTTCGGACCCGTTTGTAGGTGAAATTACCATTTTGCCCCTGTGAACTTTAAGATTCGTGCCCAATTCGAATGGTCCCGATTTAAACCCATTTTTAGCCCCCTCACGAGCCCCCACTTCTAAGGACTGTTAGTTACAGCCTTTGGGGAGTAGTTTCGCTGTTTCAATGGCGCATAGGATTTTATCGGAGTTCTTAAAAGGAGTTCGAATCTTATTCGAGGAGTAATGGTATTTTTTTGAGCTAGCAACACGCCCAAGATTGCTCCTAGGCTCTTCTGGATTTTTGGTGATTTTCTCGATTTTTAAATTATTTTTCGAATCATTTATTCAATTTTGCAAAGCAATGATTTGTTTTCCGAGAGCACTAATTAATTATTCTAACTAATAATTATTTACCCAGGGGCTCAAAAACATTTTCCCGAATTTATAATTATTTTTTAGAATTTTTAATAAATTTTTCCGAATTTTTAATCATTTTTTTGCAATTTTTAAATATATTATTCGAATTAAATAATAAAAAAAAGATTTAATCACTGTATTATCGGCGTGGACGAATCTGAGACGTCCATCGCTCACTGGCATGAATATCTGAATGATCAGAGGGTGGATCTATGCTTAGGTGATGTGGCTGAATCTGGGATGCCCATCAACTTGGGCGAGACCTTCTGAGTGATCGGACGGTTCCCATGATGCAAAGGCATTTTCTCCGCGTGAACAACTCGGTGCCTCGGTCACTCAGATTTTGGTTCCGAGCGACGTGGCGCAATTTGGGACGTTCAATAGACTTGGGCAAGAACTTCTGAGTGATCGGACGGTTCCCATGATGCGAAAGCGTTTTCTTCGCATGAGCAGCTCAGTGCCTCGGTCGCTCGGATTTTGGTTCCGAGTGATGTGGCACAATCTGGAACGTTCATCATACGTGGGCGAGAACTTCTGAGTTATCGGACGGTTCCCATGATGCGAAGGCGTTTTCTCCGCATGAGCAGCTCGGTGCCTCAGTTGCTCGGATTTTGGTTCTGCGCGACGTGGCGTAATTAGGGCCTGTCTAATGAAGATCAGGCACGAATCACGAGGAAAGAGTGATTTTTTGCCAATACACAGCTCGGTGCCTCGGTCGCTAGGATTTTGTTTCCGAGCGACATGGCACAATCAGGGCCATATGATGAAGATCATGCACGAATCACGAGGAAAGAGTGCTTTTTCGCCAATACACAGCTCGATTTCTCGGTTGCTCGGATTTTGGTTCCGAGCGATGTGGCACAATCAGGGCTGTTTAATGAAGTTAGGCGCGAATCACGATGAAAGAGTGATTTTTGCCAATACGCAGCTCGGTTACTCAGTTGCTCGAATTTTGGTTCCGAGCGATGTGGCGAGATCTGAGTCGTCTGATGGAGATCAGGCGCGAATCGCGATGAAAGAGTGATTTTTTGCCAATACGCAGCTCGGTTCCTCAGTTGCTCGGATTTTGGTTCTGAGCGATGTGGCGAGATCTGAGCCGTCTGATGGAGATTAGGCGCGAATCATGATGAAAGAATGATTTTTTGCCAATACGCAGCTCAGTTCCTCGGTTGCTCGGATTTTGGTTCCGAGCAATTTTGCGAGATTTGAGCTGTCTGATGGAGATCAGGCGTGAATCACGATGAAAGAGTGATTTTTTGCCAATACGCAGCTCGATTCCTCAAATTTTGGTTCTGAGCGATGTGGCGAGATCTGATCCGTCTGATGGAGATCAGGCGCGAATCACGATGAAATAGTGATTTTTTGCCAATACACAGCTCAGTTCCTCGGTTTCTCAGATTTTGGTTCCGAGCAACGTGGCGTGATCTGAGCCGTTTGATGGAGATCAGGCACAAATCATGAGTAATTGGTTGTGCCAGCTTAGATTCCGTCGCTTAGGCATTTGATGGGCCTTTGTGGGGGCCCAAAACGTTTGAAAGGCCACCCGAATCTCCCTTTGTACTATAAGTTTCTACCACTCTCTCCCCACTCCCACATTCTTTACTTCTCACTTTTACTTTCACTCTCAGTTAGTTTTTTGCTCTCGAGTGGCGCTGCTAGCAGTCGTGGCCAGGCGATCAACTTTCCGGCGAACTAGTTCGACCGTAGCTGTCACTTCAAGGTAATTATATATTTTAACTCATAAAAAAAATGTATAGAGTGTCATCGGAAAGTAAAACCTCCACCTCGGACCAAGGTAGCGACCGACCCTTAGTGGTCTCCTCGGCAGCGAGCAAGGGAAAGGAAGTGTTGGGGTCGGCGATCGTGGAGAGTGTGAGGGGATCTGGTGCGTTAGGCAGGCTACCGTCCACGCTATCGAACCTCGGGAAGGTGAGAGAGTACTCCGACGACCTTCTGGCCAAGGTGGTATATGGGAGGTCGGCCGTCTACGAGGAGAATAGTCTGAGGGACCCCTCTGAGGTCGACGATATCCCCTCGGTTCTGTCCGAGGCAGATCTACAACGTATCAGGAAGGGGTTCAGGATCCCAAAGGAGTACACCTTGCTTCTCCCCGGCCCGTGCTTCCGAGCGTGTTCGAAGACTTCGCCCAACACATGCGTCTTCCCTTACGACGCGCTGAATGCCGGCCTTCGGTTCCCCTGCCACCGTTCGTGATTGAAGTGATGCAATGGTACGGACTGAGCCCGGTGTAGTTCATGCTGAACATGTGACTGCATGTCATCGCCTTCATCCTCCAATGCCAGGCCGTAGGGGTCAAGCCTCGGCTCGTCTTGCTTCGCAGTCTCTATCTGATCTGTCGCATGAGTAAGATGGAGTACCGGTATTACCTATCTCCATGGAAGGGGGTCAAGCTGATCGAGAATCCGGACTCCATCAAGCATTGGAAGGAGAAGTACTTTCTGATTCGAGGTCCCGAGCCGTGGAGTTTTCCGACGAGGTGGAAGGAAGACGTCCCGAAGTGGGCGAAGACCGGTGCTGACTAAGGAGGAGGAGGAGGTCGTGTCGAAGATCCTCGGTCTTCCAACCCTGAGTTGGAAAGATATCACCGAGGGAGTCCTCTTCGGTTGGAGTTTCAGTCCGATCGACCCTAGTACACTCCATCAATTTTGTATCTTTCTTAACTATCATTTTCTTCATGTACTAACCTTCTTCGGGTTTTTTCTTTTTTAAAGGCCCCCGGTATGAACTTCCGAGCTATGCTGGCGAAGCGAGGGGCGGGCACCGCAAAGGGACCGGATAATAAGAAGAGGAAGATGACGACGATGAGACCCCCGTCCGCCCGGGCTGCCCAAGCACCTTCAGCGGCGAAGCCAGTCATGGAATTAGTCTCCGCCTCTCCTTTTGCTCCTCAAGCGGTCCTTCCCTCAACCACGGCTTTCGAACCTTCTGCCGGGGCGTTCTCCATTGGAGCTACGCTAGCGCTCGAGGCGCCACTCCTCACTGCCGAGGCAGATGCTATCTTGACCGAGGAGCACAAGAAGCTCTTCGTCCCCGATTGGAGGGTGATGACTGCTGGTTCGTCAACCCCTACCAAGGGTAACATGGAGGGCTTGAATGATCTCATTCTTGAAGTTTTGGAACTCTACCCTGTTGACGTGTTCTTCTTCTTCCTTATTGTTCCTAGAAACTAGTTGGCTTATTGGAGTCATGCTTCTTTGCCCGCACAGAGGACGAGACCTTCTTTGTTCCCTAGGAAAAGGGGATCTTCTTCGCCTCCTTAGAGAGGGAATTCTTCTGGACCGCAATCTTTGAGGATAAGGCTCCTCTTTCTTTCCTAGTATTCTGGAAGGAGCACAAGAAGCGCTTCGTCCTCGATTGGAGGGTGATGAAGCTCGACGGCTTCCTCGGCGATGCCGCAATGAGTATGCAGGTCGTGCACCACCTGCCGACCCCGAAGGACCGAGCGGCACTGAAGGCGGGAACCGTTGGGGACGACGCGCTAGAGATCGCCCTGGCCATGATGTCGGTAAGTGTCCTAGTTGTGCTCTTCCGAATTTCAATTTTTGTTGCATTTGATACTCACGCCTTTTTTCCTTTGGCTTTCAGATCACATATCACTTTAGTCACCTGCTAGAGCAGTTCGCCGAGCAGGAGAAGGAACTAAAGACGACGAGCGATAGGGACCGGGCTGAGCATGCTATAGGCCGTAAAGATGTACGAGGCCGAGCAACGTCTTTCGGAGTTCCGAGCTACTGAGATCGTTGTTCTTGAGGTGGCCTTGGCCAAGGCAAACGACCGCATCGCAGCGGAAGCGGTGAAGGCGGCCGAGGAGAGGGCCAAAGCCGAGCAGGAGAGGGAGAAAGATCTGAAGGCTTCCGAGGAGATGCAAAGGGAGCGGGAGGCAGTGGTAGCGGAGGCAGCGAGGGCAATCCAAGCCGAGGCGGAGGCCCATATGCTCTTGAATATGGAGTCTTATGCTCGAGCAGTCAAGCACGTCGCTGCTCGCATTCCCGACTTTGATAACTCGGGTTACACCTGTACCTCCCCATTGAAGGCGAAGAGGTGGTGGCCGTAGCGAGTACCGAAGCTGAAGGGGAAGGAGAAGAAGAAGAGGACGTGGCGGTGGTGGCAAACCTGGAGAGGGCGCTCGTGACGGTGCCGAGTGAGAGCGAGGAGCAGCAGCTCGAGGTGGCTCCCTGACTTTGTTTTTGTTTTTGTTTTTGTTTGAATTGCCTTGTAGCAGACTGGCCACCGCATTTTGTACTCGAAAATTTTAATGAAATGGAAATTTTTGACAAGTGTTGTGCTTTGCATCTGAGCTGTTCCGTAGGAGTTTTTGTTTAAACTTAGTATCTTCATGTTCTGGCCTTTTCAGATCGCCGAAGCATCTCAAATTGTCGAAGTGTCTCAAATGGCCGAAGTATCACGCCTCCGATCTGGTCTCGGGATTGCGAGGTTGGGCCTTGCTCGCACTCAAGAGAGGCTTTTCAAAGCCGAGTCGGAGCTGAACCATCTTAAGCTGACGAGCCGAGACTCCGAGCTGAAGTGTCCAGAGGAGAAGGCTCGCAAAGTGCCCCTGAAGGAAAGGAGACGTGTCCCTTGATGGCCTTCAGCCAAGGCTTGAGACTCAAGTACCTTTGTCGGACTCTGTTTGATGTCTGGGCCGAAAGAGAGGGGTTAAAGAACGTAGTGCTCGAGAAAAGCTTGGAGGCGGTGCACCTTCGGAGGGCTATCTCTGAGGCTTCTCGTGGGGGCAGCTCTAGCCAAATACCTCGTCTGAAGATCAGAGTGACAGACGACTCGCTGAGGGAACGAGTCGTGGAGCTCGAGGCAGAAAACCGTCGACTACGATGGCTTTCCGAGGGGGGTAACGTCAGGAGCACTTCCTGCCCCCGAGGTGAGTACGCACAGGGGGGGTCGTTCCATGAGTTGGCGCTACGCTCGCCCCCCGTATTGGGGAACCCTGGGGACACACAGAGCGAAGTGGCTGGCTCGTCGAACGGAGCATCTACCAGGGCGACACTTAGGCTCTTAGGTTCCGAGGATGCAACTTGGCTTGCCAGTTTAGAGACTTCCACCGAAGTAAGGCCACAGCAACACGGCGCTCACCGACCTCGCTTATCTCTTAAGAGAAGTATCCCACTCCTTAGGAGGGGTTAGGGCTGATGTTTGTAATCTTGTAGTCTTTGTTCTACATGAGTCTTGTATCTCGATGTAAAGATGAGTTGTTGGTCTATAATCAGACTTGTACCTCAAATTTTTAATGAAATAGTTTACTCATTTCTCGAACTTGTGAGTGCGTCTTGCTAGCGTTTGCAAGTGTCAAAAGTTGTAGGGGCAATTTCGAATGGTGAGCTACTTCATACTTGCTCGTTCGCAAGTGGCAAAAGTTGCGTCGAACCAAGTGTTGGACCCCGAACTTGTCATTTAAAGAATATCAAAAGCTGTGGGAGCAATTCCGAATGGTGAACCACTTCGTACTCGCTTAAAAGCAAGTATTTAAAGTAGAATCAAACTAAGTGTTGGACTCTGAACTTGTCGTTTAGAGAATATCAACAGCTGAGGGAGCAATTCTGAATGGTAAATCACTTCGTACTCGCTTAAAAGCAAGTATTTAAAGTAGAATCGAACCAAGTATTGGACTCCGAGCTTGCTATTTTTAGAGAGTTTCGTGCATCTCAAAGCAAACCAACTAGAATATTATAGACAAAGAATTCCCTAGAAATAACTCGCCTTTATTAAAGATTACTTGGGTGGCTGCTTCTGAGTTGCAAGCCACTCTTACATTTTGAAAAGGAAAATAACAAGGTAGATAAAAACACCAAATAGAAACTGCTCGACTCAAGAGTTGCTTGAAGTTGCTTGGAGTGGTGTTACAACACCCTCTTGGTACTTCATTAAGTGGTCAGCATTCCAAGTCCTTGGTATTCTTCTGCCCCCCGGGTCTTTGAGTTGATACGCGTCTGGGCGGATAACTTTGGAGACCCTATATGGACCTTCCCAGTTGGGCGCTAGCTTGCCCTTCTTACTTGGAAGAGAGATTGACAGCTTCCGGAGTACTAGGTCTCCCTCTTTAAGATTAGCGGGTCGGACTTTCTTATTGTAGGACTGGGTGATCCTATGTCGGTACGTCTCTTGTTTGATGGAAGCTCTTTCGCGGATCTCATTGATGAGGTCCAAACTATTGCAAAGCTGGTACACATTCTGCTCTTCATTGTAGGCGATCAATCGGGACGAAGGTAGGCCGACCTTGAGGGGAATAATGGCTTCGGAGCCATAAGTGAGATTGAAGGGGGATTCTCCCGTTGGGGTTCTCTTCGTGGTGCGATAACTCCATAGCACGTTGGGAAGTTGTTCGATCCATAATCCCTTGGTGGACTTATCGAGCCTCTTCTTTAGGCCGGAGAGTATTTATCGATTAGCGTTCTCCGCTTGGCCGTTGGATTGAGGGTGGGATATTGAGGAGAACCGTTGTTGGATGCCGAGGTCAGTGCAGAAGTTGCGAAAAGTTTTCTCTGCAAACTGGGTTCCGTTTTCGATTACGAGGATACGAGGTATGCCGAACCGACAAATAATGTTCTTCCAGAAGAACTTTTGAACCTTTTTCTCCGTAATCGCTGCAAGGGGTTCGACCTCGATCCACTTGGAAAAATAATCTATCGCACCGACGAGGAACTTCAGATGGCCTAGTGTTGGGGGGAACAGTCCAAACAAGTCCATCCCCAACATTGCGAAAATGTCAGACTAGCTAAAGAGGAGAGCTGGGCTTGTGGTAGGCGACGAATCGGAGAAAATCTTTGGCAGGAAATGCATTGGCGGACGTACTCTTCGGAGTCACTAAGAAGCATGGGGCAAGAAGTAGCCATAATTTTAAAGTTTACGGGCAACGGATCTCGCTCCCAAGTGCGCGCCAAACATACCGTCATGGGCCTCCTTAAGGGCATAGAGTGCTTCTTCGGGGGAGAGACACTTTAGGTAGGGTCTGCCATCGATTTGAGTGTAGGAGCGTTTGTACATGACTCCATCAATGTGTGTACCGCTCGGCTCTGCTCCTGACCCTTCTTGCCTTTCTTGGGTCTGCTGGAAGAACTCCGTCTCTAAGATACTCGAGTAGGGGCTTCATCCAACTCTCCCCAAGTGTTAGGGGCATAGTCTCCATCGGCTCTAAGCTGTCTTCCTCAATACTTGGTCTTAGGAGGACCTCTATCAATACAGTTCGCTCCAAACCCTGGAGGGAGGAGGAGGCGAGTCTTGAGAGGGTGTCCGCCTGTGCATTTTCCTTTCGAGGGACCCGTTGGAGTCGAGCATCTTCAAATAAAGCCAGTAGTCCCTTTACCTTCGCCAAGTACTTGGCCATGCACTCATCTTTTGCTTCTTACTCCCCAGACACTTGGTTTACGACTAGCTGTGAATCACTGAAAATCTGGATACGTTTGGCCCCTGCTTTGCGGGCCATATAGAGCCCCGCTATTAGGGCCTCGTATTCGGCTTTGTTGTTTGACGCACGGAAGTTTATACGGAGGGAGTACTGCAGAACGAAACCATCTGGGCCGGTCAAGATGACACGAGCCCCACTTCCATCGGCACACGAGGACCCGTCAACATACACGAGGACCGGTCAAGATGACACGAGCCCCTATGGCCCCACTTGTTGGCCTATGGCCGAAGTATCACTTGTTGGCCAGAACAAGGTTCAGAAGTTCCCCTATGGCCCCACTTGTTGTTTGACACGAGCCCCACTTCCATCGGCACACGAGGACCGGTCAAGATGACAGAGCAAGGGTACGTCAGTCGGCTCATAGGGGTCGGGAATGGTGCCCTCCACAATGAATTCCGCTAGGGCTTGTGCCTTGATAGCGGTTCGGGGTTGGTACCTGATGTCATGCTGGCTCAGCTCTATGGACCATTTCATCAAGCGTCCTGATGTCACGGGCTTATAGAGAACTTGCTTCAGCGGCTGGTCGGTAAGAACGACCACCGAATGAGACTGAAAATATGGGCAAAGTTTCCTTGCCGCCATGACAAACGCGTATGCCATCTTTTCCACCTTCGGGTAGTGGATTTCTACATCCCAAAGGACCTTACTCACGTAGTAAATGGGGCGTTGCATTTTATCCTCCTCTCTTACCAGGACGGCACTGAGGGTCTGCTCCGAAGTTGCCAGGTATATGTATAGGGTTTCTCCAGGCTTAGGCTTGCTCAAGAGTGGGGGTTTTACCAGGTAAGCCTTTAGTTGATCGAAGGACTCTTGCTGTTGTTGCCCCCACTCAAAGCCTTTCGCTCCCCTCAGGGCTTTGAAGAACGGAAGGCATTTCTCTCCTGACTTGGAGAGAAATGCCCTATAGCTGCGAAGTGTCCCATGAGCCTCTGAACTTCTTTGACATTGGAGGGAGGGGCCATATTGAGTATGACTTTGATCTTCTCAGGGTTGGCTTCTATGCTCCTTTGGCTCACCATGAATCTGAGGAATTTGCAGAGGAGACGTTAAAGGCGCACTTGCTCGGATTCAACCTCATGTTGTGCATTCTCAACACCCCGAAGGCTTCCTGGGGGTCAAGGACATGTGTTCCTACCCACGGATGCTCTTGACCAATATGTCGTTCACATAGACTTCAGTTACAGCCTATCTGGTCTCGGAAGACCTGTGTTAACAAGGCGCTGGTATGTAGCTCCCGCGTTCTTCAGCCCGAAGGACATGACCCGGTAGCAGTACAGGCCTTGGTCGGTTACAAACGAAGTCTTTGGGATGTTAGGAGGGAACATCTGGATCTGGTTGTAACCTGAGAAGGCGTCCATGAAGTTGAGGAGTTCGTGGCCGGAGGTTGCATCGATTAGAGCATCGATGCTTGGGATGGGAAACGGGTCCTTCGGACACGCTTTGTTGAGGTCGGTGAAGTCGATGCATATCCTCCAGCTCCCGTTAGCCTTTTTAACCATCACCACATTGGACAACCATTCGGGGTAATTCACCTCCTGGATAAACCGAGTGTTCAAGTGCATCTCGACCTCTTCTTTGGTCGCTTGTTGGCGCTCGGGAGCGAATTTACATCGCTTCTACTGGACGAGTTTAACTCTTGGGGCAACGCTGAGGTGGTGCATCAGGAGCTCCTCTGAGATTCTAGGCATATCAGCCGCAGTCAAGGCAAAAAGATCACGGTTCTCCCTTATACATTTGGAGATGTCTTTTTTGATGGAGGGGAAAAGGGCCATACTGATCTGAAATGTCATGGTGGCATCTTCTGCTGAGAATGCCACTTTTTCTAGCTCGTCCACCGGCTCGGAGATGGTCTGGCTACCTTCTTGTGGGAGTTCGAGGGCTTCAAGGGAGTGGATCGGCCCTCCCATCGAGGTCATGTAACACTTACGAGCTGCCTCCTGGCTCCCTCTTACTTCTCCCACTCCTACAGAGGTGGGGAACTTCATTTTCATGTGATAGGCCGATGGGATGGCTTGGAGAGTAGCCAGACCTAGTCAACCCAGGATAACATTATAGGTGGCTTTCACATCTACCACCATGAATTCCATCGGCTCTGTGCGTGTGATCGGGGTTTTGCTAGCGGTCACGTCGAGGGTTATAACTCCCGCGAACGTCACCGGCACCCTGGTGAATCCATGAAGAGTGTAACCAGCTGGCTTGAGCCGATCTCTTGATAGCTGAAGGCCCTTAAATGCCTCCAAGAAGAGGATGTTGACCGAACTGCCATTGTCCACTAGGATCCGGCATACATCAAAGTTGGCCATTCAGAGGTTAATAATAAGGGCGTCGCAATGGGGCGTGCGGACACTTTCCAAGTCCCTATCGGAGAACGTAACAAGAACCCCGAGGCCCTTGGGAGGAGGATGACTCTGCACGGCGTTCACTTATCGAACGAAGGTTTTTCGGGAGGAGTTGGAATCTCCCCCCATTGGGCCTATGTGTATAAGGTGCAGGACGGCCTCGGCTTCGACATTCGGGGTCTCTAGACATTGTTTGGTTTGCCTGTTAGCCCCCCTGGGGGCAGAGGTGGATCGGCCATCACCTTCCTCACAAACCTAGCGAGCTACCCTCTCTGAATAAGGGCTTCAATCTCGTCCTTCACGGCCCGACGGTCGTCTATGTCGTGGCCATGGTCCCTATGGAAGCGGCACCACTTATCTCGGTTTCTCTTCTTTTCGGGTGTGTTCATCTTTGGGGACAGCGGTAGAAGACCCTCCTTCCCAACTTCCACAAGATGGCAGAGACACTTGTATTGAGCGGAGTGAACTTTTTGAAGCGGGGAAGAGGGCGATGTTGACCCCCGTTGTCTTTTTGGAGCTTCTTAGCTCCTTCAGCAGTCTTCCATTTGTTCCCAGAAGACGATCCTTCAAGAGTGGGGCGGTTGAGAGCTTCTTCAGCTCAGATATACTTCTCACTCCTGAAAAGGAGCTCTGAGAAGTCCTGAGGAGGCTTCTTGGCCAGGGACGCCCTGAGATCAGGGTTAATGACATCGGACTGGAAAGCAGCTGAGGCCACTGACTCATCCAGAGAGGTGATAAATCTGGCCTCCGCGGTGAACCGCTTGACGTACTCCCTCAGTCGCTTACCCTTCCTTTGACCGAGGAAGAGCAAAGAGGTGCTCGTCTTTTTGGAGTGACGACTGCTCACGAAGTGGGTGAGGAAGGGACCTTCAAACTGGTCGAAGGAGAAAATGGAGGTCAGAGCAAGTCTGGAATACCACTCCCGAGCGGGCTCCTTGAGCGTGGCTGGGAAGGTTTTGCAAAGAAGGGGGTCGGAGGCATGGTGGATCATCATGAGAGTTTTGAATTTCTCAATGTGATCAGCAAGATCCGACTCCCCAGTATAAGTCTCAAAATGTGGGGGCTTGAAGTTCTCTGGGACAAGGGCCTCCATGATAGTTCGGGAGAACGGGGGCCTGCTCGGGCGGAGGTTCCTCGCCCGTTGTTCTTCATCTCTATCGAGTTGTCCGAGGCACCTCTTCATCTCGTGGAGATAGCGGTAGACCGAGTCCTCTCTTCGGTCATTCCTTACTGAGCCCCGAGACTCGTCTTCATGTAGGAGAGGGCGGGGCTGCGGCGGTAATAGCCTGGAGTTGGTCGTGGACTGGGGGTGCGACGGCGTTGGCTTAGAGCCGGTCGAAGACTGGGGGAGCGACGGCGATGGCTCGGAGCCGGCCGAGGACTGGGACAGCAGCGGTGATGGTTGGGAGCCGGCCGAGGACTGGGACAGCTACGGCAGTGGTTGGGAACCGGCTGAGGACTAGGAGCCCATTGGTCGTTGTTGGGGGCGACGTTGAGCGCCCGAAGGACTGCCTCCTGGAACTGTTGGAACTCCGCCCTCGTGATGGGGGCCTCCTGCTTCCGATGAGCTCGTGGGGCAGGATAGCCGACCGGAAAGCGGCTTCTTCTCTGGCGATGCTGGGGTGACTCTCTCCGCCTCCTGGGAGAGTTGGACCCTCTGTGATCTGTCCTGCGGGGTGATTGGTCCCTCTGATGCTCCCGGCGAGGGTTCCCATCACGGGTCTGCCTCTCGTCCAAGCGGATTCGATGATCTGTATCATTCTGCCGGTTGTTGAGAACATCTCGCAGATCTTTCGGTGTTGGAGGGCTATGGGAGGCCATGGAGTCGGAGGAAGGGTTGTGTACGGAGATATGGACCTGATGCAGGAGTTGCTTCTGGCGAATTCGTCTAGAGGGTTCTCCAACTGCCACTTGAGGCCCTAGAGGCTGCTGAACGGATTGAGGGGTCAGTTGTTCGAGCTGCTGGGCCGGTTGGACGGGCGGGGGGAGATCCTCTGGAGGCGTAGGAGGAATAGAAGTTGTTCTACGGTTGGAGGCCGCGGGCTTTCCTTTCTTCAGAGGCATAGCTAGGAGTGGCTTTTGTTGATGGAGTAGGGTCGGATTGTTATTCGAGTTCCCACAGACGGCGCCAGTCTGTTGCCGCTGATTTCGGTGTGGGGGCAATCAGATGAATTTGTGGGTTCGTAGGAAATCAAATGGGTCAAACTTGACCACTTCCACTGTTGTTAGGCTGGCTCCTTACTGCTGCAGCTGACCTGTACAAAGTTCGAAACACCGGGGTTGATCCCGGCGACGAACCCTCCGACGCTCTTGTCGGTACTCAGAAAAGAATATGAAAGAGTTTTAGGTAGACAAAGAGTGATCACCTTATAACGGTAGGAGGTAGGAGGGTATTTATAGTCGCCGTAGGGATCTGTTTCGAGATAAAAATAAATCTCTACTCCCCGGTGTGGATGGATAGAGAAGTGGTTAGAACCATCTCTTAGGGATAAGGACGAATCAAGATCTCTCCCGATCCTTTTGAACTGGCTCGTAACGGGTTGGAACCCATACCCAGTTGAACGGATCCGTTCATGGGTTATTGGGCTCTGGAGAAGAGACCCAATTCCCATTTCGGACCTGTTTGTAGGTGAAATTACCATTTTACCCCTGTGAACTTTAAGATTCGTACCCAATTTGAACGGTCCCGATTTAATCCCATTTTTAGCTATACCAGTTTCAAAGAAAGATTCTCATTGACGATACTTCAAGATTAAAACTTATAGACATGTGTTCGGCCACAGATGGACGTAGATCGTATACAAGCTACTTTTAGATTTCTCTGTAAGTTGATACTTCCTCGTATTAAGGCAATACCTTACACAACTGTGGCACAAATACAAACTATTGTGAAGGAGTTGTTGTCTGTTGATATTTCTTACAGCAAGGCATGGAATGCAAGAGCAAAAGCATTGAGCCACTGTTTGGAAACTGGGAAAAATCTTATAAAACACTACCTCATTACCTTTATGCAATCCAAAGGAGTAATCCTGGTACGCAGTTTCTAATTCGTAATGTCCCTATTGACAATGATATGGTTAGAGTCAACAGTGTTTTTTGGGTATTTGGACCACCAATTGAAGGTTTCTGTTATTGTCGACCGGTTCTGATTATTGATGGGGCACACTTGTACGGCAAATATAAAGGATATCTGCATGTTGCCACAGGTGTAGATGCGGATGGGGGATTGTATCCACTAGCTTATGCGGCTGTGGAAAGCGAAAGTACAAGTAGCTGGGGGTGGTTTTTTGCTTGTCTTTACAAGTACATTCCAACTGTTCAAGGTCGAACTATTACTTTTAAATTGGATCGGATGAGAGAGATTCCAAATACACTAGCGAGAACCTGGCCTGAACCACACTATCATCGATTTTGCTTAAGGCATATTATAGCTGATTTTGAGAGGGAATTTGAAGACAGAATTACAAGAGTTATTGTGGGAAGCAGGATTTACACCAGATCCGTTAGTGTATGAAGAGAAGAGACAACAGCTTGAACGAGCATGTCCAGGAGTACATGCATGGATTCAAAGAAACTTGCCGAATCAAGAACAATATTGGGCACTGTCAAAAGATGGAGGAAGAAGGTATTGCATAATGTCTACAACAAATGCATCTGAAAGCTCCAACGGTGTACTGGAGGAATCTCAAGCATTACCTATACAAGCATTCTTTCATCTTAATGATTATTTTGTTACTCGACGTCAGCTTTCAGAGCAATGGACGACATATCTAACACCGAAAAATGACGAGTTATTGGAGCAAAGAACTGCAGATGCTGTACATTGTCAAAGAGTTAGATTGAGCCAAACCGAGTGGCAGATAACTGAAATTGAAGGTCACCGATATAAGGTTATCATGGATAAGGATACAAGTAAATGCTCATGCCTTATTCCTCAGTTGCAAAAATTTCGATGCACACACATGATTGCAACTTGTGCACAAGATTATGGACGAGGAAACATATTGCATCATGGTCTTTCAGATTGGTACACTGTAGACAAGTATAAAAATGCTTACCGACCTTGTTTTAAGTCTATCCCTGATAGTTGTTGTTGGTCTTCCATGTTAGATATTATATTAGATTAAATATTGGTTTAGTCTCGTATTGGTTATGAATCAGTTTAGTCTTCCATTATCTCCTATATATAGGACCCAATTATATTCAGATTATTCAATCAATAATAAAGAATATTTTCCTATCCCTAATTCTAACATGGTATCACAGCCTATAATTCTATAAGGCCTATACTAATTTTATCCTCGTCGTCGAGGTGGAGTGGTTCTCGTCTTCATCGAAATCACTCCACCTCCCGACATCTCTTTGCTTCTCTCGATCTTGATCAAAACCCTAATCTCCCCCAAAACCCTAAATCTCCAAAATCCTAGCTGTTATCTCCTATCTCTCAAACCCTAATCCCAAATCTCCAAAAATCAAAACCCTTCTCAAACACAAACCCTAGCCGCCATAGCAAGTGGCTACACCAGCAACTTCGGCAACAACCACCAATCACAGCGCCACCATCAACACCATTGACCTCTCTTCTCCGGCGAACTCCTGGCACCACCAACAACAACCCCTCTCATCATCAGCTTCAGAGAGATGCTGATCGTCTTCATGCCCACCGTCGCCGGCGTTTCCCTCGCCGAGGCCCCTGGCAGCACCCCCGCCGAAACCCTAATTACTCTTCTAGAAGATCTCTAATGGCGTTGAAGGCCGTACACGTGTCGGAGGTTCCGAGCCTCGACCAGGTGCCGGAGATCGCGATCGCGAGCGTCGGTGCGAAGGTTGAGGAGATCGGACGGCGGGGGTGGAAGGACGAGGGGAAGTTAGTCGTGGTGGAGCACAGGGGGAAGGAGATGAACCTGCTGATGTCAGCGAACCTGAGGATGAAGGCGGTGAAGGAGAACTCGGTGACGTCGTTCGTCGAGGTCGGGAAATTTCCGATCGATTTCGTCGAGTTCGACATTCAGGTGACCAAGGACAACTGTTCGATCATTTTCCGCGACAACTTCATCCTCACCAAAGAAGATGATAATATCATCGAGAAACGTGTCACCAACCTAACCCTCGAAGAGTTCCTCTCCTACTACCCCAATTCTTTTTTTTTCTTTTTCTTTACTGTGTTAAAAAAAAATTTAAAACAAACAAACAACTTGCAGGTTCTTATACTTCTACATCCAGATCGTCAACTCACTCTGGTTGATCGATCGTGATCGTCAACTCACTATGGTTGATTGATCGTTTCTTGTGCTTCTACATCCAGATCGTCAACTCACTCCGGTTGATGGATCATGAGTTTGAGAGGGGGTGTTATCAGCATCCAGTTCTCAGTTCAGGGATGAGATCCTAACATCGACTATGTCTCAAGGTAGGGGTGAGATCCCATCAGTACTATGTCTCAAGTCAGGGGTGAGATCCCATTACAGATCGGGATATGGAGATCCCGCCACTGTTCGGGGTGAGATCTCAACAGTGCACCACCACTACTTTCTTCCGCAACACTCTACTTCTCAGTTCCGTCACATGCGCTATCAAGCGTCATTTCTGCATCACAGTTTGCCGTTCCCTCCATATGAACATCGTCAGTATTCCAAACTCTTGTTGTTTGAACCATCTTGAGTTTGAAAGGGGTGTTAGATATTGTATTAGATTAAATATTGGTTTAGTCCCGTGTTGGTTATGTATCAGTTTAGTCTTTCATTCTTTCCTATATCTAGGAGTCAATTGTATTCAATTTATTCAATCAGTAATAAAGAATATTTTTCTATCCCTAAGTCTAAGTTTCCGTACCTGGTCCGTGAATATTACCTCCATTGTATGAGAGCTAATCAGGTAGATCACCTTCCACTGCTATTGAGGATGGCATGGATGAATAGTGGTAGTTACTCACTGCTGCCAGCTGACTTGGTAGTGTCAAAGGTGAAATTCTGTAAATATTATGGTAGAAAATTAATTTAGTTAATAATAATATTTTTTAAAGAAAGCATTTTCCTAAGAACAGGTTTTGCTGAACCCCGAGACCTCAAAAGACTGATCATTCTACACCCCAAACCTAAGAAGATGAAAAAGAGAAGGGGGCATCGAAGGAAAGAAGGGTTTCTTACCATTGTAGGAGCACCTGACTATTATGAAGCTCTGTCATGAATTGTAAGACTTTTATCTTAAAATTCCATTCTTTTTCAGTGCACTATTTCCTGGCTTTTATTTCTTTTCCCCTTGTTAGTACGATATCAACAATATACTTTACTCAAAGAAGGGTGGTGTTAGTTGAATTAGAAGATCCCCTCTGTTGATTTCTGTATTGTACATAGTATGGGTTTAATAATTTGACTCTGGCTGAACTTGGGCAGTGCAAAGAAGCAATGTTTCTCACTTTTGGTAGTATTTATAATCTGCAAGTTAATCTTTTCACACTCTATGATAACTAATGGTCATGTATTTCTCTATATTGGATCTTTGTTTTCTTTTAATTATTGAGCTCCCCAGCGAACAAAAAAGAAAGATGCCTTTGTATCTGTACCTATCAAATTTAAAGTCGGGTTGTTCTGTCTCTTCTCTTCCCCTAAACATCGGGAGATATTTCTTATTGCAAGTTTTGAACATTTGACCTTTTGACCTTTTATTGACAAATCTTATGTGTTACCATTTCTTTTCAAATTCCTCTTTTTTGGATGACATTGTTATCTTATTTTTGTCGTTTTAGAGGATTTGTTGCAATATCATCTTCACAATACACATTATTAGATGTTTGCTGTGCCGGCAATCTAATAGAATGATTGTAAATGCATGTAAAATATGCAATATTATGAGGACAGAAATTTGGACATTTACTATGTACATGTTAAACAATACTCAATGTGAAGGGGTATCAGAGTTTTAAGTTACTTCACCGCGTAAAGTTTCTTATTGTTTTATTGGTTGTGATTCAATGTTTTCCTCATGTAGGAGGACTTAAAGCTATTTGTATTGAAGTTCTGAAGAGTGGGATCAAAGATTTTGTTAAAATTGAACATCATTTTATACTAGAAGTCTCATTTCTTTGCTTAGATAATTCTTTTAACTCCCATCAAGAAGAAATTTCTGGGAGTTCGTGAAAATTTGTGTTCGTTACTTAGAAGAAACACTGGTTGGAGATTTTTGGTGGCGGACTATGGGTAACTTTAAATCTTGAAACAAAATTACAAATAGCAACTCTCGAATAAACATTCCGCAATACACATCTGACAAATTTAAATCAACTCCTTTAATAAGCAGTCTCCGGCTAAATTAATACACAAGTCAGATTAAATTTCAGTCATTTTTTCATCTAACAGTAAAGAGCGACAAAAGTGCGAATTAATGAATTTCATACTAATTAATTGATAAAATGGCCCGGTTTCTGGTTGCTGAGATGCACTCCATTGCTCCTCATCTTAACCTGCTTAGGGTCATGTTTCTAGCATAATCTTGTCTGCAACATGACTAATTTTGCAGGAGTTGTCATTAATTAATTATTATTATTTGATGATATTGCTATAGTTACTACTTTTGTGCACTACTTGATGTGATACAATATTCATTGTACTACATGAATCTCTTACTATACAACAGAGAAAGGATATTGTGCACATCGTTAGCGCAAAAAGATACTGACTAGAGCATTCTTGTTTCTTTAATATCTCGAAGGGTAGTGATGTGTGCACTGCATTTTCCTCTTGTATTTGTAGGGATCTATGAACTGTAGTGGAAAATGTAGTGGAGGTTGTGTCACATGTAGCTAAGGTAGCTCATCTTAAAGTAAGCATTCTTTAGAACCTTGAGAGCTTCAAATAATAAATTATTTTCATACAGGTTCTATATGCCTAGATGTTTAGAGTACATAAAAACACGAGTTACCATTGTTGCCTACAGTTTTGAACATTTGCATCTCACATGCTTTCCAAACTCATTTACAGTTTTGAACATTTGCATCTCACATGCTTTCCAAACTCATTGTTTCTTCCCAACTGCTCAAATTGAAAATTGGTGAAAATAATATGATTTAGTGGTGAATGAAGAGCAAAATTTTTTTCTTGTTTGAAGAAACTTCCAAATTTTTGTTTCAATCATTGTGTACGAGAGTATGCAATGCACATGTGAAGATGGTTAATAGTTGCACACACTGCCCACAAGCACCTTTTGTCAATAACATCTCTACTATTTTAATGGGAGAGTTGGGGTTGTAAACAAACAAACAAACCCTAATTTTGTAACTGAGCAAACCCGTGCAATATACGGCCAAACTAAATCCACCAAACATACCCGTGTGATGCATGTGCAGCCCCTAAAAAAGGGATATTTTAGCAAATGCCCCCATTTAAAATGTGAAAATTAGCATATACCCCCACTATTTTTAAAAACTAAGAAATACTCCTATCTCTAATATTATAATGGGAGAAGGCCTTAATGTCATTTGTAAATGTTTTGTCAATCTACCAATCCGTGCAATACAGACTAAGTCTAAATTTTTATTTTAAAAAACTATATTTATTAAGACGTGCATCGCACGTGTAAATTACTAGTGTACACTGTGTTACTCATTCTATTTCAGATTGTTAGAATTAGGGATAGGAAAATCTTCTTTATTATTGATTGAATAAACTGAGTACAATATGTCTCATATATATAGGAGAGAAGAGAATATTAAACCAATACATTATTCAGTGTGAGACTAAACTAATCTATCATCTAACACGCCCTCTCAAACTCAAGTTGGTTCAAGCAACAAGAGTTTGGAATACAACAAGAGTTTGGAATACTAACGATATTGATATGGAAGAAACGACAAACTGTGATGCAGAAATGGCGGTTAATGTCGCATGTGATGGAAACTGAGAAGTAGATTGTTATGGAAGAAAGTAGTGGTGGCGCACTGTTGAGATCTCACCCCGAACAGTGGCGGGATTTTCATATCCCGATTTGTGATGAGATCTCACTCCTGAACTGAGAAATAGACTAATGGGATCTCACCCCTGACTTGAGACATAGTTGATTATGGGATCTCACCCCTGACTTGAGATATGGTCGATGATGGGATCTCACCCCTGACCTGAGACATAGTCGATGTTGGGATCTCATCCCTGAACTAAGAATTGGATGCTGATAACACCCACTCTCAAAAGCACAAGAACCTGAATGTAGTTGATCAACCGAAGTGAGTTGACGATCTGAATGTAGAAGCACAAGAACCTGCAAGTTTGTTTTTGTTTTTGTTTTTGTTTTTGTTTTCAAAAAAATAGCAACAACACACAAGATAACGCATGCAATATACGTGCTAAAGAGAATCCAAACAAAATACAGCACAAAGAGACAGCCATGGCAGCAACAGCATAGTAGATGGGAGAGAGAGGGTTGAGCGGCAGCGCGGCTGGCGTCGATGACGACGGCAGAGGATGGCGTCGCAGATGGCGGCACTATGGTGATCGTCGATCGGACGGGAGGAGCAGTAGGGAGATTTTGGGATTTGGGTGCTGTCGACGTTGAGGACAGAGGAGGAGGGAGTGTTTATGGTTGTTGTGCTGGCGTTGGGCAAGGGCGGCGGGAGAGAGAGGGTCGTCGGAGGTGGGGGGTCTCGACTGGAGGGCGGCGACGGGGTTGGGAGTCACCAGAGGTCTGGGAAGGAGTACGGAGAAGATGAACAGTATGGGTTCAAACGGAGAGAGAGAAATTTGGAGGAGAGAGAAAGAGGATCTTGTTGTTTGATGACAGCTAGGGTTTTGGAGATTTAATTGGAAGAGGAAGAGGGATGACAACTAGGATTTTTTTTTTGTTGAGAGATTTGATTGGGAGAAGGAGATTAGGGTTTTGGTAGTTGATTGGGAGTGAAAAAAAAAAGATGTCGGGAGGTGGAGTGATTCTGATGAAGACGAGAACCACTCCACCTCGACGAAGAGGATAAAATAAGTATATGCCTTATAGGATTATTGGCTCTGATACCATGTGAGAATTAGGGATAGGAAAATCTTCTTTATTATTGATTGAATAAACTGAGTACAATATGTCTCACATATATAGGAGAGAAGAGAATACTAAACCAATACATTATTCAATGTGGGACTAAACTAATCTATCATCTAACACAGATTATTAGATTCTGCAATCATCTATAGGTTTCTGTATTAATAGTGCTACCATTTTCTAAGTAAACTGATAAAGTAAACAAATGAAAAATGTGTAGACTGTAGCGCAAAGATGTACTTGACTCTTGGACGATTTTGCTTTCTAAAGAAAACAATATCAGTATCAATCAGATCATTAATGATATTTTGCTTCAGAACTAATTATTGTAAACTAAGCTGATATTGAACTTGAACTTGAAACTTATCAGGATTTTGCAGGCTACTGATTATGGGGAAGAAGAAATGTTGCTGTTCTTCCTGTTGCTGCAGCTATCGATAGAGATATGATAGAGATATTACTGATAGCTATGGCTGTTGCCTATAATTATCATGTTCTTTCAGTAGAAACATACTTTCGGAAACTGTGAAATTGTAAAGTATTCTTCTGGTAAAAGCTGAGTGCATTCAGGCTTTGACTTAGGTTCCCTATTTGTTTCTCTAGCTCGGCTAACTCAACATTGTAGCTGTTGGTTTTGGTACATTGTTTGTTGAGATCTATGATTTTCTATGTAATCTTGGCTATACCTGTGTTTTATCCATCTTCTACGTGACCAAGCATGTAACGAAGGAAAAAAAGAATTACACTACAAAGCTGAAAGCTTTAGAAGATCAGAAGTCCATTCATCTTTGGAGGTTGACTGTGCGATGGTAAAGTGGCTTATCATCAGAATGTAGAGAGATTTTGTACGGTCTTTGTAAATTATATTGAGATAGAGCATTTATATTCTCAACCATATCATACAGTATTGTCTACAATGTCTTCTTTATACATCTCGTTTTATTATTGTAAGTGCTAAAGTTTTTCTTTTTGATCCATTCTATCAACTTTTTTCATATATTATCTACATGGCATTTTCCATATGTTTATTTTGAAGAAGAAGATCCTCAAAGCTTCTGCAGTGTCGCTATGTTGAGTTAACTCGCTCTTTTCCCTAACAAATTGGTGTAATTCTTCCATACCCAATGGAAGATGCATCTACTGTTGGGCTTATGTCTTGCATACTATGTTGGATAAGAAAACGATGAGACGATGGAGGAATCGGGACTATCGGAGACGGAGTGGAAGCAAGGGAAACAGTCAGCAGCAGCAGCACGTAGAGTTGCGATCGACCGTACATGGGGTGCGGTCGACCGCCCTACTCAGCAGAAGTTCCCAAGAGGGGGACGGTCGACCGAACTTGGGGTGCGGTCGACCGCGCGCGGCGCTGATGGATAATTTGGGTCGGATCTTGGTGATTCGTGAGAAACCCGACTTGCTCTTCAAGTCAGATCTGATGGCTCTTATCGTAGGGTTATCTCTTCAGGTATATCCAAAGGCTATTGTATCAAGATATCAAACTAGGGTTTCTCTATATCTCTATATATTGTTGTTATCGGCCTCCATTGAGAACCAAGAGCGAGAGTACTTCATTGAAGGAAAGATTGAGTGATTCTCTAGTTGTAAACAACTAGTACTTGCTGGTGAGGCTTGAGAGAGTGTCGTGGTGGGAATTGGTAATATTCTTGTATCTTATCTAGTTGAATAACATCTTGGGTTTCTTCTCCTCCGAATTAAGGCGAAAGCCCCAACCGGGACAAATTTATGTGTGCTTTGGTGTGCTTGGTATGATCTCATATGTATTTGGTGGTTTGTATTGGTTGCATCGAATAACTCAACAAGATCCTAAAGAGGGGTTTTTTGGTTGAAATCCCTAACAATTGGTATCAGAGCTTCGGGTTCAAAGGGTTTGTTTGAGTTCCTTGGAGATGATGGCAGATCAGATCACGAAGACCAAGCGGTTCAAAAGCAAGATCAACTTTGATCTCTTGAAGATGGACATGCATGAAGCATCGGTTCAACAGGACTTGGATCTAGTCCTAGAAGGAGATAAAAGGGAGACCAATCGACACAAAGCAGAAGAAGTGGAAGAAGATATTTTTAGAAGCCTTGGGTTTAATCCGGTTGTCATCGACGAGTGAAGTCGGGTATAGGAGAAGCACGGCGAGTCTTTGGGTAAGATTCAGAACTGACTACTCGGGATCATCATCACAGGGTCGGATGTACCAATGAAGAAAGTTGTGGAGTTTCTCAATAAAGGAAAGTACCGCTCTTCTAGATCATGAAGTGGAGTTCAATATAGAGTTATCTGAACTGAGGGCGTTCAACGCAGATGATCTAAGAGTTTCCAACTCGATATACTCACCACCAAATCCATCCAACATGATAACCGTGCTAGATGAGGAATCTACCAAGGAGAAGTTTTTCATAGCAGGTATGATCACGGGGTTGGAGGATGATGCACTTAGGAAGGAGAGTCAGAAATCGGCGTCAACTTCTGTGAGTTTCTTGGAGGTGGATTGTACTTTGATTGGAAAGGAAAGTGTATATAGGAGTAAGGTCTGTGGCCACCAGTGCAAAGAGATTGAGCATTACATGAGAGACTGTTGCAAGCGGTTGAGTCAGAGGGGTGTCAAATTCAGTGTCGCTGAATCAGATGATGGCTTAAACAGTACTTTTATTTCAAGTTCTTTAGATGTGAATTCTGGTTGTTCTTTTGATTCAGTTAGTTCTTCTCAAGTTTGCTCCGAGAGGGAGATGGTTTCTACTTGCAAATTTGCATCATATCATTGTGTGGGAACGAAGGTTGATAAGATTTATGAAGTAATGATTTTTACTTACAAGTTTGCCTCATGTCGTTGTGTGGGAACGAAGATTGACAAGACTTGTGAAGTAAGGGGTGAGAAAACTAATGAGTCGCAGATGACAGACGGAATGGGATACACACTAGAGGAGGGCATGTATATTTCTTTGATGAAGCGGAGCCTTATATCCATGAGAACTCTAGAAGCTCGGGACTGCAAGTACACAGATCCAGGTAGAGTTCGTTCAGTTTGGAAAAGTTATGGCAAGGTAATGAAGGGTGAGAGGGGGATTGAGCAGGGTCAGCACAACTTCTACCAGCTTTGGAGGAACAGGAAACCTTGGCCAAGTGGTTTGAAGCCCACTATTCCTAAAGCACCATCTAGTATGCTGTCACTAGAATAATCTGCGCGAGACTGCGACGTTCGAATATCTCGAAAGGTGGAGAGAGCCTTGAGGTAGGTGGAGTTCGTGTGGAGGGTGGCATCTCCATGATTACATCTACTGGGGTGTGCCCTTGTCCCTTGAGGGGACATACAGCGGAAGAAAAACAGGTAGAGATAGATTCAACTAGCAGAGGAAGCCATTGAAACGAGTTGTTTGCAAGAAGAGAAGGAAAAGAGTCTAGAAGGTTTTAAATCACACAGGTGTGGATTCATGAGTATGCAATCCAAGGTGGAGATTGTTGGGTTTATGTCTTGCGTACTATGTTGGATAAGAAGACGATGAGACGATAGAGGAATCGAGATGATCGAAGACGGAGTGGAAGCAAGGGAAACAGTCAGCAGCAGCAGCACGTGGAGTTGCGGTCGATCGCCCTACTCAGCAGAAGTTCCCGAGAGGGAGACGGTCGACCGAACTTGGGGTGCGGTCGACCGCGCGCGGCGCTGATGGATAATTTGGGTCGGATCTTGGTGATTTGTGAGAAGCCCAACTTGCTCTTCAAGTCAGATCTGACGGCTCTTATCGTAGGGTTATCTCTTTAGGTAAATCCAAAGGCTATTGTATCAAGATTTCAAACTAGGGTTTCTCTAGATCTCTATATATTGTTGTTATTGGCTTTCATTGAGAGCGAAGAGAGAGAGTACTTTATTGAAGGAGAGATTGAATAATTCTCTAATTGTAAACAACTAATACTTGCTAGTGAGGCTTGAGAGAGGGTCGTTGTGAGAATTGTAATATTCTTGTATCTTCTCTAGTTGAATAACATTTTGGGTTTCTTCTCCCCCGGATTAAGGCGAAAGCCCCGACTGGGACAAATTTGTGTGTGGTTTGGTGTGTTTGGTATGATCTCATATGTGCTTGGTGGTTTGTGTTGATTGCATCGAATAACTCAACAAGATCCTAAAGAGGGGTTTTTTTGGTTGAAATCCCTAACATCTACTGTGATGGCCTTATCAACAGCTCTGACAACTTATCTTCTCTGCAGAGAAATTCAAGAAGTCAAAATTTTAGGATTTGATCAAGCACAGTAGCTGGAATGCCTCGTTTGATAAGCTCTTGGAAGAAACTCTTCAGCATATGAATGAAATATTAGGTAAATAACTGTTATAATTCACCTTTGTCTTATGTTTTGGTCTCTCCAATGATCTCATTGTAAATCTGCAATGTACTGGAAGAGGTGACTATGTCTCTAGAAAAAAGCTATGTCAGTCGACTATGAAAGAGGTCAGTTGCAACATCTCAACCAATAATTTGAAGTAAACATTAAACTATCAAGATTTTTTTTTCAAGTCAGAAATTCGAGAATAACAAGAATATCCTTGTTGTACATGTGTGACTTCAGTTTTTTTTTAAGTTACCTTTCTCACAGTTGCTTTCTTAAAATTGATTAGGGAGAGCTAGAGAGGGCCAGTGGTGGTAATCTAACAGAGCATGTAGAGGTCAAAACCAGTTTTCCTTGATTAGGTGTTTAAAAGCCGAAGTTTGTGGTATACATTACATCACTTAATATAAGTTACGAGGTTTGGTTTGGTTGGGTTTCGTCCCACATGAGAGATATGACAGAGGTGGAAAGAAGACAATCAAATAGGACTTATGTTCTTCTTAAGCAAGCTACTAGATATGTTCAATAATTTGTTTCAGTTCTCATGCTTTCGGATGAATGTAAATTTCATCACATTATGCTATTTAACATTTGGTATCAGTTTAGTTTTGCATAGTTTCTTGTCTAAGGAAACCATGTGTAGTATTGTTTAATGTTTGGTTGCAGATACTAGGACAGCATCTTTGCTACTGCTAGCTACTCTTTACATCCATCAACTGTTCCACAAAATGGCCCAACCTTCCAAATTAATTTGAGGGAAAAAATTCATGTGATTCAACTCTATTGCAATCTTCTTACCCTGTATTTTCAATTTTGTCTAAGCTGTTCGAAGGGGCTGTTTGGAATTGTAAAAATGGAGATTTTTTGCTCAGCAAATTTGTAGGGAAAAAAAAAACCGCAAATCATTCGGTTTTTTTACAAAAATAATCCACTTTTTAAAAGTATTTACTCAACTAACCCACTTTTGAAAGTATTTACTAAAATGGCCCCTCGGTATTTCAGATAGCGAATTTGGTGAAAATACCATCGTTTTTTTTGAGATAGCGAGTGTAGTCTTAGCTGTTTGGAGAAAAAGCATAAAAAAAAATATCGAAGTAAGACTCGCTATTTCAAACGACGATGGTATTTTCACCAAACTCGCTGCCTCAAACAATTGAGTTTGGTGAAAATATTATCGCTATTTGCGATAGCGAGTGTAGGCTTAGATGCTTCTCCACACCTTGGAAAAAAAACTTAAAGAAAAAAATATCAAAGTATAACTCGTCTCAAACAGCAAAAATATTTTCACCAAAGTTGCTGTCTCAAACGGCGAGTTTGATGAAAATACCCTTGCTGTTTGAGATAGCAAATGTAGGCTTGGGTGTTTCTCCATAACCTGGAGAAAAAACTTGAAGAAAAAATATAAAAGTAAGACTCGATGTCTCAAACATCGAGTGTAATTGTACTACACTCGCTGTTTGAGATAGCGAGTATGACTTTAAATTTTTTTTTAAGACCAATTTAACAAAAAAATTCAAAGTCAGACTCGCTATCAACTGCACTCGCTGTTTGAGGCAGCGAGTCTTACTTTGATATTTTTTCTTTGAGTTTTATCTCCAAACACCTAAGTCCATACTTGCTATCTTAAAAAGCGAGAGTATTTTTACCAAACTTGGTGTCAGAGATAGCGAGTGAGCCATTTGGGTAAATACTTGTGAATGTGGGTTAGTTTGGTAAATACTTTCAAAAAGTAGGCCATTTTGGTAAACAATTCAAATCATTTGGCAGTTGCAACCTTGATCCGTAAGTTGTACAGCCCATTGCTGCAAATATGCTTTTGTGGCAGTGGGGGAATTTTTTACCAAACTATCCCACTTTTTGTAAGTATGTACGAAACTATCCCTTTTTGAAAATTTAATACCTAAACATTCCTGTCGCTAATGGGGTTAACAAGTCTAGTAGTTTTCCTAGCGTTAACCCCGTTAGCGTGAGTTAAGGGATAACACTTTTTTCCTCGAGTGGGGGTGTGCCAAAAAATTCATTCAATAGTAGTTTCAAAACCACTCGCGTTAACAGGGTTAACGTTCGTAGTTGGGACAGTGGGGGGGACTTATTAAAGAGGGGTGTTGGTAAAAAATTATTAAGTATAGACTCATTAAGCACGTTAACGCGCCTCATTATACCAAGGCCGTTAACTGAGTTAACGAGTCTTAGTAACTTCAATTTTCAGAAAGTTGCAACTTTCTGGAAAGTGAAGAACCTCCACAGTCGTTAACTCAGCTAACGGCGAGTCTTAGTAACTTCAATTTCCAGCCACAGTCATAAACTCAGTTAACGGCCTTGGTAAAACCAAGGCTGTTACCTGAATTAACGAATCTTAGTAACTTCAATTTTCAGAAAGTTGCAACTTTCTGGAAAGTGAAGAACCTCCAAAGTCGTTAACTCAGTTAACGGCCTTAGCTTTAAGACGGTCATTAACTGAGTTAACGAGACTTAGTAACTTAAATTTTTCAACAAGTTTCAGCATTATTGAATTTTCTCATCTGCGGAGTCATTAACTTTCAAACTAACATATATCATACAAAGTTTCAATACATATAACATAAATCATGATTCCATACAAACTTTCAAACTAACATATAACATAAATCATAATTCCATACAAACTTTCAAATTAAATATTACATAATCAAAAAAGTTCAACTAACAAAACTCCAAAACAGCTCAATGTTGGCTTTGAGTAGACTGACTTGAGTTGAATCATGATTCCATACAATGATCTTACGGGTCGGCAATTCACGAGCGGAGCTTGAACCAGGGTTAGCATGTGGTTGGACATTAATATTTTCAATTTGCTGAATATATAGTTTTAGTGCAAACCAACTAAAATTCGAATAAAGTGTTCTACCAATCATGGATTTCAGAGAGTTGTCGTTTCCTATGGGCACAGTCATAAAATATTGACCATCACCTTTTTCCGCTGCATAACGGGCTAAAATTTTAATCTTCCACCGTTCTCTATCCCAATTAGTGACCTCATAAACCTTCTCTACAAGTTTTTCTATTGTGATTGTACGAGTTACCCAAATTATTTCAGGATCAAGGCACTATAAGAACAACCTATTTTTGGGTCATGGATGATCTCACCACCAAAATAAAGCCAAATAGGAAGATCATAATCCATATATATATATATATATATATATATATATATATATATATATATATATATATATATATATATATAAACGGCCTAGGGTCGTTTTCACGATTTCACAAGCATTTGCGTTTATATATATATATATATATATATATATATATATATATATAAGAACAACCTATTTTTGGGTCATGGATGATCTCACCACCAAAATAAAGCCAAATAGGAAGATCATAATCCATATATATATATATATATATATATATATATATATATATATATATATATATATATATAAACGGCCTAGGGTCGTTTTCACGATTTCACAAGCATTTGCGTTTATATATATATATATATATATATATATATATATATATATATATAGGGTAATGCTCCATTGAAAACGCAAATGTCTGTGAAAATGTGGAAAACCACTAAGGCCGTTGTTTCGAACAACGGCCTAGGGTCGTTTTCACGTTTTCACAAGCATTTGCGTTTTCAACTGAGCATTACCCATATATATATATATATATATATATATATATATATATATATATATATATATATATATATATATATATATATATTTAAAAAAATCAATATCTACTATACAAAATGTATTCGATAAAATGATATAAATGATATAAAAATCATACCTTCAAATGGATGATCAGAAAAGATGAGAAATTTCGAGCTTGAAGATGATGGGGTAGTGAAGGAAAGCCACTTGATAAAAAATCTGCTAAGTTAATTCCCAAACTAACAATACCTCAAACATGGATTTAGGGTTTTCAAAGTGTGAGGATATATGAGTGTCGGAGAAGAAGAAGAATATCCCTTTAAGATTTTGTTGAGTAATTTTGGACTAAGATCTACAATTGGGATGCTAGGGTTTTGGAGTTGGGTTCCAAATTTGGGGGAGAAAGAGGAGAGAGAGAGAGACACTAAAAGTATAATAATATTACCAGCGTGTCTTATTTAAAACTCACCCAAACGACACACGCTAACCCGGTTAACGTGCCTGGTATAAATAGGTGCGCTAAAGGGGTTAGCGTCCCTATACTAGGTTATTTACAGTTGTCCCAACTACAAACGTTAAACTCGTTAACGCGAGTGGTTAAAATACTACCACTAACGGGGTTAATGAGTCTATGTTGGATGAGTTTTTTTGCACACCCCCACTCGAGGGGAAAAGTGTTATCCCCTAACCCACGCTAACGGGATTAACGCTAGGGAAATTACTAGACTCGTTAACTCCGTTAGCGACAGAGATGTTTTGGTATTAAATTTTCAAACATGGACAGTTTCGTACATAATTACAAAAAGTGGGATAGTTTGGTAAAAAATTCCAGTGGGGGTCGATAGCACATTTGCAGAATGATTTGTAGAACTTTTTTTCCTGCAAATCTGCTGCAAATTGCAAAACATCCACTTTTTATTTCCGAACACCCCCAAAGTTGAAATAGTTTAGTGTCTATTAAGTTCACGGGGACTAGAATAGGCTGAGATAGACTATCATTACTAAGGTAGTGTTCTTTTTCACCTCTTTTAAGTGATTTACCTCTTGTAAGAGGTGATCCACCTCTTACAAGAGTTTTTTTAGTGTTCTTTTTTTACCTCTTATAAGAGATTTCTTCCAAAATTGCTTCTGTTGCCGCTGATTTTGGTGTGGGGGCAAACAGATGGAATTTGTGGATTCTTAGGAAAAATGAATAGCAAACCTATTTACCTGTTCCGTCGGAGTTAGACGCTGACTCCCGCCGTACACCTGCAAAAAGTGCGAGACACCGGAGTTGTTCCCGGTGACGCACCCTCCGACGCTCAAGTCAGTAATCAGGGATGATTAAGAAAGAGCGTGAAAACTGGAGAAAGTTTGATTACCTCTTAATGGAGATGGATGGGGGGTATTTATAGGCATCTTAGGGATCAGATTAGGAATGTAATCCCCCTGATATGATAAGGAATATTTTCCTTGTAAACAGATTAGGAATGTAATCCCTAATTCCCAGTGGAGGGATAGGCATGAATCAGGGTCGTTGATTAGGATTAACAAGAAACCCTAATTCTATCCTTTCTGGACCGGGTTTGTTACGGGTTGAAACCCGCACCCAGTTGAGGCGGATCCATTCGCGGGTTAGTGGGTTTCCAAGAAGGAGAACCGGTATCCGCTTTAGACCCATTGGTAGGTGAAATCACCGTTTTGCCCCTGGGTTTCAAGATTCGCGCCTGATTTGGACGGTTCCGATTAAACCCCATTTTTAGCCATATCACGAGCCCCCCACTCCTGAAGACTGAGCTTGGTCAGCTTTTGAGGAGTAGTTTTACTTGTTTTCATGGCTGGTGAAGTTGTATCGGAGTCCAAATGGGAGGTCCTGAATCTTTGAAGGAGGTAGTGCGGTGATTTTTCAAGTGGATTGAGCTCTGAGTCGCTTCTGAGCTCTCATGGTCGTATGGTGTTCCCGTAGGAATATCCTTTTAACTTTGCGAGGTGCCAATTCGTCGTTCGGGGGTCTTAGAAGATTGTTCTCGGCAACAATCGCTTGTTTGGGGACTAGAAAATGCTTCCCCACTTCTACAATTGTTTTCCAGGAGTTCTTCCTTACTTTCCCGAATTTTTAATTGTTTTTTCGCGATCTCTTGGTGGACAGTTCGGCCCTTTTACCTTCGTTGTGTGGCCTACATGCTTGTTTCACACTTCCGACCCCTTTCAGCGCTCGCCGCCAAGGAGGCCAAAGTCTGTAGGCGGTTCGGCATCTTTTTTCGAAGAGGAGAGGGACCTCGGCTAGGTTGTGGGTGCTGAGAAGGAGTTCGGCGAAGTCCGAGGTCCAATCTTTCCACGTAATAGGGTCGGTGCCAAGAGCGCTCGGCAGCTGGTGCCGAACCCCAAATTTTCCCCCATAACGGGGTCGGTGTCATGAGCGCTCGGCAGCTGGTGCCGAACCCCAATTTTTTCCCCATAACGGGGTCGGTGTCAAGAGCGCTCGGCAGTTGGTGCCGAACCCCAATTTTTCCCCCATAACGGGGTCGGTGTCAAGAGCGCTCGGCAGCTGGTGCCGAACTCCAACTTTTCCCCCATAATAGGGTTGGTGTCAAGAGCGTTCGGCAGCTGGTGCCGAACCCCAATTTTTCCCCCATAACGGGGTCAGTGTCAAGAGCGCTCGGCAGCTGGTGCCGAACCCATACTTTTTCCCCATAACGGGGTCGGTGTCAAGAGCGCTCGGCAGCTGGTGCCGAACCCCGACTTTTTCCCCATAACGGGGTCGGTGTCAAGAGCGCTCGGCAGCTGGTGCCGAACCCCGACTTTTCCCCCATAACGGGGTCGGTTTCAAGAGCGCTCGGTAGCTGGTGCCGAACCCCAATTTTTTCTCCATAACGGGATCAGTGTCAAGAGCGCTCGGCAGCTGGTGCCGAACACCGACTTTTCCTCCATAACGGGGTCGGTGTCAAGAGCGCTCGGCAGCTGGTGCCGAAGTCCCTGACTTGTCTTTTTCTGGCTCAGCGTTGGTGGTTTCTGCGCTCCTGGCTGACGTGGCGGCCATTAAATGGGATAGCTTCTGAACTTCTGATAGCTCTGACGGATGAGATGCTCATTTAATGCTGTGACCTCTGAGCTTCTACCAGATGGGACAGTAATTAATGCGATGTACGGCTTGACGTGGTGAACAAGGCGACGATTGAGGTCGCTTTTGTTGTTTTGTGTGAATGGGTCGGTAGTACAAGCCCATTAAGCTCGTTTGGCGCGCCTTTCTCTATAAACCCTCCCCCCCCCCCCTCATTTTTCACTTCTCTTCTCTTTTGCTCAGGTGATCTTTTGTGCTAAGCGAGTGTTTCCGGTGGTCGACGTTCTTTTTCTGGTGAAGTTTTCGGCAGCTGATCTTTTAAGGTAACTTATCCTCAGTTTACTTAAACTATGTCTCTTGCTTCTGTCTCCGAGTCGACCTCTTGGTCCGAGCCCTCTCTTGAAGTTGTCGAAGATCGTACTCCGACCAAGGGCAAGAAGGTGTTCTACAAAGATTTGATTGTGGAGGATCCAAAGCGTATGGGGGAGTTCGAAAGATTGTCGGGGCAGCTGACTGGGCTTCACAGAGTTCGGGAGCTTTCGGAGGATCAAGCCGAGCGAATTGTTCACGGGAGGGGGAGGTCCTTCGAGGAGAATGCAGCGAGGGAGACGACGGAGGCGGACGAGACGATGTCGATCCTTCGCGAAGAGGACTTGGGAGTGATCCGGCTCTGTTTCCAAATCCCGGATGAGTACGAGCTCATGTTGCCGGGTCCTGGGGTTAGGGCCAACTCGCCGCTGCCAGTGACCATGTGTTGCTGGCCGGTCGACGCCTTCATCGCCGGGGCTCGGCTACCTCTCCATACGTTCGCTGTCACTGTGCTGAGTTGGTTCGGGGTCAGCCCCATCCAACTCATGCCGAACACATGGAGAGTGATAAATGGCTTCGTACTGCACTGCCAAGCTGCGGGGATCGAGCCGGAGCTGAACGTGCTTCGGACACTCTATCGGTTACACCAGGGGAACAAGTCGGAGTACCGATACTATTTGGCTCCGAGGCACGGCGGCAGGCTCGTCATATGTACTCCATCAAGCACTGGCATGACAAGTTCTTGATAGTGCGGAGTCCGGAGGCCTGGCCGATCCCCTCCGGTTGGGTGGAAGGGGTGCCGAAGAGGACGAGGGCGCCGCCCGAGCTTCGTCCTGAGGAAGAAGAGGCAGTCCGGACACTTCTCGATCGGCCGAAGTACGATTGGAAGGAGCTGACCGAGGACGTCCTGTTCAAGGGGGGGCTCTGCCTCATAGATCCCAGTACGCGGCTTCTTTTTGCTTTGTTTTTCATATCTTATTTTGCATGAGTCCCGTTGTTCTGACGAACTTTGTTTTTAATGCAGAGGCGATGGACTACGACGTGGTGCTAGCTTTGAGAGCAGGCCTCGCCAGCAAGGCTCCGAAGAAGCGCAAGAGGGTGGCTACCAAGTTGCCGACCCAAAAGACTCCGAGAGTCACGGAGACGATCGAGGTGACAGAGACCCTCAGTAGTCCGGTCATTGCTGGCGCAGGGGCCTCGACATCAAATGCTGGTGGCGCGTTCCCCATCGCCGCAGCCCTCGGGATGACGACGCCGCCGCTGACAGTGGCAGCCGAGGAGCTCCTGACAGAGGAGCACCGGAGGATCCATATTCCGGACTGGCAAGTTCGGAAGCACGATGGATTCCTCGGCAACACCTTGGCGAGCATGCAGGCCGTCAAGCACCTCGCCACGCCGAAGGACCGGGCCGCAATGGAGGCCGGGCAGGAAGGCGACGACGTCATTGAGATTGCTCGTTCGGCGGTCTCGGTAAGTGTTGGATTTTTTCTGTCGTTGAATTTCTTTAGCTATAATTTTTTAACTCTTTCAATCCTTCTTTCTTTGTCACAGATCATCGTCCACTTCGGACACCTCACCGAGAGGTTGACAGCTCTGGAGAAGGAGGTGAAGCAGGAGTCCGACTAGGCTCGGATGGGGAACGAGCTCGACAAGCTCACGGTCGAGTTCGAGGCGAAGTCGACGAGGGTCGGCAACCTCGAGGGGCAGGTCGCGAAGCTGGAGAGCGACCTTCTCCGCCAGAAGGAGGAGACGGCCAGACAATTAGCCGAAGCTGAGGAGGCGAAGGCGGCGGCGGTGAAAGCAGCAGAGGACGCGACCTTGGCGAAGGCGCAGGGTTACCTCGCCCAGAACATGGCCAAGGCTTATGCCCAAGCCATCGCCCGGGTGACGGAGACGTACCCCGACGTGGACTGCTCGGGATGGAGACTATTCCCGGGACACGTTGAGGGCTTCGACCCCGAATCCGAGGGGGAAGAAGAAGAAGAAGGGGAGGACGAACCCGAGACCGAAGTCGCAGTCACCGGCGAGGTCCCGAACACCGCAGTTACTCCGCTGGCGGTGGTGCCCCCTTCGGAGACGTCAACCCCGACCCACGCTCGCCGCCCTGGGAAAGAGGTTGCACCCTGACTCCGCTTTTTTTTCTTTCTTCTTTTTCTTTTTTCTTTTTGAAGTGTAATGCCTAATAGCGGACTGGCCACCGCTGTTTTGAAATGAATGAAAATTTTTTGAAGTGTTGGAGTTCGGCTCTGTGTCTTTGTCTTTTCTCACCAATTATTGAAAGTTTGTTTGAAAATTTTTGAAGTGTTGGAGTCCGTCAGTGCGCTTAAAAACTTGTTTTTGGTCTTGACTTCTTTTCAGCTTGCGGTGGTAACTCAAGCTGCCGAGCCCATTCGCTCAGACGACAATGCTCGGGCCGAGGCTGGCTTAGAGGCGACGAGGCTGTGCTTGGCGAGGTGCCGGGAGCAGCTCTACGAGTCGAGTTGGGACTGCGCCGAGCTGAAAGTGAGCGGAACCATCTTCAACTCATCCTAGGTCGGCAGGACATCGAGATTCGGCGTCTGGAGAGCGGGATCGCCGAGATGACCCCCCTAGGAGAGGACGAAGGTTCGCCGACCGCCTTTAGCAACGGGCTTCGGATCCACTGCATTCGGCACAATTTGTCAAAAATAACAGCGGAAAGGAACAATCTGCTCTCCGAGATCCGCCACTTGCAAACTGTAGAGGCGGAGCTTCGGACGGAGGGAGAGGGGCTGACGGCCGAGGTGGCCAAACTGACGACCGAACGGGACGAACTGACGGCCGAGGTTGACGTACTGAAGAGGGCTACGGTTGACAAGAGTATCGAAGTCACTCATCTTCGCCGTCTCATAGCCAGTCGCTTTGGCGTGCCGGACTCCGCAATACCCCCTCGCTTTGAGGTCGATGTAAAAGACGAGTCTCTGAGGGAGCGGATTTCCGAGCTAGAGGTGGAGGTTGCTCGCCTGAAACCGCGCTCGGGGCCAATCAACGTCAGGAGCACTTCGTGTACTCGCGCGGAGAGCGATCGAGGCATCACGTTTTACGACCTCGCGACCCGTCAGTGCATCGGCCATCCCAGTCCGGGGGATGCGCAAAGCGCTGTGGCCATCTCGTCGAGCGGAGCATCCGTCGGAGCGGCTGCTAGGAGCGGTGCCGAGGACACGTCTCAATTTGCCGGATGGGTCGAGCTCCGGAGATAAATGTCGCCGCCCTCGAGTGTCTTTGAAGCGGAACGCCCCGGTACCACGGAAGTGCTGAAGACCTTGTTTTTGGAGCTTTTGTATTTAGCCTAAGTGTAATAAGTTGGCATTGTAACTTTCGCTTTTCAACGCCTTTGTAATCTTTGTTGTATGGAAGAGTCGCTTTGTACGGCGTCCCAATTATTAATAATATTTCTTTCTCAAACTCGCGTGCTTCTTGTAGCTTTGTATAGTTGTTTCGTTTGTGACTGTGTTCGTAGTGCCGAGGTCCCTGAGTTAGTCTTTTGCTCATGTGGGGGTCGGCGACATGAGCATTGGGCCGGCGGTGCCGAACTACGCTTCGGTCACTCACTCTCGTGAACTGGCGAGCTTCTTCTAGCTCCCTTAGAAGCGAACTCGCAAAGTAGAATCGATAACCTAAGTTTAACGGTTGTGGGAGAAATTCCGAATGGCGAACTACTTCTAGTTCGCTTAGGAGCGAACTTGCGAAGTAGAATCGAGCCAAGTGTTGAACTCCGAACCATCGTTAGATTAGTTCAACGGTTGTGGGAGCAATTCCGAATGGCGAACTACTTCTAGTTCGCTTAGGAGCGAACTTTGCAAAGTAGAATCGAGCCAAGTGTTGGACTCCGAACCATCATTAGAGTAGTTCAACGGTTGTGGGAGCAATTCCGAATGGCGAACTACCTCTAGTTCGCTTAGGAGCGAACTTGCGAAGTAGAATCGAGCCAAGTGTTGGACTCCGAACCATCGTTAGAGTAGTTCAACGGTTGTGGGAGCAATTCCGAATGGCGAACTACCTCTAGTTCGCTTAGGAGCGAACTTGCAAAGTAGAATCGAGCCAAGTGTTGGACTCCGAACCATCATTAGAGTAGTTCAACGGTTGTGGGAGCAATTCCGAATGGAGAACTACCTCTAGTCTGCTTAGGAGCGAACTTGCAAAGTAGAATCGGGCCAAGTGTTGGACTCCGAACCATCGTTAGAGTAGTTCAACGGTTGTGGGAGCAATTCCAAATGGCGAACTACCTCTAGTTCGCTTAGGAGCGAACTTGCGAAGTAGAATTGAGCCAAGTGTTGGACTCCGAACCATCGTTAGAGTAGTTCAACGGTTGTGGGAGCAATTCCGAATGGCGAACTACCTCTAGTTCGCTTAGGAGCGAACTTGCGAAGTAGAATCGAGCCAAGTGTTGGACTCCGAACCATCGTTAGAGTAGTTCAACGGTTGTGGGAGCAATTCTGAATAGCGAACTACCTCTAGTTCGCTTAGGAGCGAACTTGCAAAGTAGAATCGAGCCAAGTGTTGGACTCCGAACCATCGTTAGAGTAGTTCAACGGTTGTGGGAGCAATTCCGAATGGAGAACTACCTCTAGTCCGCTTAGGAGCGAACTTGCAAAGTAGAATCGGGCCAAGTGTTGGACTCTGAACCATCGTTAGAGTAGTTCAACGGTTGTGGGAGCAATTTCGAATGGCGAACTACCTCTAGTTCGCTTAGGAGCAAACTTGCGAAGTAGAATCGAGCCAAGTGTTGGACTCCGAACCATCGTTAGATTGAAGAGGGAAAGCAGAGAGATGTAAACAATAGTAAAGTATGAGAAAGCTTTTCTTTATTAATGATTAATAGTTGGCTGCTTCTAAAGTTGCGAGCCGTTATTACAAGAGAGAAATAAAAGCAAAACATTACAAGTAATAGGAGTGGAACGGTTCGACATCCCAAAATACTTAGAGAGGCGTTGGTGCTCTCTCCTGGTATTTTAAGAGATGGTCGGCATTCCACGTCCTGGGGATCTTCTCCCTACCTTCGAGATCTTCTAGTCTGTATGTGCCGGGCCGAACCACTTTTGCGATCTTATAGGGTCCCTCCCAATTTGGGGTCCCTCCCAATTTGGGGTCCCTCCCAATTTGGGGCCAATTTGCTCTTCTGACCTGGGAAGGAGATGGCTAACTTTCTGAGGACCAGATCTCCTTCTTTGAGGTCCGTGGGGCGGACTCTTTTGTTGTATGCCATCTCGATCCTTCTTCGGTAGCTTTGTTGACGAATGACAGCTCTTTCTCGGATCTCGTCAATAAGGTCGAGATTTGCTCGGAACTCCCTGGCGTTTTGTTCTTCTTCATAAGCTAATAGACGAGGAGAGGGTATACCGACTTCGAGGGGGATCACAGCCTCGGACCCATAGGTGAGATTTAATGGGCTCTCTCCTGTGGGGGTCCGCTTTATGGTACGGTAGTTCCACAGCACGTTGGGAAGCTGGTCGACCCATAGGCCTTTGGAGCATTTGTCTAACCTCTTCTTAATGCCGGAAAGAATTTGTCGGTTAGCATTTTCGACTTTTCCATTCGACTGGGGATGGGAGACGGAGGAAAATCGGTGCTGGATGACGAGGTCTTCGCAGAGAGCTTGGAAGGCAGCTCTAGTGAACTGGGTTCCGTTGTCTGTTATGAGGACCCGAGGTACTCCGAATCGGCAGATGACATTCTTCCAAAAGAACTGGACGACCTTGTTCTCCGTGATCGTGGCCAGGGGCTCGGCCTCTATCCATTTTGAAAAGTAGTCGATTGCCACGACTAAGAATTTGAACTGACCAGGAGCTGGGAGAAATGGCCCTAGTAAATCCATCCCCCACATTGCAAAGGGGATTGGACTTGATAGGGAGGTGAGTGGAGCTTGCAGGAGTCGTCGGATGTCGGAGTACTTCTGACAGGAGCTGCATTGCCGAACGTGCCGTTCGGCGTCTCGTAAGAGAGTGGGCCAGAAATATTCATAATTCAACACTTTGCGGGCCAAGGATCTGGATCCCGAATGTGCCCTACCGATGCCCTCGTGAAGTTCTTACAGGGCGTAGTCGGCCTGCTCGGGGGAGAGGCATCTCAGGTACGGCCTGCCGTCTACCTGTGTGAAAGAGCGTTTATACAAGATGCTTCCAATCAGTGTGTAGCGCTCCGCTCGGGTTCTGACCCTTTGAGCTTCCTTGGGATCCTCGGGGAGGAGTCCGTCCCTTAAAAATTCGACAAGGGGCTTCATCCAGTTATCCTCAAGTAGGATGGGCAGCGACTCTGGAGAGTCGGGGGTTTCATCCTCAATACTTGGCCTCAGAAGAACCTCTATCAAGACGGTCTGCTCGAGACCTTGAAGGGAGGATGAGGCTAGTTTGGAGAGGGCGTCGGCCTGAGCATTTTCTTCTCGGGGTATTCTTTGGATGAGGGCTTCTTCAAACAGTGCCATGAAGCTCCTGACCTTGGCTAAGTATTTGACCATCCTGTCATCATGTGCTTCATACTCGCCGAGAACCTGATTTACGACTAGCTGAGAGTCGCTGAAGATCCGGAGGCATTGCGCCCCTGCATTTCGAGCCATTCCAAGGCCGGCTATGAGTGCCTCGTATTCTGCTTCGTTGTTCGAGGCCTTGAAGTTTATACGGAGGGAGTATTGGAGGATGAAGTCATCTGGGCCTGCCAGAATGACCCCTGCTCCGCTTTCCTCGTTGCAGGAGGATCCGTCCACATAAACCGACCAGATAGGCGGCCCCTTCGTCGCTTGACTGGACTCGGAGATGGTACTTTCAACTATGAATTCTGCTAGGGCCTGAGCCTTGATCGCGGTTCGAGGCTGATAAGTTATATCATGCTGGCTCAACTCGATAAACCACTTCATAAGACGACCGGAGGTCTCCCGCTTGTGGAGCACTTGCTTCAGCGGTTGGTCAGTCAGAACGACCACCGAATGGGACTGAAAATACGGGCGAAGCTTTCTCGCGGCCATCACCAGGGCATAAGCCATCTTTTCTATTCTTGGATAGCGGAGCTCGGCATTCCGAAGTACCTTGCTCACATAGTATATGGGCTTTTGAGCCCGGTCTTCTTCCCTTACCAGAACGGCGCTGAGGGTTTGCTCGGAGGCTGCCAGGTAGAGGTAGAGGAGTTCTCCAGGAATTGGTTTGCTGAGGAGAGGAGGATTAACGAGGTAAGCCTTGAGCTGGTAGAAAGACTCCTGTTGTTGTTGACCCATTCAAAACCTTTAGCCCCCCTGAGGGCCTTGAAGAAGGGGAGGCATTTCTCTCCAGACTTCGAGAGAAAATGCCCTATGGCGGCTAGGCGGCCTGTTAGCCTCTGAACTTCCTTAACATTCTTGGGAGGGACCATGTCTAATATGGCCTTGATTTTCTCAGGGTTTGCTTCAATTCCTCGCTGGCTGACCATGAAGCCGAGGAACTTTCCTGACGAGATGCCGAACGCACACTTGTTCGGATTGAGTCTCATATTGTGCTTTCTCAAAACATCGAACGCCTCCTGGAGGTCGGTTACATGATCAGGACCTCGGATGCTCTTTACAAGCATGTCGTCAACGTATACTTCCATATTGCGGCCGATTTGAGCTTGGAAAACCATGTTGACGAGGCATTGGTATGTGGCTCCGACATTCTTCAAACCGAAGGGCATGACTCTATAGCAATAGAGGCCCTGGTCGGTCATGAATGAGGTCTTCGGAATATCCGGAGGGAATATCAGAATCTGGTTGTAGCCTGAGAAGGCGTCCATGAAGCTGAGGAGCTCATGTCCCGAGGTGGCATCAATCAGAGTGTCAATACTCGGAAGAGGGAAGGGATCCTTGGGGCAAGCCTTGTTGAGATCGGTAAAATCAATGCAAATCCTCCAAGTCCCATTGGACTTCTTCACCATTACTACATTTGACAACCACTCGGGATAGTTCACCTCTTGTATGAACCGGGCCTTCAAGAGCTTGTCCACCTCCTCTTTTATGGCTAGCTGGCGCTCGGGGGCGAACTTGCGCCTCTTCTGCTAAACCGGTTTGGACCCCGGAACAATGCTGAGGTGGTGGACTAAGAGCTCTTCGGAAATTCCGGGCATGTCTGCAGCTGACCAAGCGAAGAGGTCTCTGTTCCTTCGGATGCACTGTACAATGTCCGAGCATAGGGCGGATGGGAGGGTCTTGCTTACAAAGAACTTTCGAGTTGGATCCTGCTCAGAGAAGAGCACTTCCTCCAATTCGTCCACCGGCTCGGACGTCGATCGGGCAGCATCTTGGGGGATTTCTAGAGTTTCTAAGGAGAGGACTAGTCCGAGGGTAGAGGTCATGTAGCACTTACGGACCGTTTCCTGATTGCCCCTCACTTCCCCTACTCCGGCCCGGGTGGGGAATTTCATCTTAAGATGGTACGCCGAAGGAACGGCTTCTAGAGCTACTAGGTCGGGTCGGCCTAGGATGACATTGTAAGCTGCAGGAACATCCACAACCATAAAATCCATCGCCCCTGTTCGGGTAGTAGGAATTTTGCCAGCGGTTACGTCGAGGGTAATCACCCCTTCAATAGTCACTGGAACTCCCGTGAACCCATGGAGCGTGTAGCCGGCGGGCTTGAGTCTGTCTCGGGAGAGCTTTAGGCCTTTAAAAGCAGCGAGGAAGAGGATGTTAACGGAGCTACCGTTGTCCATTAGGATCCTCTCTACTTTGAAGTTCGCCATGTGGAGGCTGATGACGAGTGCATCACAATGAGGGGTGCGGACACCTTCAAGATCTTCGTCTGAGAATGTGACGGGCACTCCGAGGCCTTTGGGAGGAGGAGTGGTGCGAACCGAATTGACTTCTCTTATAAATGCCTTTCGAGAGGAGTTTGAGGAGCCCCCCATTGGGCCTCCATGAATGAGGTGTAGGACACGCTCCTCTTCGAAGTCGGGCATTTCATCACGCTCCGGACGCTTATTAGCCCCCCGAGGCGGGGGAGGAAGTTCGGCTCGGTCCTTTCTTACGAACCTGGTCAGCTACCCCCTCTGGATGAGGGCTTCTATCTCATTTTTCAGGGCCCGACAATCATTAGTGTCGTGGCCGTGATCCCGATGATAACGGCACCACTTCTCTTTATCCCTCTTCTTGGCAGGGGTGTTCATCCTCAGAACAGGAGGTATGATCCCTTCCTTCTCAACTTCCATCAGAATGGTAGAGACATTAGTGGTAAGGGGTGTAAACTTCTCGAATCTGGGGGGAGGTCGGCGCTGGCCGGCATTATCCTTCTGGAGCTTCTTGGCTCCTTCCTCTTCTGTTCCCTTTCTCTTAAACCCGGAGGAAGACCCCTCCAGGTTGGGGCGGTGCTCGGCTTCTTTGGCCCGAATGTACTTTTCACTTCGAAGGAGGAGGTCAGAGAAGTTCTGTGGGGGCTTCTTGGCGAGGGAGGAGCGGAGGTTGGAATTGAGGACATTGGACTGAAATGCTTCTGCCGCGACGGACTGGTCGAGGGATGCAATAGACCTGGCTTCAGCCGTGAACCTCTTCACATAGTCTCTCAACTTCTCACCTTTCTTCTGGTGGAGGTACAGTAGCGAGATGCTGGTTTTCTCAGTTCTATGGCTACTTACAAAATGGGTGACGAAGAGGGTCTCAAATTGCTCAAAGGAGAATATTGAGGATGGGGCGAGGCGAGAGTACCATTCTTGAGCCGGACCTTTGAGAGTTGCGGGGAAGGTTTTACAGAGCAGAGCATCGGAAGCTTGATGGATGAGCATTAGGGTTTTGAAGCTCTTGATGTGATCGACGGGGTCAGTTTCCCTGGAGTAGGTCTCAAATTGAGGGGACTTGAAGCCGACTGGTACAGGTGCATCCATTATTGTTCGGGAAAAAGGAGGTCTGCTAGGACGAAGGGTTCTTCCTCTAAGTTCTTCTTCTCGGTCTAACTGACCCAAGCGCCTCTCCATCTCGTGGAGACGGCGGTACACAGCGTCGTCCCTTCGACGGTAATCAGCCGAGCCTCTAGACTCGTCTTCGTACGAGGGAAAGCGGGGGCTACGACGACAGTAACTCCTGGAGTAGCGAGGACTTTGCACATGCCGGGAGTTGCTGGGAGCTGAAGGAGGAGATGGTGACCGTCGGCGTGGACTTCGGACCGGAGGAGGAGAGGGGATCTTGGGTGCATTGGTGTTGGGATGGAGATTGAGAGCTTGTAGGACGGTCGCTTGGAACTACTGGAACTCGGCACGAGTGATGGGTGCCTCATCGTTCCTAGGCTGTTGCCGACCTACGGGGGAGTGTGGCCTTCTTCTGTAATGCTCGGGGGACTCTATCCGCCCCCTTTGGGTAGGGGATCTTCGGTATTCTCGGTGGTGAGGAGACCGCTCATCCGGACGGTGTTGGCGGGAGGTTCCCTTTCGGGCCCGCTTTTCATCCAGATGGCGGTGAAGATCCTCATCCTTCTGCCGATTGAGGACGGTGTTGTGGAGACCGGAAGCTCGAGGATGATGGGAGGCCATAGAGTCCGAAGAGGCGTTGTGGATGGAGACGTGGTCCGGATGGAGGGGCTGCTTCTGCGAGTTGGGACCCCTAGGAGGTTGTTGATTTTGCGGAGGAGGCAGGTCCTGTTGGAGTGGGTCTTCCGCTGGCGGAGGAAGTTGCCCTTGCTGCGGAGCCGGTTGGATGGGAATGTCTTGTGGTTGATCGGGGTTTGGTCCTCGGTTGGACCCTCTTGATCTGACTTTCCTAGGAGGCATGGCTGGAGAGATTTGTCCAACGGGAAGAGGGGAGGTTGCTATTCGTTAGTTTTCCACAGACGGCGCCAATCTGTTGCCGCTGATTTTGATGTGGGGGCAAACATATGAAATTTGTGGATTCTTAGGAAAACTGAATAGCAAACCTATTTACCTGTTCCGTCGGAGTTAGACGCTGACTCCCGCCATACACCTGCAAAAAGTGCGAGACACCGGGGTTGTTCCCGGCGACGCACCCTCCGACGCTCAAGTCAGTAATCAGGGATGATTAAGAAATAGCGTGAAAACTGGAGAAAGTTTGATTACCTCTTAATGGAGATGGATGGGGGGTATTTATAGGCGTCTTAGGGATCAGATTAGGAATGTAATCCCCGTGATCTGATAAGGAATATTTTCCTTGTAAACAGATTAGGAATGTAATCCCTAATTCCCAGTGGAGGGATAGGCATGAATCAGGGTCGTTGATTAGGATTAACCAGAAACCTTAATTCTATCCTTTCTGGACCGGGTTTGTTGCGGGTTGAAACCCGCACCCAATTGAGGCGGATCCATTCGGGGGTAGTGGGTTTCCAAGAAGGAGAACTGGTACCCGCTTCAGACCCATTGGTAGGTGAAATCACCATTTTGTCCCTGGGCTTCAAGATTCGCGCCTGATTTGGACGGTTCCGATTAAACCCCATTTTTAGTAGGGGTGGACAACTATTATCCGAACCGACCAATCCGAACCAATCCAACCCGAACCGACCGGTTTTTAACCGAACCAATTGGGGATTTGGATTGGATCGGTTCTTGATCTTCAATAACCAATTGGACCGGTTCGGTTGTTGGATGAGGCTTTCAAATAACCAATGAAACCGAACCGACCATACCTCTATGCATAAGTCCATAAAAAATATAGTTCTCCTTTAATTTCTTGAATATACAAATAGTCATTTCTCATTTTCCTTGAGATACAAACAGTCTTTTTTAATTTCTTTAATACAAATCGAGCAGTTGTTCTACCTATGTTTTGGTTCTCCATAATCCTATGTGTTATGTTGTTGAGAAATGCTTGATTTACAGTGTGACCCAACTTAATAGAATCATAAAGTTGATGTAACATTTAGTAGTTACTTTAATCAAGTCAAGCAGAAATTATTTTCTAAATCTTTTTTTATTGCACCTGAAATTTAGTTAGCTATGGTTATTGATGTTTCTTCTATGATAATAAACTAAGATTACAGAAGTATGCAAGTGAAAAAACGGTTTATCTCACTCATTTAAACGACATCATCTCAAACAATTAGTGCAAAATTCATTAACAACTTGTGGTTTTATGAATCTTCATTTTAAATTCATTTCTGAATAACAAATAGCAGGTTGTTTCTTAAGTTTAATTGAAGTTGATCTTTTAAATTTCAACAAAATTATGAATGATGTTGAAGGTGAAAAGTAGCACGCCAAACCGACCATCCAATCCAATCCAAACCGAGCTTAATCGGCTTGGATGGAAACCAATCCAATTAAGGTTCGGATTGGTTGCGGATGAGAAAATTAAAAAACCGATCTTCTTTGGATCGGTGGTAGATGGTCCATATTAGGTCGGATACCGACCGATGCCCACCCCTAATTTTTAGCCATATCAGCTTCTAAACCTAAATGGCTTCCACTAGCCTCTTTCAAAATCTTAAAAGTCTTCTATCACTTAAAAAGACTACATTACCCCTAAATTAATGATTTTCAGATCTTCTTTATTAAACGGATAGTTTCAGTTTACAGAATTGGGAAGCACACCCACTCAAAATCACTGGTAGCGATTCAATGCAAATACTATAAATTGATATACAGAATTGGGAATATACATTTTTTTTACATGAATATATATTATATATGACATCTAATAGAGAGGTATTTTCCAGATGAACATAAATTCGATCAGTCTGAGGCATGACATGCAATGCATCATACTGAGTACATACATGAATCCTGCACACATGTCCAATACATATATATCGTACATGATAAGCATGAATGTCCTTCAAATACAATGATATCTTCTTATCAAAGTTCGATCAGTGCAACAGTTAGGAAATAATTGAGACGGAAGAAGCAGTCATTGCAAAAAGCTCCTTTTGGTGTTTGATATCTTCATCAGCGGAAAATGTGTAATGGAATATGTTAACAAACCATCTCTGAAAATGGCTCAGATTCTCACAGCGTCACTATTTTTGATCGAGTTTCATACAAAACTGTTTGAAAACTCCAACTTGTTTGGTTAGAGTGTTTTTAGAAAACTGTTTTCAGAAAACTGTTTTCAAAACAACAAACCAAACGCACCCTAAGCTTTCTAATATAGTGAAGCTTAAAGAAATAAATCAAATAAATAAAAAATTCAGCAGAACAAAAAGCAAGACGAGACTCGTCATACTAAATGAGTGTTATTATGTCCATGACGCTTCAATAAGTTTTTGTCCAAGAACTAATCAACATGCATTGGATTATCAGCCCTAATTTCAAAATATTTAAATTTTCTGAAAATGGAAATTATGCAAACATGATATATTATAATACTACTACACATTATGACCATGAAAATGTGATCTTTAGTAGGGACGTAGCACAACATAAACCTTTTATTTTCCTTCATTGAAGTGTTAATAGTTAAGACTGATATTTCAGTAAAGAAGGCGGGAAAAATTCATGTTTTCCCATTTTCAGTATATCACTTAAAATGGTTTGAGCCGCTTCTACAACTGTTAGATCAACTTGGCATCAGCTCTCATTATGATCTACAGCTTTGTTCAATCAAAACAAGATCAACCATGGAGAATAACATTCCTTGAAAAAGATGATTCTCTAGCAAATTTATTATGATTATTACCTTCTCTTTAACAAGTCAACAGAATACAAAAGTGGACATGAAGTTGCATGGAAAAATGTTGGTATAAATAGAGAAATTATATAGTAAGGGCAAAAATGTCTAAAAGTAGAAAAAATGCTCTTGTAAGAGGTGAAAAAAGAACAGAAATCTCTTATAAGAGGTTCTTATAAGAGGTTATTTTTATATAAAAGAACACCTCAAAAAGAAGCTCTTACAAGAGGCTCTTACTGTAAATCTCTTATAAGAGGTAAGAGGGAAAAAAAAGAACAGACCCTAAGTTTATTGGGACTCGAATGGGCCGAGTTGGGCGGGTTTTGACTAATTTTTGACTCGTACATAAACTCCCTTACTCGACTCGACCCATACCTAACGGTTTGTAGTTTTCTTGGGTTCGAGCAGGTTTTTGGGTCGGATTGGGTTTGTTGGGTTCGGTGGGTTTGGATTGGGCTGGGTGGGTTCAAATAAAATTTACTTTATGGTGAAAATATTCCTCCATTCTAATATTTAGTCTTGGCAATTCTAAATCACGAATATCCCATACCCAATGAAGAGTATATAACACAAAAGGTCACTGTATTTTTGAAACAAAAAGAACAACATCTTTCTCAACCTTTTTAACGACATGCCACTAGAGCTGGTATCGAATCCTTTCAGGTCGGGTCTTCCACTATTCGGATCTGGACCCGGTACCTCACGAGTCCAAAAATTGGATCCGGACCCGGCCCCGGACTTACGAGAACCAGTCCCGGGTCCTAGTTAAAAAAACCTATCCGTGGAGGTCCGGTAATGGAAAATAAATATTTGCACTTAAGTATTTTGCACCCGATACCCTACAGTTCCAAAAAAATTTGCACTTAAGTGCATAAATAAATATTATATTTACATATCTATTTTCAACAATTACTATTTACATGTATATACCTATAACCCTATTATTCAATTTTAAGTATTTTTTAACTGGTCCGGGTTCGGGTCGGTTCTATTTTGTGCGGATCTGGATTCGAATCTGGAAGTGCATCGGGTCTTAATTTTGAATCCAGATTTGGACCCATATAGACCGGCTCGGTTCCGGTTTAATGCCGGCTCCGGATCGGATCCGAATCCGGATATCAGATATTTATACCAATGATATCAGATATTTATGCTACATACCAAATTATCACTGTAAGGTTACGTTTAAAAATCAATTTGTCAATTATCAAGAATTATAAAGTTATAACAATTTCATCAATCCAATAAATGTCTACACCCATATGAGAAAAAAATGTGGTGGAGGTTAAACTAAAACATGTGCACAACGCAAAGTTTCCCTAAGAAAAAAATTATGCAAAATACATAGGTTATATATAAGTTGGACTCATTCGGGCCGGGCAAGCATTGGGTTCAGGCGGTTTGAGGAAATATTCATACCCAAACCGAAATTTTGTTTTTTCAAGTAAATTTTTAGATCCATATGAATTTAGGTTTTGAAAAGTAATGGCCCATACCCGACAGTTTGTGGGTTGGGTAGGGTGGGTTTGGGCGAGACCCAACCCAATTGACCCCTCTATTTGTTGATGCCTATCCATTTCTGGTTATTCAAATAATTCTTACGCTTTCGGTCAATTGTTAATGTTTTTTTAAGGTAACAGGTGGAATAATGCCACCCTGTTTCATTAGTAAAAAATTAATAAAACATCCCGGCGTATCGGGAGAGATACAAAAGAACAGTGCAGGAAATAAAGTACAGTGCGGAAAATAAAACATAAACCTCCAACAAAATCCTGGGGGATGGGTCTAATTCTCCATACATCAGACCAACCAAAGTACAACAGTACAGTAGGCAAAAAAAAACAAATTAGCAGAGACTGTAGCTGGTGAGACTCTGATGATTATGGATGGCGCCAACCTCTCAGTCCAGTGTCGGCCCAAACTCTACCTCCTCGTCATCAAATTCCTCCACCTGGAAGACTCTGACAATCCTCCCTCTCGCTCCTGTGGCAACATCTGTAGCCCAGAAGGAAATAAGATGCATGATATGAGTAAGGTTACCGGAAATACTATTACATGAAGTACGAAAATAAAAATTGTTTCTGTCTAGCCATAACACTCATGTAGTTGCCACAATGGCAGTGTACCAGGCATCCTTCATTTCATGGCGAACCGAGGCAAATTTGGGGCCAATCCACAAATCCTCATATTCGCTGGGGTAGTCACTTGTTCCTAGGGCTCGTAATACCTCTACCATAGTCGCCTTACTCCTTGGGCAGTGGATAAAAAGGTGATTCAAATTCTCCATATGCAGGTTGCAGAATTCACTGTCGGTCGCATTCTGGGGTTGTCGTTTGGCCAGGTTCTCCCTAATTAGAATTGCATTATTGAGCACTAGCCAGAGGAAGACTCTGACTTTAAGGGGTGTTTTCGCCTTCCATAATACCTGTGCCCAACTGGGTCTGCATCCCTGATAGTGAATTCGATGGTACAGGGATCTGACCGTGAACGCTCTCTTGGGTTCGATTCCCCATCGCCTCAGGTCTGGGCCTTGGGCGCACATCGTCCTGGTCCGTGTGATGTGTATTTGCAATTCGAGCAGTTGCTGATGTAATCCTGGGGTAAAAGTTCCTTGGAACGACGGCCTCCAATTTTTCCTCTTCCAAGTCTCAGCCATAGATATATTGGGTCAATTCGTTTTGTCATACAGATCTGGGAAAGTTTCCTTCAATGTATGGGCACCACACCATTTGTCCCACCAAAATCTGGTGGACCGTCCATTCCCGATAGTTGACGTAACTGCTGAGTTGAACGGTCCGCTTGCTTTGGTAATTTCTTTCCAGAATCTCGAAACTCTAGACCCTACTCGAAAGCCCAGACTTCTCGTACATTTTTCCCGAAGGTATGGTTGAATGAAATCCTGCCATCCTTCCCCGCTGTGGTGAAACACCTTCCACCACCATTTTCCCAAAAAGGCAAGGTTCATATCTCTAAGGTCGATGATGCCTAGCCCTCCATGCTTCTTCTTCATGCAAGCAATACTCCATTTTATCAGGTGGTAACCTCCCCTATTCGAATCTGTCCATTTCCAAAGAAATCTTTTTTGGATTCGGTCAATCCTTTGGATAACCCATTTAGGAAGCTCAAAAAATGACATGTAGTAAATGGGTAGATTAGACAATACTGGGTTAATGAGTACCACTCTGCCCCCTAGTGAAACCAATTTTCCTTTCCAGCCAGATAGTCTGTCCTCCACCCTGTTAATTATAGGTAGCCAGTCCGACTTAGTTAGTTTCCCTGGTCTGAGTGGGAGCCCTAAGTATTTGATTGGAAACTCATTCCTCATACAGTTTAGTATGGTGGCATGTTCCCACGCTTCTTCATCGGAGAGTGTAATGGGGATCAGTGAACTCTTATGGAAATTTATCCTGAGACCTGACCAGGCTTCAAAACAGTAAAGGGTCCCTTTAAAGCAGGCTGTTTCGAATCTGGTCCCATTCCCAAAGAATAAGGTGTCATCAGCATACTGGAGGATCAAGCACCCTTGATTAGAGGTGCTGCTGGCCACGGGCGATATCCAACATTTTCTCCGATAATTTTCTAGCGTTCCCCTTAGAACATCTGCAACAATAGTGAATAGGAGTGATGATAACGGATCCCCTTGCCGGAGTCCCTTCTTGCAAGAAAATGACGGACCTGGCCTCCCATTCACCAATATTGCCGCTTTACTAGTATCTAAACACCGTTTAATCCATCTTACCCATTTGTCCCCGAATCCTCTCCCTCTGAGAGCTTCCAGCAAACACTTCCAGTCGACAGAGTCGTATGCCTTCTCAAAATCCAATTTTAGGAGGAAGTTCTTAGAATTGCTCGTATGGCAGTGGCGGATAACTTGTTCAGCGGTGGCCACACAATCTAGGATACATCTGCCCTTGATGAAGCCCGTCTGAGTTTTACTGATTATACTATCCATTATACTTTCCAGGCGGATGGCCAGGACCTTTGTGATGATCTTCACCGAGCAATTTATGAGGCTAATCGATCTAAAATCCCCCACGCGCTTAGACTCCTCCCATATGGGTATCAGAACAACTTCCGCAAAATTGAACATGCCCAATCTGAGCTTGTTGTGGAAAAATTCCTCCATCAGTGCCATAATGTCCCCTTTAATTTCTTCCCAGAACACTTGGAAGAACATCATTGGAAAGCCGTCTGGCCCAAGTGACTTGTCTGCTCCCATTTGGTAGATGGCCTTTTTCACTTCTATTTCCGAAAAAGGTGCTTCCAAAGTGGAAAATTTTTTCGCTGAGTCGTTCTGGTATGCCTGCCAATAATCCTCCCTCAATGGGATCCTGAAATCATTCTTCCTTCCAAAGAGGCCCTTGTAGTAATTTTGAAAGGTTGTGGAAATCACATTTTCGTCTTGTGATGTTCCCGTATCCATCTGTATTGATAGGACAAGGTTGGATCTACGTCTTGCGCTTGCCACTCGATGGAAGTAGGTCGTATTCGCGTCTCCTTCTTTGAGCCACGAAATCCTTGATCTTTGTTGCCACTTGATCTCTTCCAACTTATAAAGATTGGCAACATTTTTCCGAAGCTCTAGTAGCCTGTTTCTTTCTTCTTGTGACAAGACTCTCGTCTCTTCTACCCTTTCTAGCTCATTAATTCCTTCCAAAAAGGAATCTTTTACATGCCAGATGGTCGAGAATCTAGACCGATTCCATCTGTGCAGTCGCTTTTTCAATCTGTAGATTTTTTCACACCATCGGGATGCAGCGTCCCTGCCAGCAGTTGGGAGCGCCCAATTTTCCATCACCATGTGGTGAAATCCCTGAATTTTTAGCCAGGCCTTCTCAATCTGAATTTCCGTAGCCTCTGAGCTCCGCGTACCCCCACGTCGAGTAGGATCGGGGTATGATCTGACGTGGGTCTAGGAATCGAACTAGCTGTAGCTAATGGAAATTTAGTTTCCCAATCCATCGATATTAGTATCCTGTCCAACTTGGCCATAACCAGAACCGCTTGCATATTAGACCATGTGAATAGTCTGTCATTAATTGGGATATCAATCAGCTCTAGTTCCGTTATCACCCTATTGAACTCCTCTCTGTGTCTGTCGCTGGAGCCTCTTCCCTTGTGCTCGAAAGCAAATCTGGTGATGTTGAAATCCCCTCCAACCACCCAAGCTTCGGACCAACGATGTCGAATATTGACAAGCTCTTGCCAAAAGGCATCTCGATCTATAGCCACATTCGGCCTGTAAACGACAGTCACCCGTCTGCATCCAATTATCAGACCGTCGTTTCAGTCGGGTAGTCAGAGAGAACGTTCCACTGTATACCTCGGTGCAGGTAAGGATATCCGAGTTGAACCCAATAGCGATCCCTCCTGAGGCTCCTGCTGACGGGCGTAACACCCATTCTTTGATTCGGTTACCCCCGATCCTTTTGAGTTTGAGCCCGTGCTGAAGTTTGGTATCCTGCAACCCTACCACTTCCGCCTTGGAATTGCTAATGACGTCTCTAACCATATCTCTCTTCCTCCTATTCCCCAGCCCCCTAATATTCCAGAATAGTGTATTCATTGGGAGACTACGTCAGGGGTGATCGTTGGTGTTGGTGTGGTGCCGGCTTCATCCCCGGGGATGTTAGTCGACCCAGCGCTATCTCCTATAGCGTTCTCAGAACAAGTCTTAACCCTTTCAATTTCCCAAATCCTAATTTTATTGAGTAGTAAAGCATTGCTCTCTGTGTCACACACCTCTAACCCACATGTTTTAGCTAGCAAAAAAACTTCAGAGTCTGACTTGAAATTTAATATAGTAGCTAAAAAACTTTAGTACCTCCGTTGTCGAATTTTGCAACTTTGGCTGCCACTGCTACTTCGAGATAGTCATCCAAGGACTCCGCATGAGCCCGCTTGGGCGATCGCTGAACTCTGAACCCAACTGTTCTGCGCGACGTTCTAGTACTATCTCCAGGTGCTGATTCTGGAAGTGTGGACAAGACCACCTCTGGCGAGATCTCCTTCTGTATGTTAGTGATGAACTCTAGGTCCTCTGACTCCTCATCTGTGAATAAGAATTTTTCGTCTAGATTTAGTCGCCCTTCTAGGTCCTCATCACTATCTATTTGCTGCGCTTCCCGTTGTAGAGTAGACTCTCTCATTGTGGACTCCTCATTGAGCCCACAGACTGGCGACTCAATAATAATAGCGGTGCTTTCCATTGCGGTCCCCTCGATGGGCCCGTATTGTGTCTAATTGTTCGAACTTGTAGAGTTACTAGTCTCAGAGACAATAAAATGCATTTTGGACCCCTCTTTGGGCCCATTAACACTTATAAATTTTGCACAAACCGACCCACAATTTTGAAACTCATCTAAAGAAGAGCGGAACGCTCCTCCGCATTCCATAATACCGCTTCTCTCGAATCCTGCGCAGTCCCCTTGTTTTTTTTGGGCGGTAATCTTACCCCCATTGCCAGCTGGCGACGATTGGTTGGAAGGGGGAGCGGCAGACTCAGAGGGCGTGGGTATCGAAACGTGCGGTGTGAAATACAAAGAGATGATATTTCCTTCTTCCTTCCTTATCAAGGCAGAGTGAGCATTTCCATCTTCTCCGTTGTCTTCTTTGCCATTTTTGCCTTTCCTCAAAAGCGTCGCTTTGCTACCCACTCCCTCAGCGTCAATCTTGCTCTCCTTTGAGTTCTTTTCTCTGTGGCTGAGCAGATCTGTGCTCGTTGCTTTCTCCAGAATGGCCTCTGCCTCTTGTCTCCCTTGCTCCAAGGAAGCTCCTTTTTCCTTTTCTGGTGAAAACCAGTGCTTGGTTACCCACTCTCTGGTCGAAAGTGCTCTTTCGCTTGTCTTCTTTCCCAGATTGGTGGTTTCCTTTACCAACCCCAGTCTCGAAGCCTGTCAATTGTTAATGTTATACTTATATGTAACATCATCTATTGAAGTCTACAAAAAATCACGACTTCAGTCACTCGACGTCAGTTAATTCAGTCAGTGCATAATAATATCTACTAGTTTTCTATGTGATAGTGGCAATAACAGGGAAGGGAAAACATGTGAATTGCTCGCTTCCATAAATTTCTAACATGTGAACTGATCACATAGATAACCCTACTTTTCCTGAAAGTCACTGTATTCTTCCATCTTGTGGTCAGCCGGAAGTTTGGTTGATCAAAATGTATTACATCACATCGACTCAGATAGCACCACATAAATTATGCCTTCACACTTTCATTTTCCGAAGACTTTGGAAGTCCAGCAATAATAACTAGTAGTAATAAAATTGAACTCTTTGACACTTCATCGTTCATTCTACTAGTAGTAACTGTTAACTAACCTAAACTGTTAGAACTATCCTTTCACGCTTTAAATTTCCAAAGACTGAAAAAAGTCCAGCTATTAAGTCTTCGCTGTAAGGTTCTTCTCCGTTAGTCTTTGCATCAGTCCATTATCCATGGCTTCTCTAAAAAATATTTCTTATCTTTCCTTACTTTTACACAGTTCTCTTTTCATCTCTCTCAACACAGGTCTCTCTTTTTCTTCTGACACCATTTCACTTAACCAGCCTTTATCTGTCAACAAGACCATAGCCTCTAAGAATGGCATCTTCAAATTGAATTTTTTATGGATGTGGACTACTTCAGGTTTCTATTCGGTTAATTTTTTTAATAACATTCTCAATTTCGGAGGTGTTTCCTCTCCTTTCTATCGTTTTATATGGAAGTGTGTTGCTCCGCTTAAAGCACGTATACTCACTTAGCTTACTATCCACAATAAACAGCTCACGTTGGATAATCTTAACAAAAGAAATCTAGCTTTGAGCCAAAAATGTGTTTTCTGTCTTTCTTACCATGAGGTTTCTTGCAACTTGTTTATTAACTGCTCTTTCATCCGTCACTTATGGTCCATTTCTTTGCAAGCTTGGCACGTGCAAGGTATGCTAAGTTCTGTGTCCACTTGGTGGGATATTTAGAGATTGCAGCAAATCTCGATGCATTTTTGTTTGTCATGAGATTTGACCATGATGGCGCTTATTAGGACTATTTGAAATGAAAGAAATAATAGAATCTTCATTGGTTCCGCTCGCTCCATGAAAAGTTTGATTGAGGATCTTCTTCATTTCACAAATTTCTAGGCTAAATACCCCCGATCAAATTAGCTAAGCTTCGCTTAGATCAACTTTTTTTAGCGGCCAACAGTTTCACCCGCTCGCTTTAATTTTCTTTCTATGATCGCTTTTACTGTTCTTTCGTTCTGTTGCTTATACTCTCTTCTATTTTTTGTATGCATTGCAGAGCTAGGTTGTTGCTTTTTCCGAGGTTATCGTCATATTCTGGACTCCTCATGTTCTCACTTTGTTGGTAGGTTTTGCGAATGGTCTCCTTACTTCTTTTGGTGGGTGTTTTTGCTTCCTTTCTTTCGCTGGTTTGCAGTAGTACTCGTTGCGACGAGTTGGAAATCTTTTCCTTCCGTTCACTTCTCTTATGGCAGACCCCCCTCTACCTTACCTTGTCTTTGCTATTTGGTGCTTGAAGTTTTTTACTCTGTTGTAATTATCTACTATGACTTCGTCATGTTTCTTCCTCTGCTTATGTATTATTTTCTCCATATCCTTATGTTTGCGCTGCTCTGGTTGGTGTTCTGTTGGTGGTTATGGCTTTACTTCTGCAACTTTGTGCTGATTCATTCTTATTGTGGATGCTTCGCATGCTTTGCTGTGTTGTGCTGAGTAATTTTTCGCGTGGATTCTTGCTGTTTTCATTTTTTTGCATTGTTGTTTCCTTTTCCCTGTTGTTAGAGGCTTTCTTTATTTCTTTCCTTCTTTGCTACGTTTCAGGTTTGTGTGTTCTAATCTGGTCGGGCAGGCTGTTGGTAGTTGGCTGCTGCTTTGCCGCTACTGCTCTTCGTTTACGGCTAAATTATTCTTTTGTTGGTGGAAATTTTCCTCTTGTTTGCTTAAGGGTTTGGCCTCTACCGTTCTACATGTCATTTTTGGCTAACTGTTTATTTAGTTAATTTTCCTTTTGTTGCTCTTCTCTTATGCTCCTGCATCGGCTAGCTATTTTTCTTTTCTTCTATCCTCTTCTCTCTTCTTTAGGTGTTGTAGCTTATCTTATTGCTTATGTCTTCTTATTTACATGTTCATCTCTTTCTTGTGTGCTCTTATTCAATTTTCTTTTTTGCGTGTTTGTATGTTTGTTGATAAGGATGAAAAATCCAGCAGAGAATAATCAACCAAAGAGTTGTGTTGTGCTTTGTTGTTTTGAATGCTTCCTTCGTTGCTCGTCGCTTCAGATTTTGTGCATCACCTTGCTGCCATTTTCTTTAGCTGTTTTGTAAATTTTTTCGGCGTCGTTGAGTTTTATATTACTCCCTGTAATCTATTGCTCTGCATGATACTCTCTTTTTATCTTTCATTTATTTATTTTGAAGGCTGGAGTCTTTTGACTCTATCTGATTATTATCCAAAAAAAAAAAAGGAATGGCATCTTTAATTTCAGCTTGGATTTTTCAATGTTGAGGCATATTAGTACATCGGCATCTGGCACATGTACACATCTCCTCTTTGGGTAGCAAATAGAGAAGCTCCAATCAACACGATATTGCAGTTTGAGCTTTCAATCTCTGGAGATGGAAATCTAGTCGTCTTAGATGCGTTAAGAGAACAATTATGGTCTACTTATTTATGCTCTTTTCCTCCAACTCCACAGTTGTTGTGTGCTTCTAGACACGGGAAACCTTGTTCTTAGAGATGCTTCAGACACTAGCAAGGTGTTCTGGAGAGCTGTGATCACCCTACTGACACTTAGCTTGTAACGCTCCAAATTCCAAACACAGGCAATTCGTAGCCAAATACAGGATCATTTACTTCAAATTCATACAAATTTACAAGAAATTTAAAACTTTTTATTTACAACATGTTCTTTACATCAACACAACAGAAATAAATTGATATAATACAATTTATGAAATAAAAATTCTTCAATCTTGAGACAACTCATCATGGTGACTTCAATCCCATGCCAAGTCCAATCCTGTAACCGAAAAACTGTGGGCACGTCAGTTGCATACAACTGACCCAATGCTATAATACTACGATTCTTTAATTTAGCAAATACAAACTTGAATGCAAATAAGAAAAGTGACTATCCTAGTTGTGGCAGTGTATGATATGACCTAAATGCCTATCCCATACTACATAGGTCCGAGGGCAAGCCCTTACGTACTCCACATTATAGGGTTCAATCCCTCGCCATGCAACCTACTACTATGACACCTACAAGATTAAGATACTTTGCAAGTATTGGTTCTCTCCCCGGAATACGGGAGATCAATCCCACTCTGCGAAATCATTTTGTGGCCTAATTCATCCATCGTCCCAGAATACCGGAGATTGTCTCATTCCGTGAGTCATCCTGGAACCCTCATTGCACAAATACCCCGTAAGTATCGCTCTTGCCCCGGAATACAGGAGATCAATCCCACTCTGCGGATCACCTGGGGCCTATTTAATCCATCGTCCCAGGATACTGAGGATTGTCTCACTACGCAAGTCATCTTGGAGTCCATAACTCACGTTTGCTCTTGTTTCATCATATATCCAACTAGTGCCTGACCTTAAGTTTAAATTGTACTTATTAAGACCTAGAGCTAGCTTACCCATCGGGCTTAAACCAACACACTGAGAATGTTAGCCCACACTGGCTACTTCTCAAAAAGAAAGTTAACCCAAACTGGTTACTTCTCAAATTCCATTTATCACAACATCCTAGGTTATTCATACCCTCTTTATTCACATTTTGAAATCTCATTCATTCACATATCCAATTTTTTCCTTATTCACACAACTCAGTTATTTATATATCTAGTTTCATAGTCTTATCCAACATTTTACTTAAACATTTTCTATGTAAAATAGATAATTTATTCTCCCCTTCTAATAAAATTCTCAATGAAGTTGTAATTTCATTAAATGGATTCTTCTTTCTAAACAATGTAATATTCAACTTCCAATTTTATTCTTTAACAAACTCAAATTAACTCTAGATCGAGTTTAATCCAAATGATATATTTTTTTTGAATACCTCTAGTCAAAATAATCAAAGTTTGCTTCTTAATGAAAATTAGTATTTATTTGGTTCCAACAAAATTTTTATATTCAACTAAATTCCCAAATTTTGTCCTTAATTCACATAATAAAATCTCATAATATAATTCTAGTTCAAAATAAGATATCTCTTATTCAAGTTTATTACCATTAAAAAAAAATTCAAATTGTGCACAGCCGGATTCGAACCCAAGCGCAAAGTAACCCAAGACCGCAAACCAATGCACCCAACGACCAACTTTCCAACTCACAGTTGGTGAAGAAAACCCACTTCAATTGTTCCTATGTTCACTCTACGGTTATTCTGAAAAAGTAAATTTTTAAAAAGAAAAGAGCCTCTCATGACTCGAACCCGACCACACCCAGAGGCACCAAACACCCTCACGCTTATGCGTTGACCAAGAAGCCAAACATCGATTCTGTTTATAAGTGTATTAATTTATTTTTATACCCACTCTCTGTTTCTCGATTATTTTTTATCTAATCACATATCTTCAAATTTCTTCTTCTTTCATTATTTTCATGATCATTGCCATACACTGCAACTCTAAAATTTCCAGATTGAGAATTTCCTCTAATTTAATATATTTTAACTTGAAAATTATTCAAATTAATTTAAATAGTGCAATCTTCCACTTCTGCATTCTTGTTCCTTATTGATTTAAATTAGACTATAATTTGTATAATTAGCATGAATACCCTACCAATTATTATAATATTAGGAGAAATACACATACCCCCAATCTACATGCAAATCAACATGCAATTCTAACATAAACTTCTCAATTTTGCATATTGCAATGCATACTCAATTTCACACATACAATTTAATCATGGTGTAGCAAAATCTAACATGAATCAATATTCATGAATTAACACACATGAGCAAACACACATGATATTAACACACAAGAAATCATATGCACATTTATTTTAGAAGAATGACAAATCAATTTTTATGTTGTATTTTCATCTATTCATCTAATCTAGCATGCATTCATACTCAAATTAATTTACCAATCACATTCTAAGCTACACATATCAATCATCTAATAATTTCATGCATCAAAATAACTAAATTAGAAATTAAAGAGACACCCACCTCAAATGTAGAATTTCTAGTAGTAGAACCCTTTAAGAATGCTCCAAAGCTCCCTAAAAATTTGGCCGGCCTCCTCTAGCTTCAAACCCGCAAGCACCCTTACTCTCTTTCTCTCTGGTTTTTGTTTTGATTCTAGTGTTTTTCATGACAAAAGGGGAGGGCTATTTATAGAAACAAAGAGTGGTTAAAATGGCTCCCCACTTCTCCACACACTCACCCACTATCCCTCATTCTCACATTGGCCGGCCACCTCTCTAGTGTGCACAAAACATGTGCACGTGCACCCCATGAGCACACCTCTTCATACAAATTTATTATTAGTTTTTATTAAGTTGGGTGTGTGTGTTACACATGACAAGTGTACCAATTTAACTAAATTTTAAATGTACATTTAAGTGCACAAAAAAATAATCATGGGCTTTAAATTTGTAATTAGTTTTAGTGGGCTATAAAAATGGATTTAGGCCTAGTGGATTTAATTAAAATAAATCACACAATTGTGTCTAGAAAAATGAAAGGAAAAATATCCATGACTCAAGAAAATTTTAGGAATCAACATGTGCACAAAATTTTTTGTGCAATGCACGTGCAAAAGAAAAATAATAAAAATTAATTTATCTCTGGAGATGTTACAGCACTCCCTCCTTAGAATAATTTTGTCCTCAGAACTGCACTGAAAGAGTAAGAAAAGGCAAAAGAAACAAAATTACAGGGTTTAGGCAAAAAATTTGGGATGGTCCCTCATCATCCTCTCCTCTGATTCCCATGTGGCTTCCTCAATTAGTTGATTCCTCCACATAACCTTGACCATGGGTATAATTTTATTTCTCAAAACTTTTTCCTGCCGATCCACAATCTCCACCGGACGTTCCTTGTAGCTCAAATTTATCTGTAGACCTTCTGGCACTTTCGGTAAGTGATGACTTGGATCAGGAATGTAGCCTCGCAACATGGACACGTGAAAGATATTGTGCACTTAGGCTAGCTCTTCCGGTAATTCCAACCGATAAGCTGTCTTCCCAATCCTCTTCAATATCTTATATGATCCTATGTACTGGGCTAACTTTCCTCCTTTTCCAAATCGGATCACACCCTTAGTGGGAGATACCTTCAAGAAAACATAGTCACCCTCTTCGAATTCTAAATCCCTTCTTCAGTTGTTAGCATAGCTCTTTTGTCTGCTATGTGATTGGACTAGCCTCTTCCTAATTAATTCTATCTTCTCCGAGGTTTGCTGAACTATTTTCGGCTTATACATTTGCCTTTCCCCCACTTCATACCAACACACCGGCGTTCTACATTTCCTCCCATACAGAGCCTCATATGGTGCCATATCGATGCTAGTCTGAAATATGTTATTGTAGACAAACTTTACCAGAGCTAAGTGCCTCTCCCAGCTTCTGCCGAAATCAATCACACAGCACCTCAACATGTACTCCAACACACGATTGACCCTCTCAGTCTGCCCAATAGTTTGAGGAGGAAAGACAGTACCGAAGTAGTCCTGGTTCCCAAAGTTTCATGACGACTTCTCCAAAAATGCGACGTGAACCGTGCATCTCGATCTGACACAATCGATACAGGAATTCCATGCAGTCTTACTATTTTCCCAATGTACAATTCTGCCAACTTATCCATCGACCAGGTGATTTTCATCGGCAAGAAATGTGCAGACTTAGTTAATCGATCCAATATTACCCAAATCGCATCATTCCCTTTGGGACTTCTAGGTAGCCCAATGATGAAATCCATGCTGATGTTCTCTCATTTCCATTCCGGAATGGGTAACGGCTGCAACAACCTTTCAGGTCTTTGATTCTCTGCCTTGATTTGTTGACAGGTTGCACATCTTGCTACAAACTCCGCTACATCCCTATTTATTTCCGACCACCAGAAGTGCTGCTCAATATCTTTTTACATCTTGGTACTCCCTGGATGCACTGATAATAGAGTAGTGTGTGCCTCCTGTAGGATGCTCTCCTTCAATTCTGTTTGATCAGGCACACACAACCTTTCTCTAAACCACAGCACTTCGTCCTTCATTTGAAATTCTGACAATTTGCCTGTGCCGACTTGCTCCTTCATCTTTAGAATTTCTGGATCAGACATTTGACCATCGACAATCTGCTCTCTCAGCGTGGGCTGAAGCCTCAACTGTGCCATGGACGCTTCCAGACCTTACAATACTACTTTGATTCCGCTCGATCGAGCTCCTCTGCTAGTTTCTCCTGAGTTGTAATCAAACAGGATAAGCTGCTTTTTCGACTGAGCACATTTGCCACCACATTTACTTTTCCGGGTGATACTTTATCTCTGGACGAATAACTTCTAGCACTTCCAACCACCTTCTTTGCCTCAAGTTCAGATCTCTTTCCTGATAGATGTATTTCATGCTCTTGTGATCTGTGTATATGTTGACCTTCTTCCCATACACATAATGCCTCCACTGCTTCAAGGCGAATATGATTGCTGCTAACTCCAAATCATGGGTTGGGTAATTTTTCTCATGCGATCTCAATTGTCTAGACCCATAATCTATTACCTTTCCCTCCTGCATCAGTACACAGCCCAGCCCTCGATGTGAAGCATCGCAGTAGACATCATAATCAATTCTTGCTCGTGGCAAATTCAGTATTGGAGCAGTAATCAACCTCTCCTTTAACTCTTAGAAGCTTGCTTCGCATTGCTCCGTCCACTTGAAACTTACATTCTTCCTTGTAAGTCTCATGAGTGGCACGACTATCTGAGCATAACCCTGAATGATTCAGCGATAGTAACCGGTCAAGCCCAAGAAACTCCTAATCTCCTTCACTGATGTGGGTCTTGGCCAATCCTTCACTGCTTCTATCTTCTGCGGATCAGTGGTCACTCCCTCCTTAGAAAGATATGACACAGGAACGCGACTTCGGACTTCCAGAAGTCACACTTAGATAGCTTGGCATACAACTTCTGTTCCTGCAGCTTCTTCAATACCTCTGCTAAGTGCCCAACATGCACTTCTTCTGACTTGGAATATAACAGAATTTCGTCAATAAACACCACGACGAAAGATTCGATGAATGGTCGCAGGACCCTGTTCATCATACCCATGAATATGGTCGATGCATTCGTCACTCCAAATGGCATAACTAAGAATTTTTAGTGCCCATGTCAAGTTCGGAACGTAGTCTTTTGCACATCCTCTTCCTTAACACGGACTTGGTGATAACCCGACCGAAGATCAATCTTGGAGAAAACTGCTGCTCCTTGAAGTCGGTCAAATAAATCATCAATCTGCAGAATAGGATACTTATTATGGATAGTCACCTTGTTCAGCTCCCTGTAATCGATGCACATCTTCATCTACCCATCCTTCTTCTTCACTAATAAAACTAGCGCTCCCCATGGCGAAGCACTCGGTTTGATGAAATCCTTGTGCAAAAGCTCTTCAATCTGTTTCTTTTCCTCATCCTGTTCCACTGGCGCCATTCTGTAAGGTGCCTTGGATATTGGTGCACTTCCTGGCTGAATGGAAAATACTGAATTTCTCATTCCGATGAGGTGGTAGTCCAGGTAGATCCTCCAAGAATATTGTCGGAAAGTTCCGGACTACAGGAATCTTCTTGACTTCCTCGGGGATCTTCTTCTTGGTCAAAGTTGCCACCAACTCCTTACACTTTCTTTTCCACTGAAATGTTACTGTTGGTCCTCCTTGTGCCTTCACTAAAACCTCCTTGCTCTTGTATTCGATACTAGCATTGTAGATCGACATCCAGTCTATGTAAATGATTATATCGACTCCCAAGACTCCCAACTCTATGAGATCAATTCCAAAAACTCTTTCTCCAATCTCGAGGTCACAATCAGCATAGTACCGATCAGTAGTCAATGTTTCTCCTGAAGGAGTAGCTACTGCCAGGGAAAACTTTTGGCTTAACCCCCAACTGTTTTGCAAATTTAGGAGACACGAAAGTGTGGGACGATCCAGTATCAAACAAAACAGTAGCTTTTATTCCATTTACTAGAAGTTTTCCTGTTACATAATGAGTACTCTTTAGTAAATAACATTCTTCTAATACAAGACTTGAAATAACCGCAATAAACTCTATTCAGATGCTCCCATACTGATGATGACATTGTCAGCATCCTCAGCGTCCTCCTCAGTCAGAGAGAATACTCGAATTTGTCGGTATGGTTTCTTCTCCGGTTCTGCCTGCTTCTGACTCTGCCCTTCCCACTGGAGTTGTGGGCAATATGGCTTAGCGTGGCCTTCTCTACCATAGTGGAAACAAGTCAGTGGAATCCGCGGCTTGGCATATTCGAACTTGAAGTGACCCAGTTCTCCACAATTGTAGCAAGTCACTCCTGAGGGCCTTGTCCCTCCGCTGCTTGGCTTCCCAGTCACTACAATGGCATTTGCCCCGGTCGACTTGAGCCTCTGCGCTAGGGGCTACCTCTTGAAATTACTTGATGCCGTGGGCCTCTTGCCAGCATTCCAGTTATTCTTCTTATCCTGCGCCACTGATACTGTTTCATATCTGCTTCTGTGGCTGCAGCCCTTTGCACAAGCTTATTAAATTTTCTGATGCTGAGGGGTATCATACGAGACCTTAAACCTAGCCTCGGCCCCTGCTCGAACTTCCTCGCCTTCTTGGCCTCATCGGTCACTAATTCTGGCCCATACCTTGAGAGCTGAGTGAAATTTGTCTCATACTCCCTGACTAACAAGCTTCCCTACTACAGGCTTAGGATCCATAGCCTTTTTCTCCTGCACGTCCATTGGAAAGTAATGGCTGCGGAACTCCTCCAAAAAATCCTCCCAAGTAGTAGGTTCATCTCCCAGGGTCCGTTTCATGGACTGCCACCAAACTCTGGCGTCCTTCTCTATCTGGATAGTGGCTAGCATCACCTTGCTAGCCTCAGGAGCCTCCAATACATCGAACATTGTTTCAATCTGCCAGATCCAATCATCGACAGTATCAGGATTCACCTTGCCCTAAAAAACCGGTGGTCTCATCTAGGGGTGGGCTCGGTACGGTACCGGACTTTTTGACATTGTAACATTACCATACCAAACTAGTTCGGTTTGAAAATATGCAAACCATTACCAACCAAAAAGTTCGATATACCAAAACTTCGGTATACCGACTACTTCGGTTGGTACGGTTCGGTATTGGTGTTATACCAAATATGACCTAACAAATACCTTAGCAAATATTAGTACCAATAAAAATAACAAGTTAACAATATCACACAACTACCAAAACAAAAACAGAATAGACCACAAATCCATTTTCATTCCAAAAGCAAGCAGGGAACAATAGCATAAGCATAAACTTCATAAAAGTCACAAAAAGATAATATCAGTAGCCCTTGTTCGTCTGACAACACAATTTGCCAAATAGTCATAAACTGGAAATAAAAACCAGGCAAGAAAAGCCACAAAATAACACCAATTTAGTCCAACAAGAAATAATAGAAAAAGTAAAAGGCCACAAAACATCAAGAGCTGATAACGCCACATGAGCTCGTCTCTAACAGTTTGCTAGCTTCAGTTTCATCTCGTCAACAATCCTGAATAAACAAAAAAATAAGTATCAATTCATAAACGTGCCATACTCATAAATAAATGAAATAATAAGCAAATCTCAATCTAAACACCACAAAACAGCAAAACAAGTCACATAAAACCTATCATAGACAAAAGCATACATACATTATAAATTATGCTTATATTTAAGAGCAGAAAAATTATATGTTTCAAAGTCCAACCATATTACGGACACCATTAGTTTCATCTTTTGATTATTACAGTTTACTAATTGATGTCTAGAACTATAGTAAAAGTACAATATCTTCAACCATATTGGTGAACTCATTAGATATACCTCGTGCTTATGCTCCTGTCACATTGGTGGCATTTGTAGATACCTCCTTTGAATTCGATGCTTCACTTTCTGCAAATATAGAAAATTACATAGATCAAAATAAATAAATATACAAATCAAATACAAAAAAAATGTAAGATGTAAGAGCATCCACAGTGGTTTTTTATAAATGGCAAATTGCCATTTTATAAGAAACGGATCGTTGCAATGGTTTTTCATTTTCCCATTTTATAGCAAATTTGCTATACTGATTTCTCATATATGAGAAACGAAATACCAATTCTCAAATTATAAAGGACGGGATATCATATAGCGTCGCTCCGATTTTAAGATTTTTTAATCGATTGAGACAGGAAAACATATACCGTCTAAATATTTTTATTTATTTATTTTTTTTAAAAAGGGTCGGACGGGGAAACATACCCCGTCCTTCCCTTTTATTTATTATTATTTTTTTAAATCTCCTCAGACGGGGAAACATCTCCCGTCCAAGGATTTATTATTATTATTATTATTTTGGGGGTTTTTTGGTTTCCCAAATTGCCCTTCAATCCATATTCTTTGAATATCAAAGGAGGGGGTAATTTGGTCTTTTAATATGTTACACGCAAATGAGAAAAATTTAACAAACCACCACTGCACGATCCTCCCCTATATGCTATTACTGTAGCTGCCATATAATAAAATATGAGAAATACCACTGTGGATGCTCTAAACAATCTCTTACCCTTCTCAACTTCTTCCAAGGTTTTGTAGAACTCGAGCTGATCTTCTGTAGGCTCTTTATAAAAGTTGACCTCCTCACCTTTTATCCAATCGATCAAAAAACAAGTGCTTCAACCATATTCGGTACGGTACGGTAAAATACCGACTACACCATATTCATACCGAAACCAAACTGAATTTTAGAACTCGGTATGGTTGTATCGTACCATACTTTTGGTAACCAAATTTTTCAGTACCGAATCGATTGGTTCGGTTGAAAAACCGGTCGGTTGGCTCATTTCGGTATGATCGGCCACCCCTAGTCTCATCCTCTTGAAGGATTCCACCAATTTGATAGCCTTCGGGACTTGCACAGCCTGCCCTGCCCTTGGGTTCCTGTTCACACTTGCTGCTACAAACGTGTTAAGTGTCTGGTACTCATGGGCTAGCTCTGTTTCCAGATCTAGTCGGTTGCCTTCATCGCTGGATCCTTTGCCATTTCAAGTACTTTTTCCGGCCATTTCTGGTTCATAAGACTTCATCAATCATCAAGAATATCATAGACCTTTCGTACAACATAATTTATTCATTTACAAAAATAAACTTTATACAATCAGAAATAAAATTGGTTCATACATCCATACATCAAACACCAGAAAACTCCAAATCTTCCTAAAACATAAAGCAGTCTAGACTCTACGGCTCCTATTGGTTTCTCTTAGCTCTCCTTGTAGATAATCTATTTTCTTCTGCATCTTCTCGCATCTTTGACGGCATTCTTGCTTTTCCCAACGAGTTTTGTTGTCTAGCTGGGTGAAATGTCAAGCATTCCTGTGATGATACTTCTCCAGTTCCCATACTCGCTGACTCAGAGCTGTGATGTTCTACTTATCCTTTGCATGATGTGACTCCATGTGGGTTAGTCTCCACTGGTAGATAATTAGCTGATTACGGTGGGAAGCGATGATATGTTCATTTCTGTATCGAACCCACTCTTCATCCGAGGATTCATCTTGGGAATCAGGTGGGGTGGAGTGATTTCCTGAGATTCGGGCAGTTCCTTCTCTTCTGCTTCTTCTAGGTCCCCTTCTTCTTCTGGTTCTCCTTCTTCTTCTTCGGGCTCTTCTTCTTATTTGGAGTCCTCAAAGAATAGTTCATCTTCCACTTCATCCACAGGGTTTTAGTTGTTAGCCATCTTATAGGGAAAGGGAGGAGAAGATATTAGTGTATAGAGCAACACAAATGTAAACCAACTTACATTTAAATCTCTATTAGAATGAACTCACACTTTTTATGTCCACCATAATGTGTCGTCCTTATAATTCTGTACGACTTATTGAAGTCAGCTCTGATACCACTCTGTAACGCCTCGAATTCCAAGCACAGGCAATTCGTAGCAAATACATGATCTTTTACTTCAAATTCGTACAAATTTACAAGGAATTTAAAACATTTATTTACAACATGTTCTTTACATCAACACAGCCAAAATAAATGGATATAATACAATTTATGAAATAAAAATTCTTCAATCTTATAACAAATCATCATGGTGACTTCAATCCCATGCCAGGTCCAATCCTGCAACTGGGAAACTGTGGGCACGTCAGTTGCATATAACTGACGCAATGCTATAATATAATGATTCTTTAATTTAGCAAACACAAACTTGAATGCAAACAAGAAAAGTGACTATCCTAGTTGTGTCAGTGTACGATAAAACCTAAATGCCTAATGCAGACATTACACTACGAGGACACTAATACATACTTGTTCGGATTCTATGCATCCCATACTACATAGGTCCGAGGAAAGCCCTTACATACTCCACATTATAGGGTTCAATCCCTAGCCATGCAACCTACTACTATGACTACTACAAGATTTAGATACTTTGCAAGTATTGGTTCTTGCCCCAAAATACCGTAGATCAATCCCACTCCACAGAATCATTTTCTGGTCTATTTCATCCATCGTCCCGGAATACTGGGGATTGTCTCACTCCACAAGTCATACTGGAAGCCGCATTGCACAAATACCCCGTGAGCGTCACTCTCGCTACGGAATAATAGAGATCAATCCCACTCTGCGTATCATCATGGGGCCTATTTTATCCTTCGTTCCGAAATACTGGGAATTGTCTCACTCCGCGAGTCATCCTGGAGTCCATAACTCATGTTTGCTCTTGTTTTTTCATATATCCAACTAGTGACTGACCTTAAGTTTAAATTGTACTTATTAAGTGTAACCCCTGTTTTTCAATTTTTTTTGTATTTTTGGAGTGTATTTTTCGTTTGGTGTATTTTCTCTTTTGTATTTTTTTTCCTGAACCTTATATTGGAATTGTTTTCGATATATATTCGTTTTATTTCATTTCGAGCTCTTTGTGTTGATTGGTTGTCTTTTTTATTTCGTTCTTCAATATTTTGTTCTTTCTTTCATTTTGTTCTTGTCCCTTTTATTTTATTTTTTTTTGTTTTGTGGGTGTTTATGGTGGTGGTGGTGATTTGGTTGTCCTATTTATCCCTAATCCTATTTGATATCCTATACATTTGTATCCTATTTGAAGCCCAATTAAACAAACCCTATTACTACTCCTAATTACCCACAACCCAAATACCCATTAACCCAACTCATATTTCTTAACCCTAATTTTCCTCATATATATATACACTCTCCCTCACAAACCCTAACCCTAATTCCCCTAACCCTAACACCCGACCTCCCTCCCTCTCTCTCCCTCTCCCGCTGCTTGCACCGAGCACCAACCCACACACAGCCCCAGGCCAAAACCCCTCCAGGCCAACCTACTCTTCCCGGCCTACTCCACCCCGGCAACACCCTAAACCCGACAGCCCACTTCTCCCACACTCGAGCCCTCACCTTCCCCCTCCTTGGCCATCCCGACCACCTCACATCACCACTCAATCCCTCGTCTCTCTCACATGGTTTTCTCTTGTGACCGCAAGCCACTATTGTCTTCATCCCCCTTGGATCATCTCACTTTTTGGAGTTTTGTTCGTGTGGAGATTTTCGCTCTAGTTGCTTGGATTCATTGATTCGCGGATTTTCGTTCGTGGGTTTTGCTCGTTACTCTTGTTTTTCGTTGATCTTCATCTCGGTTAAGACAAGTAACTTGTACTCCAATTCATTTGTTTGATACAAGTCAAAAATACTACCTATTGTGTAGTTGGGTTTAGAGACGACTCTTGTGTGTGATATGCTTGATGGGTTTTGTCTCTATTGTAAAAATTTGACCATAGATGACTCACGACACAATATAGACATGAATTAACTTAGGATTTACCCATACTTAATTTTGATCATGTATGTGAGACTTTTGTGAAAATTCGTATTTTGGTTGAGACCAATGTGATATGCTTGGTGTAGACATGCTAGATACCCTAATTCATGATATTTAGACTTGGTAGACTGAATTTCATGTTTGGATGTGTTTTGAACAAGTTTTGTATGATATATGTTGAGATGTTGTTAAAGGGAGAAATCTGTATTTCGTCGCTGATCTGTTTTGTTTGCTGTTTTGGACTATCTTGAAGTCAGTATCTTAATTTCGGTGTAAAACATGAGCTTTAGATAATTTTCGTCTATTTTCAAATCCCTCTGGCCTTGCTTAATTTTATTTTTGTATGAGTGAGTTATGACTGTTTTATTACAGAGGTGTCGATCTTTTCCAGATTTTGTTTTTCGATGTTCTTGATAACTAAATAATTTTATTAACTGTGCTAAACATGTTATTTTGATCCAAAACTTTGGTCAGTGTTCCTTTATCTAGTTAGGGATTACCCAGAATTTTGGTAAATTTTATTGATGAGTTTTATTTGTTGTTTCATGCTCGTTTATGAAATCTATACTTGCTGTATTTTGCTCGCTGTTTTGTAAAGAACCTTATTTTCACTATGATTCCTTTTACTTTATGAAAAATATTTGTGAAATATGAAAGTTATATAATTTATCTATTTTCATATCCCTTTGGTAGAATTGTATTTCGTTTCAATGGTTGCGAGATATCATAGTTTTCGTACAGCAGTGTTGGGAATTCCAGATTTGCCAAACTATGGTTTCTTGATGCTTTCTTATTTTTGATGACTGATCTAATTTTACTGAAAAATTATGAAACTTTATATTTAGATACTGGACATATAGGAGAATACCCCAGATTTTTTGTGGATTTATTTAATTTGTTTTTATGCTGTTTTCCTGTTCTTAAATTCGTTTTCCTGATTTCTGGCTGAACCTAGTTTCTGTATTCAAATCAGTTTTGAGATATGTTTTTGTGAATTAATATATGACTTATTTATATTCGCTGGATTCGTGTGAAAGTCTATTTTCCAGATCCTTTGACAGATAAAGATTTGCATGTTTGTAACACTGGGAATCACTGTTTTACTACAGTATAGTCTTACTGTCCTGAACTTGAGATTTGTTTATTTTAGTTCTTTTATGAGATATCTTGCACTCGTACATATTTATCTTGTAACTTGAACTTGTTACATGATCATGTCCTGATATACTTGATATGTTTTGCACACCTCCATACTTGTTTGACATTAATAATAAATTAACCAAGTCGGGGTTAAGGGAAAGATCTAGTAGTAGATAGTGCAGAAACGTGTACTCGAAAGAACCTAGTGGTTATTGGAGCTTGTTTACATGTGGAGCTTGACATGATATACATGACACGTACACACATGACACTGGAGTTTGTTTGGGTTTTGAAGCTTGTTTATATAATACATGATTACATGATACTTGGAGCTTGTCCCTGAGTACACTGCCATGTATGGTCCCCTATGAAATCTAAAGTGAAACTGTTTGTTGTAGCAACCATGTAGTAAAAACCAGGATGCATGAAGTACTACCTAGATAGTAATAAATACATGATACTTGATAGATGATACTTGAACTTAATACATGCCCACTTAACACTTGAATATGATACATGCCCACTTGACACTTGACTACATGATACATGAGATTTGATACTTGATATATGCTACATGATTACTTGATTCTTGATACTGGTTAGTTGATGCATGAAACTTGTTTTCTTGACACTCGACACATGCTACTATATTTACTCATCTTGCCATGCTATGATTTATATCTTGTAATCATGAGTATACCTTGCTAGGTTTGTTACATAGATTTACCGATTCCATGTACTTGTATCCTACATTATATGTGGTCCATAACTTGCAATTGACGGGTACTTATTTTTCTTCTTCCTTCTCCTGCAAATTTACTAATTGCAGATCAGGATGGTCGGCTGCCAGATGGTATTGGCGAGATGATGTACTAGTGCTGGATTTCATGCTTTATGATTTTATTATTATTATTGTTACTTGAACTTGAATAAGATGTACTTGATTACTTGGATATTTATCTTGTATTTGGGCGATGTGACCCAGAATATTTGACTTGTTCAAAATTTGATTATTTGAGATTATTATATTTGGTTTCAAGTAATTTCTGTTCGTATCTTATTTCAATTGTGCATGCCTGGTTGTATTTTTTACTTCCGACTCTAATTATCTTGTGAAATATTGTAAAGATTCCGGAACAGCTTATGGATGATGAAATTCATTCGCTGGACTTTTGTCTCGGATCCGTATTTCGTATTCTTTTTGGGAAGCAGGGCGTGACATTAAAACCTAGAGCTAGCTTACCCACCGGGCTTAAACCAACACACTGAGAATGTTAGCCCACATTGGATACTTCTCAAAGAGAAAGTTAACACTCACTGGTTACTTCTCAAATTCCATTTATCATAACTACCGGTACTCTGGGTCTCACTTAGCCTCTAGAATCTACACATTTCATGTTCACAACATCCCGAGGTCATACCCTCTTTATTTACATTATGAAATCTCATTTATTCACATATCCAATCTTTTTCTTGTTCACACAACTCAGTTATTTGCATAATTAGTTTCATAGTCTTATCCAACTTTGCACTTAAACATTCTCTATGTAAAATAGATAATTTATTCACCCCTTCAAATAGAATTCTCAATAAAGTTGTAATTTCATTCAATGGATTCTTTTTTTCTAAACAATGTAATATTCAACATCCAATTTTATTCTTTAACAAACTCAAATTAACGCTAGATCGAGTTTAATCCAAATGATATATATTTTTTTGAATACCTCTTGTCAAAATAATCAAAGTTTGCTTCTTAATGCAAATTAGTATTTATTTAGTTCCAACTAAATTTTTATATTCAACTAAATTTTCAAATTTTCTCCTTAATTCACATATTAAAATCTCATAATATAATTCTAGTTCAAAATAAGATATCAAGTCAATTGCTATTCATTTTATCCCTAAAATATAGCTTATAATAGTGTAGAATTATTTCCCAAAGTTCTAATAATATTCTACAATTTTCCCCCAATTTTAAAACATGAAAAAGCATTTAAAATAAAAATAGAAATATTAAACTGTGCACAACCAGATTTGAACCCAGGCGCAAAGCAACCCAAGACCGCAACCTAGTGCACCCAACAACCAACTTGCCAACTCACAGTTGGTGAAGAAAGCCCACTTCAATTGTTCTTATATTCACTCTACGGTTATTCTGAAAAAATCAATTTTTAAAATGAAAAGAACCTTTCAAGACTCGAACCCGAACACACCCAAAGGCATCAAACACCCTCACGCTCATGCGCTGACAAAGAAGCCAAACATCGATTCTGTTTATAAGTGTATTAAATTATTTTTATACCCACTCTCTGTTTCTCGATTATTTTTTTTCTAATCACATAACTTCAAATTTTCTTCTTCATTCATTATTTTCATGATCATTGTCATACACAGCGACTCTAAAATTTCCAGAATGAGAATTTCCTCTAATTTAGTATATTTTAACTTGGAAATTATTCAAATTAATTTAAATAGTGCAATCTTTCACTTTTGCATTCTTGTTCCTTATTGATTTAAATTAGACTATAATTTGTATAATTAGGATGAATACCTTACCAATTATTATAAGATTAGGAGAAATACCCATACCTCCAATCTACATGCAAATCTACATGTAATTCTAACATAAACTTCTCAATTTTGCAAATTGCTATGCATACTCAATTTCACACATACAATTTAATCATGGTGTAGCAAAATCTAACATGAAACAACATTCATGAATTAACATATATGAGCAAACACATATGATATTAACACACAAGAAATCTTATGCATATTTATTTTAGAATCATGAAAAATCAAGTTCTATGTCATATTTTCGTCTATTCATCTAGTCTAGCATGCATTCATACTCAAATCAATTTACCAATCACATTCTAGGCACATTCTAGGCTACACATAGCAACCATCTAACAATTTCATGCATCAAAATAACTAAATTAGAAATTAAAGAGACACACATCTCAAATGTAGAATTTCTAGTAGTAGAACCCCTTAAAAATGCTCACAAGCTCCACAAAAATTTGGTTAGCCTCCTCTAGCTTCAAACCCGCAAGCACCCTTAGTCTCTTTCTCACTTGTTTTTGTTTTGATTCTAGCGTTTTTCATGACAACAGAGGAGGGCTATTTATAGGAATAATGAGTGGTTAAAATAACTCCCCACTTCCCAAAATAACTCCCCACTTCTCCACACACTCACCCACTATCCCTCATTCTCACATTGGCCGCCACCTCTCTAGTGTGCACAAAACACGTGCACGTGCACCTCATGTGCACACCTCTTCATACATATTTATTATTAGTTTTTATGAAGTTAGGTGTGTGTGTTATACATGGCAAGTGTACCAATTTAACTAAATTTTAAATGTACATTTAAGTGCACACAATAATAATCATAGGCTTTAATTTGTAATTAGTTGTAGTGGGCTATAAAAATAGATTTAGGCTTAATGGATTTAATTAAAATAAGTCACACAATTGTAACTAGAAAAATGAAAGGGAAATTGCTATGACTCAAGAAAATTTTAGGAATCAACATGTGCACAAAATTTTACATGCAATGCACGTGCAAAAGAAAAATAATGAAAATTAATTATTCTCTGGGGATATTACATAGCTTCCTGGTAACAACCTTGGAGTGGATAAGGTTACTGGAGAGAACCGTTGTCTCATTTCTTGGAACAATGATTATAAACTTCTGGATCGTTCTCCCTTGAGATAAAGGCTAGCCTCCTCTCCATAAAACTCAACAACTTCCTTGAGTATTGGTGATATGGGTAAAAACAGAACTAAATCGGGACCGTCCAATTCGGGCACGAATCTTAAAACTCTCATGAACAAAGCAGTAATTTCACTATGAACAGGTTCATAAAAATGGGAATTGGGCCTCTTTCAGGCCCAAGAACCCATGAACGGATCTGTAATTACTTGGTTGTCATAACAACCCAATTCAAATGAGTCCCATTATTTAAATGTGATTTAAACTCACGATCATCCATAAGAGACGGTTTAAAAACCATATCTAACTGCGGAATAAACTCAACAACGACGACGAGATGCAAGAACTATAGAATCAAAACAAGAGAACAAAGAACAAAGAACAAGCAAAAGCAACACACAAGCACACACAAGATTTTTATTGAGGTTCACCCAAAACAATGGCTACTTTCCCACGCAGAGGCACTCCTGCGATTTCCACTAGAAATATGAAGATTAGGTTTACAAATCTCTCAAGAACTCACCATCGAGGTGTAAGATTTCTATCTATCTCCCCCTCTCTTAATGACGTCTGGTAAATCTCTATTTTCTTTTCTCATTTAACCTTAAAATCATACACAACACAATATATATAGGATTCCACAACTTTCCATCTCAGTCACTCATCAATCAGCATCGGGATGGTCCACCGCAACATCATGTCGGTTGACCGGTCTTCCCCTTCGACTGCACGAGTTCCAATAGAGAGCAGGTCGGTCGACTGCGCGATCAACCGGTCATTCCTTCAAGATACAGAATTGAGTCTGAGAGCAGGACAGTCGACTGCGCGGTCGACCGGTCGTCTTGCCTTGGTGTGGTCGGGGAGTGCGGCCGACCGCGCGGTCGACCGCAACTTTGCTGTAGCCTCCAACTACTTTTGACCTCTTGCTCCCACTTCGACTTTCCTTCCCGCCTATCTTATTCAATCCATTATCTTGTATTGGATCCACAAACCCCAACAACTTTGGTTTGTCTAAGATTGTAGCTCGTGATTTCAGCAGTGTGTTGACTACAATGAGAGGAACTATAGGCTATCTTGCACTGGAATGGATCTTTGGGGAGACAGTTACTGCTAAAGCTGATGTTTGTAGCTATGGGATGATGCTACTGGAAATTACATATGGTAGGAAGAATACTGAAGTACTAGATTTGGCCCATTATTTCCCTTGCAGCAAACAAAGTTGTCGAAGAAAATGTTTATAGTCTAATAGATCCCAGGTTGGAGGGGAATGCAAACATGGGGGAGAGCTTGACAGAGCCTGTAAGGTTGCCTGTTGGTGCATTCAGGATAATTAGGCATGCTGGCTGTCAATGGGACAAGTGATTCAGATTCTTGAACGCATTGCTTGTTGAAGAATCTACCACAACTCTTAGTGCTAATAGCGAAAGTATATCACAAGCAATAGAAACTACCAAGACTTAGATGAACCAAGAACAAGGCACTACAATATATGCAAGATCTTACAAGAACACAATCAATATGCAAAGATAACCAATACTTCTTATTCCCCAAGAAATACAAATATTACAAAAGAGATTACAACTCTCAATCTCTCTCCCTCACCTTTGAAACACTCGGCACAATCCCCTCTTGAAGCTGAACAATGATAACGGTTCACCAATTCTCTCTAATCAGTTATACAAACCCTAGATTCTACAACCATATATATAGCCCCAAGTAAATCCTAAAAGATAAACACAAATCCAGCTTATTGTGCCTGAAATCCGTCAGCCCAAATAACACAACGTCGATATCGGTCGGCCGCACCCCCAGGTCAGTCGACCGCAACGTGTAAAGCCAACTCCTGAACTCTAGACCGGTCGACCACATGGTCGACTGTCCAGCTCTCTGTTGGAACCTGTACACTCAAAGAACCTTCTACAGTCAATGTCGGTCGACCGCACCCCCGTTCGGTCGACCGCAACTCTCCAGACTACATATCTTCTACTTGCTGCTGTCGTCTCTTGCTGTTTTCGTCTTCTCCTCTTCTTCTCCAACTTCATGTACTCGGTGCCTACGTGTATTTGATGCCACAATCCTAACATTCTCCCACTTGGACCAAATACACAACACATCAAAGTTATTGTAATCTTTACCTCACATTATCTCTGTCAATCTCCCACTTTCATGAAAACCCAAGTACTCCCCACTCTCATGAAGAGCATCTCCGTCACTCCACCACGTGGAGTGCACTAACCACCCCTCATTGCCTCATGAAGGATGTGCTCCACCAATTGCCTAGAGCACGAATACTGGAGAAATAACTTCCTGTGTCAGATTTCGTGTTACAAGACTCCCCAACTTACAGAATCTTTATCAACACCGGACATAGTTCAAAGCCTCCTAATCCACCCTCTGCACTAGAAACCTCTGTTGACGACATCTCCATAATATCCGCAGACTGTTCCGCCCCTACATCCCATTTCGGTTACCCTCATTGACATCACCCCGCATATCGATACCAGTGCTCTCTAGCTCACAAGAGCGACTTGAAGCTTCGTCTTTCATATCACAAAGTACCCTCACCGCAGTAATGTCTTCCCTCTAGGATCACTTCCATGGCCAGGAGCTCTCACTAAATTAGTAATCTCCCCTCCACAACTGAAAGAACTCAGTTGCACACCACACAACCTAGTACTCGATTCCGGCTGAGAGTCAACTAGAGGAGAAATGCTCCTTGTGTCCCCAAGCAAATACAGCGTTCCCTCACGCTTTCCTTTTGCAATAACCCTTGAACCTGAAGCTATACACCACTCCTAACTACAATCTGTAGTAGACATACCCTTTTTGTCTATCCTTCCAATCGAGATAAGATTTTCTTTCAAGTCTGCAAACAAGACAGCACACTAATCATCATTGGCTTTCATGCGAATAGTATCAACCCCACGTATAGGACACCGGTGACCATGCCCCACGATCACATCTCCAAAAGAACCCTCCTCGTAGTCATCAAACACCTCTCTCCTCGGAGTGCAATGAAAAAAAGCTCTTGAATCAATACACCAATCTTGAGTGCCCAACTCCTCCCAAGCTGATAAGCATAACTCTTCAACGAGCCCCACTTGAGCTTCCTTTGGGATATCTCTATTCAGTTCCTCCTGCTTCCTCTTCATATAAGCCTTACAACTGTGCATCATGTGTAACGCCTCGGCCCCAAACTCATACAATTTATTTATTTATTAGTACAACTACCTACCACAGACTACCTCTGAAAATGTGGTTAACCAATTTGGTGACTCTTGATCATAGGCAATATTATTTATTAATTAATTATTTTTGCAAATCTTCCGATGTGGGATTAAAGAAATCCACACCCCACCTCCTTCTCATGCCTGCTACACATACAGCCGGACCCCCCCCCCCTCTCCACGTCAGCACACACACACCCCACAGAGCCCTCTCCCTCTTAGGCCCCACACTCCACACTTCATGCTTGGCACCCCCTCGTGCACAGCAAGCTGCCAAACAGCCACAGCCTTCTCAATATCATTTAATTAAATCCACATTATTACCATTATGTCATTCAACATTATTACTCTTATGCCATCTCTCTCTCTCTCTCTCTCTCTCTCTCTCTCTCTCTCTCTCTCTCTATATATATATATATATATATATATATATATATATATATACACTAGTGTATATACCTCCAAGAAATTCGGGGTGTTACACACACCCCCCTTAAGAAATCAGCGTCCTCGCTGAGTACGGGACATACAACTTAGGGCATGATCTCCTTTCTAGCTAATGTGGAGCGGAGTACCCTGATTCAGCTGATTCCAGGCCAGCGCACTGACCTTAACTCCCTCTCAGGCATACATCTCGCCGATGTGGAGTGGAGTACCCTGATTCAGCTAATTCTAGCATATTTTCCCTGGCCATACTGCCAGCGTACTGACCTCAGCTCCCTCTCAAGCATACATCTCTCCCACTCTTACCCACACTCGGTGTCGAAGTCGGCTCTGCTACCATTTGTAATGCCCTGATCCCAAACTCAGATAATTTATTTAATTATTAGTACAACTGTCCACCACAAGATGTCTCTCAAAAGATGGTTAACCAATTTGGTGACTCTTGATCATAGGCAATATTATTTATTATTTAATTATTCTTGCAAATTCTCTGGTGTGAGATTAAAGAAATCCACACCCCGCCTCCTTCTTGTACGTGCTGCACATACAGCCGGACCCCCCTTGGGCCCCACTCCACGTCAGCACACACACCCCCTACAGAGCCCCCCTCCCTCCTGGGCCCCACACTTCACGCCTGACACCCCCACGTGCACAGCAAGCTGCCAAACAGCCACAGTCTTCTCAATCTCATTTAGTTAAATCCACATTATTACCATTATGACATTCAACATTATTACTCTTATGTCGTTATATATATATCAAGACTTAGATGAACCAAGAACAAGTCACCACAATATATGCAAGATCTCACAAGAACACAATCAATATGCAGAGTAACCAATACTTCTTATTCTCCAAGAAATACAAAGATTACAAAAGAGATTACAACTCTCAATCTCGCTCCCTCATATTTGAAACACTCGGCACAATCCCCTCTTGAAGTTGAACAATGATAACGGCTCACGAATTCTCTCTAATCAGTTATAAAAACCCTAGAGTCTACAGCCATATATATAGCCCCCAAGTAAACCTTAAAGATAAACACAAATCTAGATTATTGGGTCTGAAACCCGTCAGCCCAAATAACACAGCGCCGATGTCGGTCGACCGCAATGTGTAAATGCAACTCTTGAACTCTAGACCGTTCAACTACACGGTCGACTGTCCCACTCTCTGTTGGACCATGTACACTTGAAGAACCTCCTATAGTCAGGGTCTGTCGACCGCACCCCCGGTCGGTCGACCGCCACTCTCCAGACTGCACATCTTCTATTTGTTGTTGTTGTCTCTTACTGTCTTCGTATTCTTCTCTTTTTTTTCAACTTCAAGTACTCAGTGCCTACGTGTATTTGAGGCCACAATCCTAATAATTTTGAAGTTTGTATTCCTCCTGTTCCACGATTGCTTCGGTCTTGGCGGAGAACATAGAGTGTAATTTACTTCTCATATGACAAAGCAGAGTTCGAAGGAAAAATAAATATTTTAATTGGATTGGGTTTGGCTTGGGTCAGGTTAGGTTGCGACTGACACCCCTAGTTTCAAAAGAATTTAGTTTCGTAGCTTGTCTGTTTCTCGAATTTCCTTCTAGTAAATCTTTTTTGTTCTTTCACTTAAAAAGATTATGTATTTTCATGTTGAACATGGGAAAATAACTTCATAATATATGGCAACTATGATTTCTCAAATCAGGGCCGGCCCAGGCCTGATGTAAGTGAAACATTTGCATCAGGTCCCAAAAAAAAAAATTTGTATATATGGGGGCCCCCGTTTTCAGAATAAATAAATAAATAAATAAATAAATAAATAAATTGGAAATGTGTATATGTAGGGTATATGTGAAAAAAAATTCTAATACATGGATCATTATTATTTTTTTTTTGGGTATATGTGGGGTCCATTTTTGAGAGTTTGTTTCAGGCCCCAAAAACCTGGAGCCGGCCCTGTCTCAAATACATGAAAGCTGTAGCTTCAGTATATTAGGTTTATTGGTTCTCTAAGTAGCAGAATGTAAGATTTTACCATTTGTTTCACCTGCAAATGAGGAACCACTAGAAAGTTATCTGACAGAATACTCTGTTCCAAATATGCTTCATTTTACCATATTTCTTTCATAAATTTATTAGTTTTTCATTTATTATACATCAAATTTTTACTTGTGTTGATAGAAATTGTTAATTTTGTTCAAATCCATTTCGGAACTTTTCGGTAGAAGTAAATGGCTGGAGTCATTCAAATGATCACTGGTATCTTTTTTTTCCTTTCACTACAAACCGTTACGTCTATAACGGCGTATCTACCCCGGCGTATGCACATAAATGCTGGGATAGATCGTTGGTATAATTTTTTTTTTTAATATCGAATTCCTATGCCGACGTTGACATATAACGTCGTTATATATATGATATATAACGGCGCTTATACATGAAACGCCGTAAAAGGTTACATCTATAACAGCATTTATTATATAGACGCCGGGATATGGTAGCTTTTTTTAGTTTGTTATTAATTCGTTGCACGTGTGGTGCACGTGGACGTTCTTTTTTTTTTTCCTTCTATTTTTTCCCCACGCGTCCCGCCCTCACTTTCATTTCCCCTCCCCCCCCCCCCATTTTTTTTACTAAACCCTAATCCTCTGAAATCTCTCTCTCTCTCTCTCTCGAATTCTCTCTCTCGCTGGCCCCCTTCTCCCCCTTCCACTCCGTCCCGTACATCGCCACTCGCCCCCTTCTGCCCCTTAATCTCCATCAGTTCCTCGCCAGTCGCCGCCGCCCTTCCACTCTGTCCTTCGCCGCCTCTTATTCCGTCACTGTCGCCCCTCCCTCTGTTGCTGTGTCTCGTAATCCCTTGCCGCCGCCTCTTATTCCGTCAACGCCCCTTCGTCCCCCTTGCTACCCCGGTGATTGCTGTTGAGGTAATTTTTCAGCGATTGTGATTAGTAGATATTAATTTGTTTGATTATTGTGTGCTAGGGTTATAAGGGTTAGGGTTAGGGTTAAGAAGAGGGGAGGACTGTGTGACTAGAGTTCTCCCAAACACTTCAGTGCTTTCTTCAATACAAAAATGTTTCTTTATCTTATTACCAGTTTTTTGTTGCATTCAGCTCTAATAAGGATCATGTCGCCCTTCACATTTTAAAGTAGAATAAGTAAGAATTTGTAATTGTATGAACCTATAAGTTTACTATTTTTATGAACCTATAAGTTTAGTGGTAAGAGTTTGAAGAATATGCAGTGTCTATTTAAAAGGTGGAAACTAAGCAAGTAAGGTTGAACTGTTTGGTTTATGTTGTTTCTAATAGAATATGGAAACTACTGAATTTGAGTTAAGATTGTAATCCAATTATAATGTTGGTTGCTCTATTGACTTGATATATAGCAAATGCAACAAATCAGACAGAAACTTGATGCTATTGCAGAAGGAAAGCAATTAAGATTTAACTGGTTGGCCTATGTTCTTTATGGAATGTCGGAAAGATAGAGATTTTTACTTCAAGATTGTCATCCATTTATGTTGCTTGTTTTATTGATTATTATGTATAGTAAGTGTAGAAATTAAACAGAAACCTGATGGTATTTTTCCGTAGTTTTATCTTTAAGATTTAAAAGTATAGGAGTAATCCTTCATTTCTACAGCCACCACATAATTCTGCAAACAGTGCTAATTTAAATCGTCCTCTTTTTAATAAGAGGTCTCCACTATGACTTAGGGGTCATGTGTTTGAGTCACATATACAGCCTCTTTGCAATCAGAAGGTAAGTTGTTATATTGGATCCACCCCACCCCTCTTTGATGTGGGAGCCTTATGCAGTGGATGTCCTTTACCACTGTATTTAAAGAGAAACTAGAATGGCAGGTCTAATAGTAAACTCTTCACATTTAACCATGAATGATTAAATTAGTGACTAAAGAGTTCAGATCTTGCCAGAATGTTTGATGTGGTTTGAAAAGACTACATTTCTATTAAAATAATTTAGACACTTCTCTTAGAGACCTAAATTACTGACATAGAATCAATAGCTCTAATTGATTTCAGTTTAAATCTCAGAGAAGGATGGATCAACTATTTGTACACCTAGCTGAACAACTGTATATAACACTATATATATTCTGAAGTATTTTCTCTATTGATCGTTGGAGATAATTTAATTTATAGAGGGATGAATCACAAGTATTTGGTTCTTGTGCATCTAGCTCCAGTCATACATCCTATCCGAATGTGTTCAAGATGCAGCTTGAAAGAGATGATCGCTTCTTTAATCTCCCAACAAAACTTCAACTCTGACAGTAACTGTAAGATCTCCCCACCCCACTTGATTTTCACATAATTTCCGTATCTAATTCAGATTTTTGTGACTCAAATGCAACAACATAATTAATGTTGTCGGTTTGGTTGTAAAAACTTGCTTTAGTTGCTATATATAGAGCAGACAACATTTTAATTAGAAGGTTACATTATAGAGCAGACAACACTACATTATAAAAACTTGCTTTGGTTGGTAAAAACTTGCTTTGCTTACTTCACTTTTAATTAGTAGGTAGCATTATAGAGCAGACAACATTACTAATTAATAGGAAGACAGTATTCTATTAGACGTAACTGTTTGTAGTGTTGATATGTTTGTCTTTTAGGCAAATTGAAATATTCTGAATTTAGACTTTGCTATCCTTTGGTTTCTATATAGATTCCTAGGTACATGTCATCATTGCTTGATCAATAAGTGGAGTCCTAAGATGCAAATCTGAGAAGGCATTCATATTTGATCCCATTCATATGTGCTTGGCTTTTTGTAGTACTAGATTTTCATTTATCTGGTCCACATAAAACGCTTATGAAATTATAAATCTAAAGCATAGAGTTATTTGTTAAATCATTTCAAGCTATCACTATATGAATTAGTCAAACTAATCCTACCCTGGTGCAATTAGTCAAATGCCGAGGTATATACGCCGGTGTAGTTTGCAAATGTTGTAGTGACACCATCTTGTTGCACATAGTTCTTGATAGTTCTTGAACCTCTACGTATTTGTATGTATTATATTAAATTATATCTTATGTTGGGTTTATGAAAGATGGTGCACAGTGGTAATTAGTAGATAACACCGACAACAAGCTAGTTTGTAACTTAAAAGAAATGTCTAGTTATTGTATGCCTGTTCTGTTATAAAAGATATAAGATGCAGCTTCCTGATAAATTATCTACTAAATTTACTTAGAAGCCTTATTTCATTAGTGCATAACAACATTGCAATTTTTAAATAAGCTGACTGAGTTCCCCTTAAAAAAAATGCTGACTGAGGATGTAATTGAGTTACATCTTCATCATCAACATTATCATCCAAGTCCTTTCCCATCGAAATGAGGTCAACTATGGATCACAAGGTTTTCTGAAATGTTTTATTTAACTTTCAGTCGACCTTACACCAATCGTCTCTTAACCACCCGTCAATTTGACTGTTCAGTGAACTAAGGACAAGTGTGGACTAGTTCCTGAAGACTATCAGCATAGATGGTATCTACCAATTCGTCCTACATCAGTGAAGCAATCTAGAGGAAGAGGAGAGTCGGATAGATGATACCTATCTTGTGTATTACAGTCAAATACAAGTCTACAAGGCATGGATAAAGTAAAAGAGTTAAAAATAAATATATTTGCTAGGTTGTTATCTTGAGCGTCTTTGATTGTTACAGAAAGTCGTTGACCATTGCTAGTGACACCAGTATATTAGTAGGTTCAGTTTCACGATTTTAGCATCTAAGATTTGTATGATATGACCATTGTAAACTTTTGGTGTTCAGAGTTTTCTTTTTTTTCTTTTGATTTAATTTTTTTTACTCCTTTTGATATCAATCTGTAAGCATTGGTTGTCAGTGCGTATGTGTTGTGGTTGGGATGATTTAGTAAATAGTACTTGTTAAATTATATAACTGTTCTTTCTTGTAACTGTTAAACTAATTATCTGCCTTTTCTTTCTCTCCCATCATTTGCAGGTATTGACTACATATCAGCGGCTGCATTTGATGATTTACTCCCTTCTCACTTGTTTTTTCTTGAAGGCAGGGTATGATACAACTCCTAATGAAATACATTTTAGTGTCAATGTTGTTATAGGTTGACGGTTTTCAAGGGGAAACTCCATCCTTTGTGATTTTATTGTATCATGCAGTAGCCAATCGTCACATTTTCAACTCTTCAACCTACCAGTTAATGATATTCTAGTAAATACATGTTATATCTCATTGTAGTTATGAGTAGTGATTTTTTAGGTGAAATTCCCATTCTTCATGATTATATTTTATGATGTTGGTAGTCACTAATCATCATATTCTAAGTCTTCAATCTACCAGTCGATGATATTCAATTGTAGTTGGCTTTCATGTACTTCTATTTGCAGTGTTAAGCTATTCACCTTCCTTGCTCTAAAGTACAATGTTAACAACCTATAGTTTGACATTCCATAACATTATAGTTTCCCACTATGTGAACAAAGAAATAAGTTAAATGACTATTGATGTTCTAAACTTCTGATTGCATATCTTCCTCTTATTAATACTATGCACAATCAATACTATGTAGATTAATTTGTTCATTATGAAGGATGATTCTCCCTCTTATTATTAACTTTTTTTTAAAAAAAAATTTGGCATTTCTTCTGGCATGGAGTGATACTTCTACTTCTAATGGTTGTCTTTACCCTTTTTCCGTTCAGAATGCTTACATGCCCGGCAACGGAGATGGTAGATAGTTCAAGAGTTCTATATGTCGAACAAGTATGCATTCCTTATTGGCCTTTTACTTACATTTGTAGTTTGTGATCTTATGTTTTAGTTTAATATGTGTTTTACATTCTTCTTTTGGCAGGCATTTTGGAGAACTCCAACAAAACCTTTTCGCCAAGTATGATCATTTTTACCCTGTATGCAACATGACCAATACCTTCATCTTTTATTGCAGATGTTTAATTTTTCTTCCTTTTTTATGTGCCTTTTAATAAGTAAAATTTCCAGTTTATTTAATGTCAGACTTATATTGATTCCAAAAAAAATCTTCAATTAACCATGTCATCCTAAATGTTGTTAAACTATGAAGAATGTGAATCTTAAAATGTTTCTATGAGACATCTAGTTAGATAGAATGGAATTCTCTGTTTACTAATGACTTGTATAGGGAAGCTTGCTTGGAGGCTAAAGAATGAAGGGGTGAAGGTGAGTCCATTGAATAGTTTTTCTATTGCCCGGTTTCTTTTTACTGTTTACATAATTATGGCCCACTCAAACAAAATGAATATAGTATGTATGACATTCTTAGTACATTTATGATTTATTTGTAAAATTGTCACTACACAAAGTAACAACCATCATGATAAAGCTATAATGGTTGAGGTAGCAAACTGTGACCTGCAAATAATTACTCCTAATTAAGAGAACTTGAAAAATCTACTGCCTGTGAAATATGAACAGCGGGGCATTAGTTCAGGCTGCCATTTTAATTTCTAGGAAATGTGTCGAGTAATTTTTTGTTTCTGTTAGTTGTATAAGGAAGGAGAAATATGAGCTTTTATTCTTAATGGTTGTACCTAAGTCAAAAAATTCTCAATGGTTGGATCTGTCCAGCAAATATATGCTAAACATTTTTTTAAAAAAATATACAGATATTAATGGCTGCTGGTGAGCAGCTGGAAGTATGGGCTGAGAGGACAGGGTCAGAAATAGTTTTAGCTGAAGGGGAAAAGGTCAAAGCCCTATCAGGTATAGATGATGGCTTATAATTCTTGCTTGGAATTATATCCTAGAATGCTTCCTTAAGCATAACCTCACCAATACGTGAGAAGATATGCAGTTAGATAATTTTTAAAATTTCTCTATGGATAGTTCTTTCGCAGGCTGTAAAAAGGGTGGGAAACGCAAGGATGCGATGTCATTCTTTGTGATACATCTGGGCGTGTGTACAAATTCCATTTTTTTCATCATTCTAGTTAATATGATTCACAGTTTTTGTGACTATATTAATTTTCACATCATTGATTTTGTCTTAGGTTTGCACACAGATGCAAGCCAAGATGCAGGAAGAGATTGACAGCTTGAAAGATATGATTGCTTCTTTAATCTCTCAACAAAATCACAACTCAAACAATTCAGTACATGGAACTGTAAGTATTCAGCAACATTTTACGATATCAGTATGAAATTTAACTATTGCATTTGACTGGTGTGGTGACTAGTGTAGTGAATAAACTAATAAATGACACTATTGTGAATTATACAGAGCCAGCGAATTCCATCGACTTCTAGTCACGCACATACATCTGAGCGAAATATCAATGGGAATGAAAGCAATGCCGAACCACAGCAATAGACTTTGCCATAGTTTAGTTTAATTTGGACTAGTCTTTTTATGTTTTGTTGAAACTGAATTTATGTTTTGTTAAAGAAATTGATGTACAACATGTATATTTCTAACTCTTTGTATGGCCATTTTTAGACAAGTAATTATTGTTTATTGTGGTCCATGATTATATAGTTGTTTATTATGCTATTAGTGATTTTAAGATTTGAACTTTCAAATTTGATGTGACTACATATATTTTGAATTTGTGTCCTATTTCTAAAATAGTGGGAAAAAAACTCGATGCCGGGATATATATCGATCCACCAAACGTGGCGAATTATTTTTTTTAAAAAAATTGAACCTATACCGGCGCTTAGAAAAGCGCCGTAATAGGCCTACGACTTGTAACGGCGCTTTTTAAAAAGCACTGTTACAAGCCATAGGTCTATAACGGCACTTTTTAAAGTGCCGTTATAAACGTACGACTTGTAATGGCACTTTTAAAACCGCCGTTACAAGTCGTAGGTCTATAACGGCGCTTTTAAAAAGCACCGTTATAGACCTATGGCTTGTAACGGCGGTCTAAAAAAGCATCGTGATAGACCTATGGTTTGTCCCGACGCTCGATACAACGGCATTACGCGCGGTGTTATTATTATCGTCGCTATCATCTATGGCGGCATTTATAAGCGCCGCTATAGACAAAAAAAAACGCCGTTATATCCATTCTGATTAGTAGTGTTTTGATAAAGATAAAGCCCATCTCTTTTTGTTTATTCCTATCACAGCAAGATTATAACTATTTTAGCAATAAGAGGACTGATACATATAGGTCTGTTCCTATCACAGGAAGAAAAAAATTATTTTAGCAATATGAGGACTGATACATATACAAAAATCATAAGAGTCTCCCACCATTGAGTCATACGACGATGAAGCCGACGCGGATCACATCGACAGTTTTGAAAGTCTCATCATGATCCACAGAACCTCCGATGCACTCCTTTGTAGAACTTTCTCAGCAACCTTGATAGGATCGGCACGAGAGTGGTACTTCTGTCCCCCTCTAGGGTCCGTCTCCTCATTCGATCAGCTCGAAGAACTCTTCTTCATGCACTTTGTTAGTAGCCGAAAGACCAAGAAGACGAGTGCTTCCTTGCTCAAATTGAAGCAAAGGGCAAGGGAGCTACTCAAGGACTTCGTCGCAGCTTCATGGCCGAGTATAGATCCATCCCCGCCCTTGACTCGGTGGTAGCAACTGCCACATTCTGACATAATGTTCACGACACCTACCTCAAAGTGTCTCTTGTCAACAAGCCTCATCGGAACTTCTCCGAGCTCATGCAAAGGTGTGAGAAGTACATCCGGGTTGAGGAGGCTTAGGATGAAGAGGGGCCCAAGAAGTCCCAAAGGGACGGATCCAGGTAGAGCCGCCTTCCTCCGGTCCCTTACTTCGACAAGTTCACCACACTCAATACCAATGTATCGACAGTTCTCATGGAAATCGAGGGGGACAGACTAATCCTAGGATGAACCTAGTAAACAGAAGAAGAGATAAGAGCCAATAGTGCTAGTTCCATAAGAACCATGGCAACGACATGGAGGAATGCCGAGACCTTAAAGATTAGATCGAAGCTCTCATTCGTCACAGTCACCGTGCCAATTATACCCGAAAGAAAAAGTTGAGCACGTACCGGCTCGAGGACCAACAAGCAAATGGAGAAGGGCCCCAAGACCCATGACTCTGAACCTCTGACCTTTCTCCATTCTATCTATGGAGGTCCTATAGGAGGGGAGTCCAACTCCTCCCAAAAGGCATTCGTCCGAGAGGTTAACTCCACAACGTCCCCCCCTCCCAAAAGTTTGGGAGTCCCAGTAACTTTCTCGGACCGAGATCTTGAATGCATCAGAAACCCTCACTATGATGCCCTAATGATCAACCTTTCCATGGCAAACCACTAGGTATGTCACATCCTGGTAGATAATGGTAACTCGGTGAACATCCTCTTCCTACAAGCTTTTGAAGGCCTCAAGATCTCCAAGGACCATCTGAAACCCGTTGGGTACACCCACCATGGGTTCTCTGGGGTTCCGGTCCAGATTGAAAGGATTGTCACCCTCGATGTGACGAATAGCAAAGCCCCCACTATCCGGACCAAAGTCATGAACTTCCTGCAATGCCATCCTCGGCTGCCTCGGCCTGGCGGTCATTTACATCGTAGCTTCGGCGTTTCCTATAAAGATGTAGTTCCCCACTCTATCCAGGGTAGGAGAGGGCAAAGGAAGTCAAAAAATGGCTTAGACATGTTACATGACGACAATGGGGGCTCTCTCCTCCCACTTGAAGCCATGATACATCCTCATAATAATCCAATAGGATTTGGTTCTCCCTTTCAAAGCTTTACAACTCCCTCCAAAAAAGACACAGGTTATTTTAGAAATCCATTGATGGACCAGAAGAAATCCCCTTTTTCTAGGGAGACAAGGGGAAGCTTACTCCAAACTGGGAAGGGCCCTATAAGGTCTCCAAAGTCGTCCACCCATGAGCTTACTGGGTTAAAGACCTAGAGGGCAAGGAGCAAGGACCTAGAATGCCGAGCACTTGATGAATCTGACGAGGGTGCTTAACGCCTTCCACTAGATTTGTAATAAGATCAATATATATAACGATCAGTTCATGTAATAAAAGCTAGCCATCAAGGCAGCTACTTAGATTGATTTTTCAATAAATTCAGCATTTTCTTCTCAAATTCTTGTACTACTCTCCGGACCAAGCAATGAGTTCGGTGCTTCGCTCGCCGCTCGAGCTACACCAACAACTCAATAACTCCTTACAATGAGTTAGGTGCTTCGCTTGCCACTCGAGCTCTCCCAAACATGCAATTAACTCCAAACAATGAGTTCGGAGCCTTGCTCACCCGAGCTACACCAACAGCTCGTTCAGTGCTCAGCTCGTCCCTCGAACTACTCCAAACACTTTTTAACTCAAAATAATGAGTTCAGAGCCCCGTTCGCCCGAGCTACACCAACAACTCGTACGGTGCTCAACTCGTCGCTCGAACTACTCCAAAAACTGGTTAACTCAAAATATTAAGTTTGAAGCCCTGCAAGCCTAAGCTACATCAACAACTCGTTCGGTGTTGAGCTCGTTGCTCTAGCTACTCTGAAAACTTGTTAACTCAAAGTAATAAGTTTAGAGCCCTACTAACCCGGGTTATACCAACAGCTCGTTCGGTGCTCAGCTCGGCTTGAGCTACTCCAAAAACACGTTAACTCAAATTAATGAGTTCGGAGCTGTGCTTGCTCGTTAACTCAAAATATAACATCAGCGCTGAAGCGGTCGACTGCGTTTTTGCGCGGTCGACTGCTAACTTGCTATTTTCTGCACGCGGCTGTAGAAAAAATAATTTTCGCGGAGCTACAGAACTCCGTTTGCGACGTGGACCACTCGTTTCGAAGAAGACTCGAATACCGACATCTTTAATTTGGAACAAAAATTAAGATTTGTTGATGTTTTAGTTGGAAACAACCTTACAAGTTATTGGTGTTGTTATTACTGTTTTTTTATATTGCTTTGTGTGTTCTCTTTCTCCAACTCCAAACTCCTTGACTTCATGTATTTGAGTCCACAGTCCTAACAACCATCTCAATCCTTCAAAAATAAACAAATAAATAAAATTAAGTATAAAGAAGATGAAATTCAAAGAAATGAACAAAAACTTGCTACTTTAATATGTAAAAAGAATAATTGGAGGAGACGCCTCATCACACCGTTGGAGAGCAAGAGTCATAGCGTTCGTCAAGATCGTCTAGAGTTCTTTCTTCTCTTCTATTTTTCATTATACAATCAGATACAATGTTTGTTTGTTTCAAATTTGCTATGAACTAATTCTATTTGTCTAAGGCTTTAATGTAGCCTAGCTTTGAAAACACAATTTGAATTTTATTATTACTTTATTCTTCAACTTTTTCATAGTTGTGTGTTTAATTTATGTTCTTAATACTTACAACTATCTGGCCAACTATCGTTTGATTTATTGAATCATGAGGGATGCCAAGAGGTAACTTGTGATTTAGATTCTAGAATTGAACACCATTGATTGAGCGAAATTAGAGATAATTTACTGCGATTAATGTACTGTTGGAAAATCCATAGAACTTAATGAATCTTCAACTAGTTAAATTCGCATTGAGATGTGACGAATTATTAGTTGGGGATATGTTTAGTGTTATTCGAGAGAATACATTGAAAAATTAGGGAAATTTGGTCTACAACTTGAAGAAAGATTTGCTGTATTGACCCATTTTTTGAAAATATTTGGGGGTCTGACCCACTTCCAAAAACAATTAGCGATCTGACCCAGTTTTGGACACGTTAGCATAAGTTGTTATTGGAAATAACGGCATACATATGCCGTTATTTCCAATAACAGCATCATTTTACAATTTATTGCATGTCGTTATTTGGAGTAACGGCATCAGTATATTTTTCATACAAATGTGAATTGGAAAAAATTCTAAGTGTTGAAACAACTTAGAAATAATGCCGTTATCCCCAAGAACGACATTAGAATTACTGATGCGGTTATCTCCAATAACGGCATCAGTAATTCTAATGTCGTTCTTGGGGATAACGGCATTATTTCTAAGTTGTTTCAATACTTAGAATTTTTTTCAATTCATACTTGTATGAGAAATATACTGATGCCGTTACTCCAAATAACGACATGCAAAATAAATTGTAAAATGATGCAGTTATTGGAAATAACGGTATATAAATAACCTTTGCCGTTATTTCCAATAACGGCTTATGCTGATGTGTCCAAAACTGGGTCAGATAGCTAATTATTTTCGGAAGTGGATCAGACCCCCAAATATATTCAAAAAGTGGGTCAGTACGACAAAAAATTCACAACCTGAAATAGTAAAGTTTTGAGTTTCATGGAATTATGAATTATGTGGGATTAGCTAAGTGAAATCGAAAGTCCTAGAGTTAGTTTAGCTAATAATAAACCCTATAATTTCAGATTTCATTCTTTTTAATTAGTTTAGTATTTCTTTTAGTTTAATTTAATTTAGTTGATGTTTTTATCAGATTTTCGATTATTCATAGTAGATAATCTGGTAAATTTTGGTATTCAATAAAATAATTAGTCCTTATGGATTAGACACTCTTTTCTTTTAAACTATACTACTTGTAGCGATTTTGTGCACTTGCAAATTATTCCACCACGTTTTTAATGCAGCTGCCGGTGACTAATTAATTTTTTATTGATATTGATAATAGCTAGATTGTTACTAATTTGTATTTTATTATGTTTAGAAAGATTGTTTTGACGAGTTTTTTTTTATTATATTTCAGGACTTAGAAGTGTATGCTCCGATCTAAACAATTAGAGTCTACACTTTTTTATCTCGAAATTGAGAGAACTCTACGTAAAATCAGAAAGAAGAAGTGAGAAGTCACCACATCCTCCTTATCCATGGAGAATGAGGAGGAAAATAAGGCTTTGAGGGACTTTTCTATGCTCTCTGTTAATGAAGCAACATCAAGTATAAAGAGACCGGTTATAGAAGCTAACAATTTTCAGATTAAATCGGCAATCATTCAAATGATTCAACAGACTGTTCAATTTGGAGGACTGTTAGAAATTTGTGATACTTTCAAGCACAATGGAGTGTCCGACGATACTATCCATTTGAGACTCTTTTCTTTTTCACTCAGAGATAAGGTGAAGGCTTGGCTAAATTCTCTACCACCAGATGTCATCACTACTTGGGAGTGATTAGCACAACAATTTATGGCTAAATGTTTCCTTCTGGCAAAAACAACGAAGCTAAGGAATGACATTACCACATTCACTCAATTTGATTTGTATGATGCGTGGGAAAGGTATAAATATTTATTGAGAAAGTGTTCTCGTCATGAACTTCTGAAATGGCTGCAAGTCCAAACATTCTAAAACAGTTTGAGGTCTACAATCGGTCTATGGTAGATGTAGCAGCTGGAGGAGCTCTTATGAGCAAAACTCATGAAGTGGCCTATGAGCTTTTGGAGGAGATGACGTCTAACAATTACCAATAGTCTTCGGAGAGAGCAATGCCAAGAAAAGCGGCTAGAGTTTTTTAGCTTGATCTTATTAGCACATTGGCGGCACAAATTACTACTTTATCAAAACAACTAGGTAATATGAATGTTAATGTTATTCAAACTAATATTATTTGTGACCATTTTGCAGGAAATCACTTAAGTATTGATTGCCAAGTGGGAGATCCTATTTCTCAACCAAATTCCGAACAAGCAAATTACGTGTCCAACTTTTAATGACAAAACAATATTAATTTGAACACGTATAATTCAGGATGGAGAAACCACCCTAATTTTTCTTGGAACAACAATCAAGGGACAATTAGATCACCTCAAAACTTTCCACAGCAAGAAAAGAAGCCGACACTTGAGGAGATGTTCATGCAATACATGCAAAAGACAGATTTGGCAATCCAAAATAACGCAGCTTCAACTGCGGCTTCAATTCGCAACCTTGAGGCTCAGATTGGTCAGCTTTCAAATACTCTTACAAAGAGGATATCAAGAACCTTACCCAGTAACACTGTGACTAATTCCAAGGAGCATGTCAAAGCAATAGCACTGAGAAGCAGGAGAATAATTGAGTAGCCACAAGCACAAACTGCTGAACAAAAATGTAGCTAAAATGCAAGCTGAATCCAAGTCAGTTTTGGAGGAACAAATGCAGTAGGTGCCTAACCACCACATTGGGAACTTTAAGGATATTAAAGGAGCTTCAAACCCCACTGTTTCTAGGGAGTTCAATTATGAAACTAATTCAAATCTCCTTATGATCCACCGATTTATTTCTGCAAAAACTTAAAAAAGAATAAGCTTGATAATCAATTTTATAAATTTTTAAGTATTTTTAAGAAATTGTATATTAATATTCCTCTTATTGAAGCTTTAGAACAAATGTCTAAATATGCTAAATTTTTTAAGGATATTTCATCAAACAAGCAGAAGTTGGAGGAGCATGTGATGGTTATGCTAACCAAAGATAATAGCGCAATTTTACAAAAAAAGTTGCCTCATAAACTTAAAGATCCAGGGAGTTTTACGATTTCTTGCACTATTGAAAATTCTTCTTTTGATAAAGCTTTGTGTAATTTAGGGACAAGTATTAATTTTATGTCTTTTTTGGTTTTCAGGAAACTTGGCATTAGAGAAGCAAAGTCCACTACAATTTCTTTGCAATTAGCGGACAGATCTATCAAATACCCTAGATAAATAATTGAAGATGTTTTGGTGAAGGTAGACAAGTTCATTTTGTCGGCTCATTTCATGGTATTTGACATGGAGGAAGATGAAGAAATTCCGTTGATTATGGGGCGACCTTTTCTAGCTATGGGGAGAACCTTGATAGGTGTCCAACAAGGGAAATTAATTTTGAGGGTTGATGATGAGCAAGTAATGTTTGATGTTTCAAATCCATGGAGTTTCCTTCCGTAGTCCACTCGTGTTTTCAAGTCAGCGAAATTGATCTAGTTGTGGCCAAGACACATAGGGTTGGAGTTGCAAAGTAACCACTAGAAGTACGCCTAACAAATTCTGCAACTCTTGAATCCAAGAATGAAAAGGTTTTGGAATGTGTTCAGTATTTGGAAGCTACACTATCTATTCATCCTTCCATTTAGCTGTAATTTGAAGATGTCGGGATATCAAAGACATCATCTTCAACAGAGGAACCACCCAAACTCGAGCTTAAACTGCTTCCATCTAGTGTTAGGTATGCCTTCTTAGGCTAAAACTCCACTTTTTCGGTTATTATTAATGGTTCTTTAAGTAATGTTGAAGATGAGAAGTGGCTAAGAGTTTTGAGAAAGTATAAGACAACCTTGGGGTGGAAAATTTCAGATATAAATGGGATTAGTCATTCAATCTGCATGCATAAAATTTAAATTGATGATAATTTCAAGCCTATAGTTCAGCCGCATCGAAGATTAAAACCATCAATGCAAGGAGTGGTGCATAAAGAAGTTTTGAAGCATTTGGATGTTGGAATTATAATATCCAATCTTGGATACTGCATGGGTGAGTCCGGTTCACGTTGTGCCAAAGAAAGGAGGGATAACTGTAGTAAAGAATGATAATAATGAACTTATACCAACAAGGACAGTCACGAGATGACGAGTGTGCATAGATTATCGAAGACTCGGTGATGCAACTTGAAAGGATCACTTTCCATTACCTTTCATTGACCAAATTTCTAGAAAGATTTGCTGGTCATACCTACTACTATTTTCTCGATGGGTATTCTGGGTACAATCAAATCGCTATAGTCCGCGAAGATCAAGAAAAGACTACTTTCATTTGCTCATATGGAACTTTTTTATATAGGAGGATGCCTTTCGGTTTTTGCAATGCTCCATCCACATTCCAGCGATGCATGATGTCAATTTTTCCGAATATGGTGGAGAAATTTATTGAAGTCTTCACGGATGACTTCTCAGTTTTTGGGTATTCTTTTGATAATTGTTTATCTAACTTGGCTTTGGTTTTGCAACGATGGGAGGAGACTAATTTAGTCTTGAATGGAGAGAAATTTCACTTTATAGTGGAAGAAGGGATAGTGCTTGGCCCCCAAATTTCCTTCAGAGGAATTGAAGTGGATCGAGGTAAAATTGATGTCATTGAAAAGCTACCACCACCAGCCAATATGAAGGGAGTGAGAAGTTTCTTGAGTCCGCAGGGTTTTATCGATGGTTTGTAAAAGATTTTTCCTTAATTACTAAACCACTTTGCAATCTTTTGATTAAAGATAAACCATGTGAATTTTCTCATGATTGCTTGCATGATTTTGAAACATTGAAAAAGAAATTGATTTCAGCACATATTATTGTTGCACCAAATTGGAATCTTCCTTTTGAATTAATGTGTGATGCTAGTGATTATGCAATAGGAGCTGTTTTAAGGCAAAGAAAGAATAAAATTTTTCATGTTATTTATTATGAAAGTAGAACTTTGACAGAAGCTCAACTTAATTATGCTACTACTGAGAAAGAATTATTAGCTGTTGTTTTTGCTTTAGACAAATTTCGATCATATTTGATAGGTTCAAAGGTGGTTGTTTATATGGATCATTTTGCTCTCAAGTACTTGCTTGCAAAGAAGGATGCTAAACCAAGACTGCTTTGCTGGATTTTACTTCTATAAGAGTTCGATTTAGAAATAAAGGACAAGAAGGGTATTGAAAATGTGGTGGCAAATCATTTATATCAAATAGAGCCTAATGGTGCGAATGAAGTGCAAGTTATACCAATCAATGAAGCATTTATATATGAGCATTTGCTGGTTATACAAACTACTTCATGGTATGCCGACATAGTTAATTACTTGGTATCGCGAATTCTACCTCCTAGGATGACATATCAACAAAAGAAGAAGTTCTTCTCTGACTTGAAGTATTATTTTTGGGTGGAATCTTTTTTATTTCGGCATTGTGCAGACCAAGTAATTAGATGTGTACCTGAAGAAGAGATGGAAATTATATCCAACATTGCCACACATTGGAAGCAGGCTGCCACTTTAGTTGGAGCAAAAATAGCAGCCAACATTTTACATTTAGGATTTTATTGGCCCTCCAGTTTTAAAGATGCTTTTAAATTTGTTAATTTATGTGATCATTGTCAATGGGTTGAAAATATTTCTAGGAAACATGAGATGTCTTTACATAATATTTTAGTGATAGAATTATTTAATGTTTGGGTGATTGATTTATGGGTCATTTTCCATCTTCATTTTCTAACAAATTTATTTTGGTGGCTGTAGATTATGTCTCAAAGTGGGTGGAAGTTGCTTCCTTGCCAACCAATGATGCTAGGGTTATGGTGAATTTTATTTGGAAAAATATATTTTCTTAGTTTGAAACTCCAAGGGTGATAATTAATGATGGTGGAAAGCATTTTTGCAACTATCAATTTGACGCATTACTTGTTAAGTATGGAGTTACTCATCTATGTGGCAACACCATATCATCCTCGAACAAGTGGTCAAGTGGAGGTGTCAAATAAAGAGTTGAAACGTTTACTTGAGAAGACCGTTAGTATGTGACGAAGGATTGGGTGCGAAGGTTAGATGATGCATTATGGGCCTATAGGACAACATTTAAAACAATGATTGGAATGTCATTGTATAGCATGTCATTTACCTGTGGAATAAGAGCATAAAGCCTATTGGGCGATAAAGAAACTAAATTTTGAATTGAAGGTTGCAAGTGAGGAGTATGTTGCAACTTAATGAGATGGACGAATTTCGCAAATGATGCTTATGAAAATGCTAGGATTTATAAGAATAAAATTAAAAGATTGCAGGATAAACATATTTTGCGAAGGGAGTTCAATGAAGGGTAGAAAGTGTTCCTTTTTAATTTAAGACTTCGACTTTTTCCGGAGAAGTTGTGGTCTAGGTGGTCGAGACCATTTGTTGTGACACGTATTTTTCCATATGGAGCTGTTGAAATTCATCATGAGAGAAAAGAGACATTCAAGGTTAATAGACAGCGGTTGAAGCCCAATATGGACAAGGAATTTGGCAAGCAAAAGTTGTGCATCGATCTAGCCAACCCTAAGTGATAGTTGGAGAATGTCCGGTGGCTGAAGACTTAAAATTTAGTGCTTCGTGGGAGGCAACACATTTTTTATTTTTCCTTTCTTTAGAACTTTTTTTCTTTTTGTTTAATTTATTTTTCTATTTGATTTCATTTTATAGGATTGCATAAGTTTGGGGGTTTCCGGGTGAAGTTGTTTTCCAAAATTATCTTAATGGGTTATTGTGGGCAAGATGAAGCCCGAATCCGAAAAAATGTGTCAAATGAAGGAAATTTTCGTAGCTTTCAAATGCAAAATGAATCAGGGAATTTTCACATCGGCAACTCTAGATATCACATAAATAATGAACGTCACTCATCCAGAATTTCAACATATATCAAGGAAGCAATTCTAAACTTTTCTCATTCTTTTTCTTTTTCCTTTTCTTTTATCATTGAGGACAATATGATATTCAAGTTTGGGGAAGGGGTTAAAATTTTTATATTAAAAAAAAGACTTAAATTAGGATTTTTATTACACTTTTGAATTTTTTATTGTGCTAAAGCATTGCATTTTTTAATATTTAGGATATACAATATCTTATCAAGCAAGATTAACAATAATTGTTTTTTAGGATTATTGAAGTTCAAAATTTCCTTATAAAATTGTGAGAGTCATGTGATTATGTATAAAAGATGAATGTGATGTTTTTCTTGTGATTATTCCCTTTGATCTAGTCCTAAACCAGTGTAACACCAAAAAAACAGAGGGGGGGGGGGGGGGGCTGGTTACAACCGGGTTTAAGTAAATAGAGTGATAAATGTTAAACAATTGAATAAATAAAGTTCTATCTACTCCAATATTTTGAGTTGCTTAGTAACTAGGGATATACATCACCAATATTTATTCTTACGTCAAATGACAATTTGAAATATATATGAGTATACAAAAGCACTCTAAGAGTGTGACTTGTTGAGTAACCGGGTGAATCCATCACAAATGTTTACATTCGCGTCAAAAGGCAAGTGACAACTTAGAGAGAAAAAAAAATTAATTCTAAAAAAAAAACCCATCTATTTTGCTACTCGGTTTATAGTAGCGAGAAGGGGTTGATCGTAGATTAAGTTATTACATGATTCAGTTGCGTTAATTGCATGACAAATTTGTTGTGTTAATTGTATGACAAATTTGATTGGGTTTGGAATTATGTTGAATAATGCACTGGAGAAAGTAAGTATGCTTAGTTTTCCTTTATTTGCTATGTTTATATATTAAGTTGAAGATTTGATACTTGCATGATAAGTCTTTTTGGTGCAATGAGTTAAGCCTAATTATGATTACTATCCGTCGAATTCTATTTTTCCTTTTTGCTCGAGGACAAGCAAAATCTTAACTTTGAGGGTATTTGATGGGTGTAATTTTTACATGATTTTTATTACTCTTTTTACGTATTTAAGTTGCAAGTTTTTGTTTCTTTCTTTGAATTTCATCTTCTTTCTACTTAATTTTATTTATTTGTTTATTTTTTAAGGAATGAGATGGTTGTTAGCATAGTAGACTCAAATACACGAAGTCACGAAGCTTGGAGTTTGAGAAAGAGAAGACATAAAGCAATGCAAAAAAGCAGCAATAACAACACCTCGAACTTGTGCGGCTGTTTATAACTAGAAGGTCGACGAACCTCAATTTTTGTTCTCAATGAAAGATGTCGGTATTCGAGTCTTCTTCGAATTGGTCACACGTCGCAAAAAGAGTTCTGTAGCTCTGGGAAAATCATTTTTTCTACAGTTGTGTGCAGAAAACAGCAATTTAGCAGTCGACCGTGCAAAAACGCAGTACCACTAAACTTTTTGTTGGATCGCAGAGAAACCCAGTCAACCTCGCAAAAATGCAATCAACCATATCAGTGCTGATTTTATATTTTGAGTATGGGTTTTGGGTCTAATGAGTTTTAGTTCTATATATCTTTTTTAGGGATTCTTTGGGTTCTTATATAGATGATGATATGAACTCTAGGGCAATCAGAAAAGATCTCGGAGGCTAAGAGAATTGGAGGAGACGACTCATCACACCATTGGAGAGCAATAGCCATAACGTTCGCCAAGATCTTCTAAAGTGCTTTTTCTTCTCTTCTATTTTTCATTATGCAATCAAATAGAATGTTTGTTAGTTTCAAATTTGCTATGACCTAATTTTATTTTTCTAGAGCTTCGATGTACTCTAACTTTGAAAACACAATTTGAATTTCATTGCTACTTTATTCTTCTACTTTTCCATGGTTGTTTATTTAATTTTTGTTCTTAATGCTTACAATTGTCTGACCAATTATTGTTTGATTTATGAAATTATGGGGGATGCCGAGTGGTAACTTGTGATTTAGAATTCTAGAGTTGAACAACAGTGATTGTGAAAAATTAGGGATAATTTACCGCGATTAATGTTACGTAGAGAAATCCATATAACTTAATGAATCTTCAAATGAATAAATTCGCATAGATAGAGATGTAACGAATTATTAGTTGGGGATATGTAGAGTAGAGTTTTGAGTTTCATGGAATTATGAATTGTGTGGGAATAGACATGTGAAATCGAAAGCCCTAGAGTTAGTTTTGCTAATAATAAACCCTAAAATTTCATATTTTATTCTTTTTAATTAATTTCGTTTTTCTTTTAGTTCAATTTAATTTAGTTGCTTTCTTAAAATCAAAATTTTGATTCTCCAAATAGTAAAATAATCTGGTAAATTTTGGTACTCAATAAAAATTAGTCCTTGTGGGTTCCACAATCTTTTCTTTTAAACTATATTATTTGTTGCGATTTTGTGCAATTCCACCAGGAGATCCTTAATCCATATCAAAATTTTGATACAAGTGCGGCAGCCAAGTACATCAAATTGGGTTACAAGTTTTCCTCACTCCAATCACCTACGTTTACGAAAGAACGGAATATTTCGATTAAGAAATATGGCTCACTTATGATGACTCCTCACCATAGAAGTTCCTCCTCGGCCACCCAAGCAATCTGAAGGAGATACCTTCCTAACCGATTGAGTCTGAATGTTGTGGTCACGAGGGTGCAACACCCTTTCAGTAGAAGCTAGGCTAGACGTCCCAGCAACCCCGCCCTGGGCATCCCTGGGATTTCTTGACACTGCTGTTGGGGGGGGGGGGGGGGGGGGGGGGCCAGCTCATGGAACGATATCCCTATATCATCAATGTGAAAATGGGAGGTGCTTCACGATTGCTGACTCCCATGCTTCACTTCCAGATTATAAATCTCCACCTTCTTCTTGATGAGCATATCCTTGAGGTCAGCATCCTTGACTTGAATCTTCCACTGGACCAATCGAGTGCGAGCCGAGCAACCTGGATGAGCCTTAGTCGAACTACTAGGACGAGTCTCCTTCAAGTGAGCAAACTCCATGCTTTTCTTGAGGAGCACATTCTTTAGGCGGTCCCTCTCGGTTGTGGCCGAATGAAACACGAGGTAAAGATGATCAATTTAGGTGTCTCGAGGATCTCCTCCAGTATACATGACCATCTGTCAACAAAGAAAATGGTGGAGTTGCTACAACACTAGTAAATACAAAAGACATAGCTTCGATGTTAAGAAGCCTTAAGAGATCATTCTAAACATATCCAAAGATAATGCAAAGCTTATGCTTGATCTTCTATCCTAGCATGCATCAAAGCCTGCCACTTTATCCTTTCTTGCTTCCTCTCCTTCCGCAAAAAAAAGTATAAAAAAAAACCCTTCAACTATTGGACACTAAAAATAATTTCATTAGGGAAGATACATGTGTTGGTGTATGTCCTAGAGGCCAGTTGTGTATTGACATTACTAGTTTACATTGTATCATGATATTTATTTCATATATGAGGCATTTCATTTATTGTGTTGTTTAATGTGATTAAATGAACATAATAAAGTCCTTAGAATAGTATGTTCAATACCATGGGATATCAAGTGTATGACTTGATTGTGAGATCCTATTGGTTGTAATCAGAACACTATTCTTAAATGTCACTAGTCAAGTATTATTGTGAATTAGGACAACAATAATGCATAGAGACTAGTATGTGCGTAGACTAATGACCATATCTCACGTGTCATGGATATGAGATATCAAGTCTTCACATGGGTGCATATTAGAGTAATAAAGTACTGGACAGACCCACCATGGGAACGTTGCATGGATCGTTACGTGAGTGTCATAAGCGGTTATCACTATGACCATGGTGTATGTAGTCTTTTGACTTGAAGTCACTACAGGTTTCCTACATGAGAAGTTATATATTTTAATGTCGTCAAACGTTGCCTGTAATAAGGTCGGCTATTGGATATACTAGAAATCATGCAGAGGGATGTGAGTGACTTAGATAGGATTTGTCTGTCGTACATAACAGGAGCAATATCTATGGGCCCCTTGATTGAGTAAGACTTCAAAATGCATGGTCATACTCAAATGAGTGAATATGAGATATTGAGCTCATTTTTTTTAGTAAGTCTACTTGGACATCAAGAAACCAAAGATTGAACTAAACAAGGGTGACACGCTCTATGCCTTGTGGTCAATTAAGATGTCTGGACAAAGGAACTAGACTATATGGTAACATTGGTTACGAATAGGTTATGGCTAATCACTGACATTTCCGTTACTTAAGTAGCAGTGATGTATTGCTAGATACCGCTCACTGTTTGTAATACTAGAATATGAATTTAGTATTACTGTCAACGTAACGAGAACCTGCAAGGTCGCACACTTAGAATGGATTGAAATTGGATTTAAATTCATAAGATGAATTTAATTGGGGATCCAAGTAAGACTTGGATGCCTAATATTGGTTGGACATTTAATTAGATTAAATGGGATGACTAAAGTTCAAATGCCCATACACGAATTTGAACCAGGTCAAATTGTGAGGCCAACAGCCTCAATACTCTCTTAGGATTGATTTTTTGTAGCTATATATATGATATGTATCTATGGAAAGAAGAAAAAAAAGGTCACATGAGAAAACCCTAGCCGTCACAGAAATTATGTGAGAGAGGCACAACATGTGGATATCGTAAGGGAAAGCTTGATTTGATCCATTCATGTGGATATCGTAGAGGCACAACAACATTGCAGTGCTGTGATCGACATTAATTGGAGACAGTAGATCCATCTTCAAGGTATAACTCTTAAACACGATTTGTGGTTTTTCGCATATATCCATGGCCAGGTTTCAATATTTCTTTGTAATTTTTCCGTTGTGTATTTAATCTGAGATTACCATCGAAACCTAACAACATGAGGGGTGATCAGTTTGCTATTAGGCAAGTTATAAAACAAAATAAGAAGATGAAAAAGGAGGAGGGGGGAGTAAATATCAAGAGTCCACCTCAGTCGTTGGAGCAACATTAGTAGAAGTTGCGGCCACTTCCTCCTCCTTAACCCCCACGTCCTTCTCTGGGACCTCCTCGCCCTCAATTGTGAGCTCCTTGGCTCCTTTGGGGACTCCTCCTCTTCCTTCACTCCTCCTGTCTCCTCCTCAACTATCTCCTTCCCTAGCTGAAGGTCGATGCTATATCTGTTCCCATCAAAATCATGGATGTGCTCGACCACGTTCGCGATGGCCTTGGCATACGCTTTCTTTATGTTCTGGAAGAGATGGCTTCTGCCTCTTCCTCCACCTTGGCCATCACGGCCTCCCTCTCCTTCACTGCCTCCTCTCACTCCTTCTTCTCCTTCTTCTGCTCGGCCTCGAGGTGAGCGGTCTGTGCGAGGAGAGCCTCCCTCTGACTCTTCACCGCCTCAAGCTCCTTAGCGGTCTTCTTCCTCTTCAACTCGACCTGACTGGCCTTGTCGTCCAGACCTTCTCCTCCACTTTGAGCTGCTCAATCACGTTTCCAACACAACAAGTCATCTACAAAAATGAAGATTTAATCACTTATAAATGCATGAAAGAATGCAGAAACTACACTACAAGGGGAAGAACATACTGTTACGTTGGCTCGGGCCATCTCAAAGAGGGAGACATCGATCGACCCTGCGGCCAGAGTCTTCTGATCCCATGGAGGGGGGAGGTTCTTAGCCACCGCAAGGCAATTCACCGTGTTACCGAGGGCAACATTGCACCGCTTGATGCCCCAATCCGGCGTGTAGACCTTCCTTTGCTCCTCGGTGAATATTGTGTTGGCATTAGTGATTAAGGGGGCACAAACGCCTCCAAAGAATGCACCCAAGGAAGCACCCCCTCAGTCAGGCTCATCAATGCCCTAGCCGATGAATCCTCGACTTTTGTTGGAGTGAAGGTTGAAGAGCTATTCGCCGCCCTTGAGCCCCCCTGCTTGATTGAGGTCCTCTTCCTCTTCTTATCTTCCAGCGCTTTGTTGTGCAAGGCAATACATGTTGCCATGATAGCTTCACAGTCCATGCCTTCCGCTTCTGCAAAAGAGTAAAAGAGATATGAGAACAAGATAAATCAAAAGGAAAAAGATAGCTAAGTACTTGATAAAGGAAATCTAGAACTAATGTCATAAGGTTCATCGGGCTCAACCCACCCATGAAGAGGATCTCCTATGTCACCTCTTTCCATCTCAACTCCTTGCACCCCAAGTAGAGTTTCACTCAGCCTCTTCTCCTCACTCACTTCTGGGTTGGCCTTCACTCTCTTAGGCACATCCCCCGTCCACTTTGTGGGAGATCCCACAGCTCGAAATTACGAATAATGAAATACTTGCTCTTCCAGTGCTTTATTGAGATAGGATTCTCAACTAACCCCATCTCCAGCTGAGGAGAAAGAAAGAACCCATTGTCCATCTTATTTTGATGATGGATTATGAAGTGCCTCCTCCAGACATTCAAACTCGGTTCGGCACCAACATTTCCACATTACAAGATGAAGCTGATCAGGTATCTTCACATATTTGGCATATATTGCACTGGACTAAGCTTGTACTAGTTCAAAACTTTCCTTCATGAATGGGTGCATGGGTAAACGCAACCTAGCATGGAAGACATCGTAGGGAAAGCTGCAAAACTTGTTGGTCATCATGGAGAACGCCCTGATCCCGGGGCCTGACAGAAGAAACTCGTATTCAGAAGGAATTTCTCAAGCAACACTGATATTCATTGACAAGGTGATTCTCTGGATTGTTGTATCTGAAACCGAACTGAACCGAACCAGATCCTCCAAGTCCTCGGGATATTAACGAACGAGGAAAGGGGTGTAAGAAGGATGAGCTCTGTCAAAGAAGTTCTCCGTCGACTCTCTATTCCTCTCAACTATCTCTTTAACAATGACTGAGGAATTGACTGCCTCCTTCCCTTTCTCCCTCTTGGAGAGGCGATATTGTTGAACCGAGAGTGATTTATGCTCGTCATGACTTGAAGATGAGGTGGAGCTACCCGAAGAAACCTTAGACATGACTTATAATTTATAATAAATTACCTAACTAATCAGCGGCGGTTTTTGACGGAAAAGTAGCCAAAAAACTAGCCATAGTTGGACCCTTGAAAGAGAAAGGGCAGGATTAGAGAGAGACTTAGAAGAAAATGGGAAAAAGTGAGGAAGATGAAGGGGGGTAACCACCCCTTTAAAACCACATTGATTAATACGGTGCGATCCTATCTGCGCAAAGGTGATTACGTAACACCCCCCTGGTCGTCCATGTCCTACGTTAATCTAACGGTGGAAACGAAGAGTCGAGACATTTCTACCCATCCATTTGCCGCGTGATTCATGCATCAAAGCTCATCAGTGCCACTTTCATTGTTCAAGGAGCTCGGTGCTTTTGGCCAATCATGTCTATCCATTTGTCTCATGATTCGTGCATCAAAGCTCATCGGTGCCACATTCATCGTTTGAGGAGCTCCGCGCTTTCGACCAATCATGACCGTCCATTTGCCTCGTGATTCGTGCATCAAGCTCCTTAGTCAGGCTCTTTAGTGCCATTTTTTTCATTCGAGGAGCTCCGCGCTTTCGCGCCAATTCCAACCTTCTAACTGCCTCAAATTTCTTGTTCAGTTGATTCGATCGGTCGATTGCCTTAAAATTTGCACCCCTTTGACTTTTTAAAATTAAGATTCCCAAAAATAATTATAAATTCGGTTTAATTAATAATTTCAAAAAATGAATATAAATTTGGAAAATTTATTTTAAAATTATAAAAAATAATTATTAGCCTGTAAAAGTTAATTAAAATTTTCAAAAAATAATTATAAATTTAGATAAATTAATTTAAAATTTCCAAAACATAATTATAAATTCAGAAAAGTTAAGTATTTTTTTTTAAAATAATTAAAAACTTGGAAAAAATTAATTAAACATTCTAAAAATTTGGGAAAATTAATTGGAGGTCCTACAAGATAGTTACTACCCATAGAAGCTCCGAACAAGACTCTAGGCATCGCTAGATTGAGACGTTTCCAGCCATCCAGATACAGATTCAGGCAATCATCAGCCATCCGTACTTAGATCTTGATCGATGGTCCAGATCCTTGATTTCTCCTACAATAAAAGAACTCATCATCTAATTGCTACCACACCATAATTAGCAGAAAAACCTATATCAGCGCAATCAACGGTAAAAAGGAAAAAGAAGAAGAATTTGGTATTTGATATATTAGTAGATTTTGGAATTTTATTTTACATAAATATATGTATTCTAAGATGTTGTGTTAAGATATGTACTTTAAGATGGTGTGTTATTCTGAAAGTTTGAGTTATATGATTGGAATTAACAATATAAATATCTTTCATGTAAATTGTATTCAGGTAAATCGTTTCTTTTACAAAGGAAACTTTGCATAATTTTGATTTAAAATTTGAGGTTTTTGGTTAGTAGCTCTTAAATGAGTTGGAAGTTTGTTAATAACGTGTCAGTCCGAGTTAGTAGTTAATTCTGGCCTGGGGCATTACATTAGTCCCATCTTCTCCAATCTTTTTTTCGCTGCTAACCTCTAACATTGCCCCCACAAAGGTATCTTGTCCATAGATTCAAAGTGCTAGGGTTTTGAATGATTGACGAGTTTCGATGATTTGGGGCATGGATTCTGATATGGCTAAAAATAGGATTAAATCGGGATCGTTCAAATCGGACACGAATCTTAAAGCTCTCAGGGCTAAAAAGGTAATTTCACTTACAAACGGGTCTGAAATGGGAACTGGGTCTTTCTTCAAAGCCCAATAACCCATAAACGGATTTGTCCTACTGGGTACAGGTCCCAACCCGTTACAAACTAGTTCAGAAGGATAAAGAAGAATTCATATTCATAATTATCCCTAAGAGGTGGTTTTAACCACTTCTATCCATCCACACCGGGAAGTAGAAATTTGTTCTTATCTCGAAACGGATCCCTAAGGCGACTATAAACACCCCGCTCCCCCCACCATAAGAAGGTAATCAATATTTTTCTACATAAAGCTCTTTCATATCTTCCCGATCACTGAAAAGAGTGTCGGTGGGTGCGTCGTCGGGATCCATCTCGGTGTTTCGCACTTTTTGCAGGTTCGCAGCAGCAGTAAGAAACCAAGTCAACACGTTGGTGAAGGTCAACAGGTCAATAGGTTTGCCTTGTTCGTTTTCTCAAGAATTCACAAATTCTATCTATTGCCCCCACACCAGATTCAACGGCAACATATTGGCGCCGTCTGTGGGAAACGAAAAAGCAGTCCAACCTAACTTCATCAGTGAGATTAGTTTCAAGCCATGCATCCAAAAGAGAAGAGGAAGGCAGCGGTCTCCAGTCGAAGAACCACTCCTCTTCCTCCTCCTCCTCCAGCTCAAGGTGTTCTTCTTCAACAAGCCCTTCCAGAGTCTCGGGGGGCTGCCCAGGAGGCTCCCGTCGGAGTCGTCCGAAGCAACATTCTTCTCATGACCATGTAGCGGTTCCCAATCCTCCAATTGACTCCATGGCTTCTTAAAGCCCTCCTGAGTGGGATCTCCGTCAAGTGATTGCCAACCGCCAAAAGGGGGTCGACCTCCGAACTTGCCTGAATGGATGGCGAACCCTTAGGAGAGTCCATCAACCTGAGCACCCAGGGGTCTCAAGAGTCCGAACCCCCCGCAGAACGAGGACCAGAAGATCCCCTCCCCCGAGGAGGCAAAGAGAGTCCCCTTAACGTCATCGGCGGAGAATTCATTCTCCAGTAAGCCGAGCCACACATATGGACCGCTAAGCTGGAGAGGCACCAGTTACAAGGGCGTAGTTCTAAGATTTTCAAGAGGCCGTTATGCGGGCCCTCAATGCTGCTCCCAACCACGAGCAACGGGCACCTAGTCCTCAACCTGCTCCAAGCCGTCACCACCGCACTCCTAGTCCCCTTTCGCATGGGAAAGAGTCTAGGGGATCGGCAGGATATGATCGAAGGGAAAACTCGGTCTACCGCCGTCTCCACGAGATGGAGAGGGCTTTGGCCGACTTGACAAAAACGAGGAACAACGGGCAAGAAATTTCTGCTCGAGCAGGCCCCTGTTCTCCTGAGCCATCATGGAAGCCCCGGTCTCGCAAAACTTTAAGCCCCCTAACTTTGAGTCATAGAATGGGAAGTCAGACCCCGCTGACCACATCGAAAGTTTTAAAACTCTCATGATGATCCACCAGGCTTCGGATGCGCTCCTCTGCAAGACTTTTCCTACCATGCTGAAGAGGCCTGTAAGAGAATGGTACTCTCGACTCGCCCCGGCTTCCATCTTCTCGTTCAATCAGTTCAAAGGTCTCTTCCTTACTCATTTCGTGAGTAGCCACCGGGCCGAGAAAACAAGTGTATCTTTGGTGACCCTCAACCAAAGAAGGGGAGAACGCCTAAGAGATTATGTTCGGCGCTTCACTGCCGAAGCCCGGTCTATTGCCTCCCTCAACCAATCAATAGCGTCGACGGCATTCGGGTACAACGTCACTAACGCCGAACTCAAGGCATCCCTTGCAAAGAAGCCTCCTCGAGACTTCTCAGAACTCCTGCTTAGGAATGAGAAGTACATCAGAGTAGAAGAGGCTCTCAACCCCCCTCCCCCCCCCCCCCCCCCCCCCCCCCCCCCCCCCGCGGCCAACTCTCGATGAATCAAAGGGTCCCAGAAACTCCAGAGGGACGATAATGACCAACGCTGCCCAGCTCCTCATTTTGAGAAGTTCACCCCCCTCGATGCTAGTATATAAGCAGTTCTTATGGAGGTGGACAAAGAAGGGCTACTCCGTGCTCCTCCTAGAATGAATACCTCTGGTAAGAAAAGAAATAGGGATAAGTGGTGCCGCTTTCATAGGGACCATGGCCACGACACGGATGATTATCGGGCTCTCAAAGAGGAGATCGAAGAACTCATATAGCGGGGACACCTGAACAAGTTCTTCTGTAGAGATGGACCGACCTTCCATCCCGAGGAGCCTACAAGCGAACAGATGGGTCCGCCGAGTTCCAAGATTCCGAACCTGGGGCCGTCATCCACCTCATCCAAGGAGATCCAATGGGGGGAGAATCTAACTCCTCCCAAGAGGCCTTCACCCCATCGTAGAAGTAGGATCTCGGCTTTCAATAAGGCCGATGCTTGTAACCCGGCCAACAGCATGTAATAATTGTTCGCCCCATCGAAGCGGCCATTTAGTTTGTTTCAATAAAACTTAAGCTTTTGTCTATTATTGCACTTGCTTCATTTCTACTTCTCCGAGTCACTTCTACAACTCGCTAAATGGTAAGTTCGAAGTCCAGCTTGTCCTACAAGACTGCTCCCACAGCTTACTAAGCTCAAAAGACGAGTTCTGATTCCAACACTTGGTTCGACGTTGCCTTAGCCGCTTGCAAACAAGCAAGTGCAGGGCAGCTCACCATTCAGAATTGCTCCTACAGCTCGTTAACTCTCTTAACAACAAGTTCGGAGTCCAACACTTGGTTCGACGTTGCCTTAGCCGCTTGCAAACAAGCAAGTGCGGGGTTGCTCACCATTCGGAATTGTTCCCACAATTGTTGAACCTCTTCACAACGAGTTCGGACCACGACTCTCCCCTAGAGTTGCTCCTCAAAATTGTCTCTCAAATGGCTCTCTCTTAGAGCCAAGCTCTTCACTCCACTTGCTCCCAGAGCGGACCTCTTCTCAACGAGTTCAGAGCTAAAACTCTCCCCTAGAGTTGCTCCGCAAACTTATCTCCCAAACGGCTCTCTCCTAGAGCCAAGCTCTTTGCTCCGCTCGCCTCCAGAACTGACCTCTTCACAACGAGTTCGAAGCACGACTCTCCCCTAAAGTTGCTCCTCAAACTTGTCTCCCAAATAGCTCTCTCCTAGAGCCAAGCTCTTCGCACCGCTCGCCTCTAGAATGGACCTCTTCACAACGAGTTCGGAGCACAACTCTCCCCTAGAGTTTCTCCTCACACTCGCCATCCAAACGGCTCTCTCCTAGAGCCAAGCTCTTCGCTCCACTCGCCTCCAAAGTGGACCTCTTTTCAACGAGTTCGGAGCACAACTCTCCTTTAGAGCTACTCATCAAACTCGCCTCCCGAACGGTTCTCTCCTAGAGCCCTCACCTAACCGAGTGACCTTCTTCCAAGAGACTTCGGAGCCTAACTCTTCTAAAGACGCTCCTTAGACTCGCCTCCAAGATCGGATCTTCTCAAAGCTCTCCTCAACTTCACGAAGACAAAGATGTTGCAGTACTATTTTGACCATGAAGAAGGATGATTCTTCAACTTATTTCTGAAGAGAACTTGTAGACCTCCGAGTTAGCTTTGAAACATGGGGTCACACGCCCCAATACGACCTCTATAGCACCGGAAACGTCGGTTACAATACACATGCACCGAGCACTCTTACCACCGACGTCCAAATGCAGAAAAATGTGTTGACTGGTCAACGTGCCGCGTTTCGCTCTCCTATTCGTCCCCGAAGTTGTTTGCCACCTGACATCCAAATGCAAACAATTGCGTTGACTGGTCAACGGTGGCAGGGACCCACTGGCCATGTGTTGCTCTTCTATTCGTCCCCGAAGTCGTTTGCCACCGACGTCCAAACGGAAGAAGTTGCGTTGACTGGTCAACGGTCAACGGTCAAGCTTGCCACGCATCGCTCTCCTGGACTTCGACAACACGCTCTGAAGTCACTTGCCACCGAACCTGAAATGAGAGAAAAACTCCGTCTCAAAATTCGTGTTCGATTAAGATCAACAGTTGTGATTAAAGCAAAAAAGAGAAAGTGAACGGTCAGCGTTGACTGAGTCAACGGTCAACCGTTGACCGCCACGTGTCACTACCTTACTCGTCTCCGAACTCTCTTGCCATCAGAGCTCAAATTGGAGAAAAATTCTGTCTCAAAATTCGTGCTTAATCATGATTAACAGCTCGAATTCGCCGAACAAACAACAGCCACCAAAAAAGAAGAAAGAAAGGAGTTAGAGGTTAACGGGTCGGGTCGGAGCCCATTTGGACCCAAACCTGAACCGAAGCCTCCCTTCTCCTTCAGATTTTGGCACTAAAGAAGGAAAAAACCCAACTTCTCCTCCGAAGCTTCTACCACCCTCCCACCTCTGTGCTGGAACTCCTCCCTCGCTAAGCAGTCTAAGAGCTCAAAGCTCCACCTCCACTGCCTCCAAGCTCACCTCTTCTCCTCGCCGAGCTCGCACGAGCAGTCGAAGCTTATCGTCGAAGCTCAGAACTTCGTCGAGCCCTTCCTCGGCAAACACCGTCGCCTAAAAGCTCCATTATCAAGCTCCAATGCCGAGCTCAAACCCAACTTCTTGTCACCACCACTGTCAAGCTCCACCGCCGAGCTCGCTTTCACTGTTTCACGACACCGAGCTCCAACCTCTCATCGCCGAGCTCCAATGACGAGCTCCAAATCTTCCTCGTCGAACTTCGCTCTTGTCGAAGGCCTTGTCGACCTCGGTCATCGCCGATCTCCCCATCGCGAGCTCGAACCCATCACCATGGCTTCGACGAGCTCTCGCCTTCGCGAAGCTTCACCATCATTAACCACCACGAGCTCACCTGACGAGCTCCAAAGCTGCCTCGTCGAACTCCACTCTCACCGAAGGCCTCCTCGACCTCATTCGTTGCCGAGCTCCCCATCGCGAGCTCGAACCCATCACCATGGCTCCGACGAGCTCCCGCCTTTGCAAAGCTTCACCATCGTCAACCACCAACTCACCCCGATGTCGAGCGCTTCGTCATGCTCACCTCCCCCTTTTGTCGAACCTAAAACTTCCCCTCATCTAGCTCAAGCTGCCTCTGAGCTCTGACTTCGCCACCTCCTCTCCTCGCCGAGCTCCTCACCTCATCAATCTCCTTCAACGAGCTCACTCACTGTCATTCCCCGTCTCCTAGACGAGCTCCCCTTGCTCGGGGAAGGCCAGAAGAGGTGCTTAGAGAAGAAGTCGAAGAAGAAGTCGAGGGAGAAAGACAAAGGAGAAGAAAGAAGAAGCAAAGCGGGAGAAGAAGAATAGAGTGAAAGAAAAGAAAAAGAATAAATAAATAAATAATATATATATATATAATAAAAAATTGTGGTCAATGTTGACCAACTGCGACACGTGTCGCTCTCCTATTTGTCGCCGACCTCACTTGCCACCGACCTTCAAATGAAAGAAAAATGGGCTCCTCCCGATGCGCGCTCATCTGATCATGATCAACGTACAGAAACACGCCACGTGTCCAGCTATTTATTTATTTATTTATTTATTTATTTATTTATTTATTTATTTATTTATTTGAATTAATTATTTAAAAAATCTGAAAAAATTAATTAAAAAAATCTAAAAATAATTATTAATTCTGAAAATAATAATGATTAAATTAGAATAATTAATTAAAATTTTTGATAATTAATTATTTAATTCAAAAATTAAATAAAATTCAAAAAAAATTAATTAAAAAATTGAAAAAATGCAGAAAAATATGAGAATATTTTTGGGCATTTTACAAGCACACTATAATACCGTTACACCTCGAGCAAGATCCTAACTCCCTTAAGAACTCCGATAAAATCCCGTACGCCATTAGGGCAACAAAACTACTCCTCAAAGACTACAGAACTCAGTCTGCAAGAGTGGGGGGCTCGTGATATGGCTAAAAATAGGATTAAATTGGGATCGTTCAAATTGGACACGAATCTTAAAGCTTTAAGGGGAAAAACAGTAATTTCACTTACAAACGGGTCTGAAATGGGAGCTGAGTCTTTCTTCAAAGCCCAATAACCTATAAACAGATCTCCTACTGGGTACGGGTCTCAACCCGTCACAAACCAGTTCAGAAGGATAAAGAAGAATTTAGATTCATAATTATCCCTACGAGGTGGTTTTAACTACTTCTATCCATCCACACCGGGAAGTAGAGATTTGTTCTTGTCTCGAAACGGATCCCTAAGGCAACTATAAAAATCCCTCTCTCCCCACCATAAGAAGGTAATCAATATTTTTCTACATAAAGCTCTTTCATAATCTTCCCGATCACTGACAAAAGCGTCGGAGGGTGCATCGCTGGGATCCATCTCGGTATTTCGCACTTTTTGCAGGTTCGTAGCAGCAGCAAGAAACCAAGTCAACACATTGGTGAAGGTCAACAGGTCAACAAGTTTGCCTTATTCGTTTTCTCAAGAATCCACAAATTCTATCTATTGCCCCCACACCAGATTCAGCGGCAACAGATTCAAAGAAGGGGTCAAATTTTGTGTTGGGATTTGTTTGTGGAGTGCCAAGCTGCTAAAGTGGCTAAAGTACTGATCAATCATGTCAATGAAATAGGTGCAATGGCTTTTAGGTCTGCAAATTGAGCGGGTTCCAATTTTAACTTTTCCGGCTACTTGTTTCATGGTGTAACATCCCAAAAAATAAAATTTTGACATTTTGCACATGCATTGCACATAAAATTTTATGCATTTTAGTCCCTAAAATTTTCTAAGAATTATACACAATTTTCTTCTCATTTTATTTTTCACACTTATATGATTTATTTTATTTTAATCCAATAGGCCTAAAATCTATTTTTAGCCCACTAGAAATTAATTATAAATGAAGCCCATGATTAATTCTACATTTAAAATACACATTTAAAAGCCAGTATACTTGTCATGTACCATACACCTACATGTTAATTTAATAAACAATTAATTAAAGAATATGAGAGTGTGTGCTTATTGGGTGCACGCGCACGTGTGGTGCACATGAAGGGTTGGCCAGCCATTCAAGAGGGAGTGGAGAGAGTGGGGAATGTGTGTGAGTAAGTGGGTGGTTATTTGAGTAGTGGGAGTCATCTCAACCACACAATAATCCTATAAATACTCCCAACCTTTAACATGAACAATACACTAAGATCAAAATAAAACAAAAGAGAGAGAGAGAGAGAAAAGAGGGCTCGGTTTTGCTAGAAGTGGAAGGAAGCTTTCGATTTTTCATTCTTGCTAAGGAGGAGAATGCTAGTTTGCGTTGGAGCTTGGAGCAATTTTGTAGGAGTTCTATTTACATTTTGCATCAAGAAAAAGGTAGGTGTCTCTTTTACTTTCTAAATTATTATAGAATGCATGTGTAGGTAGATTATGTTTGAAATTGATAATTGGTATGAGTTCTTTGGTTATTTTTGTGATGCATGCTGAGTTATTATCTAGAAATTTCAGTAGAGATGAATTGTGAGAAATTAATGCCTGTTAGTTCAAAGTTTCAATATAGAATTGTTAGATTGTCAAATTAAAATTCAATTTAGAACATGTTGTAGTAGGCATATGATAGTACGCCATGGTGAAATCATATATACAAATTTTATGTGTGTAAAACGTTGTCAAATTTCATGTAAAATTAAGGGTAAATTATTGGGAGGTGAGAATTGCTAAGAGAAAAGAAAAATAATCATGCTAGTTGTTGTAAAGAGTAGTCAGTTTTACAATTTAAGTATGGGTGTATGAAAACTCTTAAAAATTACCATTTAGAATTATTTGTGTAAAACTTAATTCTAATATAGATAAAATATGTGATGAATTACTTCTGGAAATCTAAGAGGGTATTTGATGAACAATTAATTTGAGAGAAAAGAATAGAAATCAAAAAATAGATGAACACATTAAAAAGAGATGAAAACAGAGAACCGAGTTATAAGGTTCTGAACACATATATAATCAGGAATGGTGCTTCGACCTTGTGGCTAGCGCAGGCGCCAACGCACCTGGTGCCGCCACGTGTCACGCCTGGGGGGTTCTTTGGTCGCGGGTTCGAACCTTGGGTTGGATCTGCCTTTTTAATTTTTTTGGAAATCAATCAAATGGATCTCTGGGTTATAAAAAGAACTCTGAGGGGTTTTCATCACAAATGTGAGTTGGCCCATTAGTCTGGGCAACTCTTGGGGGCTCTGTTGGTCCTGGTTTCGAATCCAGGGATCTACTCTTTTTTGGGTTTTATTTTTATTTTATTATGATTTTCAAGTTTAAAAATTGGAAAACTTCATAGAAATATTAAAGAATATTATTAGAACACTTGGGAATTATTTTATAATATTCTAAAAGATATTTTTAGAATTTAGAGGTCGTATTCATGTATTAGATGAGTTTTGAATCCAAGTATTAAAAGAAAATGTACATGATTAAAGATGTTCAGAGTTGGTTTATAATTAAATCAAAATATAATTATGAGATGAAAATAAGGAATTTCTAGAGATAAATTCTAAAGAGATTTTGTATTAAGAGTGTAATGATCTAATTTAAAAAGGAAATTTTGGTATGCAGAAATATACTTGAAGTGAAGATAAACATGAAAAGGTTCTATTAATCAAAAGAGTGTTGAACATTATTAAAGTGAAAAAGTTTGGCTTGTTAACCAAGAAATTGTCTGCAAGAGTTTGAGTTGATAAATTGTATTGAAAGTTGCTACAAGAAGTTGAATACTTTATGATCTATAAATATAAAGAAAGTGATAAAGAAGAAATGAGAATTAATGAATGAAATGTTTAGGCTGAGGTTAGATATAACCTAATTGATCTCTGTAGTGAGGTGGTTGTTGGAATCTAGAGGCTAGGTGAGACCCTTAATAACCAACAATTCATGAATAAAGAAAATTGTGATGTAGCCAGTGTGAGCTAATGGTTCTCGTGTGATGTTTCAAGTCTGGTAAGGTAAGGTGGCTCTAGATTGTGATGATTATAATTAAACCTAAGCAAAACACAATTTTACTTCATAACTTAACTTTTTTCCTTCGCTTTATACACATACATTTCATTCATCATATAAAAATTAAAACATTCATTAAAGTGCCCCACATTCATTATTTATATCCACTCTAATTTCATCACTCACTTATTGCTTACTTTCTTTTCATTCGTAAACCCATACAAATTCCATACCTTTTATTTCACTGATTTTCTTTAATAGCTATAACCCTCATTCCCAACAATAAGTATTTTCCGTATATTTTTTATAATTTGATTTTTATAAAATTTAATTTTCTCTAAATTCATTTCAGATATTTTATTTCAATGTTTTCTAATCGAACATCTTTATTTATTTTGAATAATGGTGTATTTTAATCTTACTTCCCATTTCTTATTGATCGACTATTTATATTTGAGCCTAAATAAAATATATTGTTATTGGATTATTTTAATAAAATTGTTTTACCCGGATACTATTTTGTTGTATGATTTTATTATTGTTATGGTTATAATTATTAATTGTTATTTCTTGATTATTTAATTAAAATTTATCTATTGAATTATTTTATTATTGTACTAGATCTTATTTTATTGGAGAATTCCAAATTTATTTTCAAGCCCCAATTTATATTTTATTCATTTGTATTATTTATTTATCTAATTGAATTTAAATTTTCAATCATGAACTATTTTATCTTTTTGTTGGGCTATATATCTTGTGGATCTTATTTTATTGGATTGTGGATATTTTTATTTAAACCCTATTATTTTAGACTCATCTCTTATTGAACCCTAAAATCCAATTTCAATTGTTCTTAACCCAAAACCACTATTATTGGATCCTGAACCACTAACCCAACATCCTAATTACAACCTATAAATACAACTCTCTTGCAAATCCTAAAATTATACAATTTGAAACCCTAATCTAGCCGCTTTCTCTCTCTCCTCTCTCATCTCACTCCCGACCTCAATCTTTCCCGCCTATAGCCACTGTTCACCTTCCCCGACCACCTCCGACGACCCCCTAGTCGTCGACCCCCGGCGCAGCCCTCCTGTCGATGCCGCCACCACACCTGAAACATCCAGTGCCCTCCTCCTCTGTCCTCGACATCAACGACAGGCAAACCCAACCTCCCCTAGCTTCCAATCTCGTCGACCAGCACCGTAGCACCGCCCAATCCCCATCGCGCCGCCGCTTACAACGCCGGTGACCCCCGCCAGCCTTGCTCTTGTTGTGGTTACTGTGGCTGTCATCCCTTTTATTGCAGTTGCTGTCTCTTTGTGCTGTCTCTTTGTGTTGTCTCTTTGCTTTGGATCTTTATTGCACGTATTATACACGTGCTAATTTGTGTGTTTGTGTGTTCGTTGCTTCGGGATCCTTATCCTGATATTCTTGGTATTCAAATTAACCGTAAAAAAGGCAAGTCACTGTCCTCTTGAATTGTACATCATATCAAATTCAAGTTTTATTAAAATTCTTGCAAGTAGATCCTATTCGTTATCATATCGTTGTATTGATTATCTTTCGTTGGGTCTATTCAGGGTTTACACGAGCTAACCTAAATATTCATGACTCCGTGCCACTTTTGACTCCAAAAATTGAATCTTTCATCCATGTAGTATTGATAATATGGTTATTCATATAATCGCTACACAAATAATTGTTAGGTTATATGTTTGATTGATCGATTGTTGTTTGGTTGGTATTAAATTAGTGTATGTATGTGATTTTATTTTTATTTATCATGTTTTGACACCCATCATGCTGATTAAGAAGTTTATCGACTAATAGAATTGATACCCATCATGTTTAATTAATTTATTTTAAGAAAAATATAGAAAAACCTGTATGTTGCTTGATGGTTGTATTTTGTCTGCAAATTTTTGACCCAGTAAATAATTTTAAAATAAATGAATTCTAAATAAGAGTTGTAGCCTTATCTTCCTACTTTCCAGAACATCTTGAATTTTTGAATTCTGAGTTGTGTATCAAAAGTTTTGATTGTTTTACTACAGCTGTGTCTTTATTTACAGATTATTAGATTCTTGTATGTTTCATATTTAAACTGTTAAAAAGCTCATCAAATGATAAAATATTGCTCTGAAAATTTCCAAATTGTTGTTTAACATGTTTAGGAGTCTAGAAAATATTTTTAATGAATTTAATATCGAGTTTTTGCTGATTCTAAAAATAAAATAACATGATGTCGAATTTCTGCCTGAACCTATAATCTGTAAAAAATGGTGTGTTTAATCTAGCTACTGTTGTCAGATTTTGAACTTTATCTAACAGGTTATTGATTCCTATTGATCCATTGATTAATTGTTATATCGTTATTCCATTGTTCCTTGCTTCTCTACTTGCTATCCATGATTTGCTCTAAGGACAATTTTTTTTCTCTTTTTAGATAAGGTGTACACAAATAATGAAGGAGAATTGCCTGCTGAGATTGGAGAACAAACATTTTGAAGATTTTATGCTTCCTGATTGTTTATTGTTTTGATAAACTTAATGTATTGAGACTTATTATATATTTGTGATTGGATTGTTATTGTATTGGGCTTATGAACCAGATTTTATTATTATTTCCAGACGTTGCTTTATTGTATTTGGATATTTCATTTTGCTTCATTTCAAGTATTATTGTTCATGAGATTATTATTATTGCCTGCGCAATTATTCTGTATTGATTATATGATTGAGTTGATCGGATAGACAGATTATGGGCGACGTTAGTCATTCGCTGGGCCAATGTCATGTACTCGTATTCCGTATTTTTGGGAAGCAGGGCGTGACAATACCACTTACCATTCTCATATCCATTTCCAAACATATACACATAGGAAGTTGCTCACACAAGGTCCGACACCCCCGAAGCTAGATCCACCTCCTGGCCTATACCTGCAAGGGAAAACACCGCTCCTCAAGTAGAACTTGGGTACTTCCTCCCAGCCGAAGCCAGCGAGGGAAAAGAAAACACCGCACCCCAGTGAAGCTGGGTACTTCCTTGTGGCAAGGCCAACGAGGGAAAGAAAACACCGCACCTTTAGTTTCACTGCGGTACTTCCTCGCGACATTTGTCATCGAGGGAAATATCACCGTACCCCAGCTGAGCTGGATAATAACATCACCACTAAAGCCGATAGCTTAGAATCTCACATTACTTTATTTTCATTTTCATCTTACAATTCACTTTACTTTTAATTTCCATCTCATAACACAACTATCATATCAACAACCCGCCAATTCACACTGGGAGTTGTGCCAAGGAAGGTAGTTCCCACTATTCCCATGGAAATAGTGGGCATGTAGTTCCTCAACACAATTCCAAGGTGAATCAACTCATATAATAACATATTTTTCGTTTAATAACCATTCTCATATTCCTCACATAATACACCTTACTTCAAATTTTACACTCATATTACATTTTATTTTACTTCATTTTCATTCATACAATATCATATCATACATATACACTTTCTTTACTTCTCATATTTAATCACATAACACGATGCAATTCTTTCATGAATATCTCCACATCACCATCTATTTATTTTCATTTATAATTATATAATGCAATTTCCTCGTTTTTCATACTTAGTTAACCACATATTCCATTTATCATTTATTTTCACTTGCATACTCATGAATCATATTCTTTCATACTCATCTTCAGATATATACATTTTCTTTCACTTTACTTATTCATTTCCACTCAAAAACTTACTTCACGTTCTCATTTCCACTTTACATCAACTACTTTCTTTTCTTTCTCATTCTTATATCACATTGTATGCTTTCTTTACTTTCTCATTTACATTTCACTTTCTTCACTTTCTCATTCACATTTCACTTTATTCACTTTCTCATTCCCATTTCACTTTCACATTTATTCATTTTATTAATTTGTCGATCAGTGAGTCATAGTATCCCAATATACTGAAAGCCGACAGCGCAGTAAACACGTGGACCTCTGCCCCCCCCCTCCCCCCAGGTCTTATGCGTCCGAGGCTACGTCTTCCTTTCAGCCTATGCCAGCGAGGGAAACACCGTACCCCAAACATAGTTTGGGTACTTCCTCGTGGCAAAACCAACGAGGGAAAAGAAAACACTGCACCCCTAGTTTTACTAGGGTACTTCCTCGCGACATCTGTCAATAGAGGGGATATCACCGCACCCCAGCTGAGCTGGGTAATAACCAGGTCTCAAGCCGATAGCTTGGGTGATAAAAACATTGCACCCCAAACATAATTTGTGTCACGCCCTGCTTCCCAAAAATACAGAATACGAGTACATGACATTGGCCCAGCGAATAACTAACGTCACCCATAAGCTGTTTATCCGATCAACTCAACAACATAATTAATACAGAACATTTGCTCAGGCAATAATAATAATCTCATGAACAAGAATACTTGGAATGAAACAATATAAAATATCCAAATACAATAATAATTCAACATCTGAAAACAATTAATAAAATCTGGGACATAAGCTCAATACAATAATAAATCTCAAACACAATAGCAATAAGTCTCAATACAATAGTTCAACGAAATAACATTCAATTATAAAGCAATAGTTCTTTAGAAAGTCTGTTCTCCAATCCCAGCAGGCAGTTCTCCTTCAATACCTGTGTACACTTCATCTAAAAAAAAAAGAAAATTTATCCTTAGAGCAAGTCATTGACAGCAAGTAGAGAAAGCAAGGAACAATAGAATAACGATATAACAATGAATCAATGGATCAATAGAAATCAGTAACAGGGGACAATAACAATAATCAATATCATGATAATCGATACAATTAGCAGTAAACAATGATTCAATAATTGATAACAATATTCAATGGTCAATATCAATAACACTTAGCCAGTATTCGATATCAATAGAAACAATGATGAACAATATGCAATGTCGATGACGTGTCAATTCTTAAGTCTATTAATCATTTTAAATCCTAACTAATTCATGTACTGCTATGTCCCATATGTTCCGTACCACAGGTTCGATGCATACAATCAATTTCATTTAGACTATAATGGTAGATTATAGATCATGTACTGGGTATGATGACAATAACAATATAACACGGACCATGGTGTAATTTCTTACAAGATGACGATAACGATAATAACATGGGCCATGGTGTAATTTCTTACATGATGACGATAACAATAATAACACGGACCATCATCCAAGTACAGTCCCTATATCATAAACTACTCTAGTCAATCCCTTAAACTCCGGCTTATTAATTATTTTTCAATTCAACAATACAATAGGCAATTTGAGACATGAGGTGGACAGTAGTAACAATAAAGGAACAATAAGATGATGACATGAAGTAGGACAATTGGAAAGATGAAAAACTCATTAGGATCATGCAATGCAACATACACACTTCGATTCATGCAAATACAACGATATAGGAACAATTAATTCATGAAAATCTAGAATATAAAATTCTGGACAGCAAGAGTAGTCTGTACAAAAATGTAAATTCTCGCTGTTTCACAAGTCGAAAACTGAAACCGTCAGAAATTATAGAAACTAGACTTCCACATGGATACAACGCATATTTAAAGTTCAAATTCCGACAACAGTATCTAGGTCAAACACATTGTTCTTTACAGATTTCATGTTCAGGCAGAAATTCGACATCATGTTATTTTAATTTTAGAATCAGCAAAAATCGAAATAAAATTCATTAAAAATATTTATTAGACTCCTAAACATGATCACTAGCAATCTAGAAATTATCATAGCAAACTTTTATCATTTAATCAATCTTTTTACTGTTTAAACATCAAATATACAAGAATCTGAAATCTAGAAGTAAAAACACAGTTGTAGTAAAACGACCATAACTTTTGCTACACAATTCAGAAATTCTAGAAATTCTAGAAACTAGAAAGATAAGGCTACAACTCTTATTCCAAAAGTAAATTATTTTGAAATCATTTGCTGAGTAGAAAATAGTAGACAACATACAACCAGCAAGCAATATACAGATTTTGGGTATTTTTCATGAAACAATTTAATTAGACATGATGGGAATCAATTCTATTAGTCGATAAACTTCTTAGTTCGCATGATGAGTATAAAACATGATAAATAATATTAGAACACACACATACATCAATTTATCATCAATCAATCATCAATCGATCAAACAACATACAACCCAGCAATTCTCTTTACAATAATTAATTGTGTCGTGATTATATGATAAACCCAATTATTGATTCTACATTAATGCATGAGTTTCAATCTTTAGAGTCAAAAGTGGCACGATGTCAAGAATATTGGGGTTAGCTCGAGTAAACTCTCAATAGACCCAACAAAAGAGATGAACAATGTATAATACAATGAACAAGGGATCTACTTGCAAGAGTTTTAACAAAACATGAATTTGATACAATTAACAATTCAAGAGAAAAATTGACTTGCCTTTAAGACGACGAAAATGAATACCAAGAATAATGGGATAAGGATCCTGAAGTAACGAACCCACGAACTAGCACAAATTACACGTACGATATACGTGCACAAAACAATAAAGCAATAATAGCAAGAGGCAATGACAGCAGCAAAGAGGACCTCGGGTCTAGCCGACGCTAGTGGTCGGAGACGCGACGGCGCGGGGCGTCGAAGTCGATTGACGCCATCGAGAAGAAAGGAACAGAGGTAACAGCGGTGGTCTAGTGCTGCTCGATGGGAAAAAGGGGAGGCACGGGGTCGGGTTTGGGTGGTTCATGGCTGAGGGGAGAGCAAGGGCGTCGAATAGGTTTGTCGATGAGGAGGGCGGCGCTCAGGAGGAGCGTCGATGGCGAGGAGCGTCGAAGATTAGCCGGAGAAGAAGGGGGTAGGCGTTTGAGCGGGAAAAGTTGGACAGGGAGAAAGAAACAGATAGGAGAGAGAACAGGAGAGAGAATAGACGGCTCTAGGGTTTGTATTTGTGAAATTTTTAGGGTTTGTACTAGGGTTGTATTTATAGGCTACAATTAGGATATTGGGTTAGTGGTTTAGGATCCAATAATAGTGGTTGGTCAAGAACAATTAAAATAGGATTTTAGAGTTTAATAAGAGATGGATCTAAAATAATAGGGTTCAAACAAAAATACCCACAATTAAATAAAAGAAAATAGGATCAATAAGAATAGCTCAATCAAGAAGAACGAAGAATTTCATGAACAAATTGAATTAAAATAATCAAGGAAGAAAAATAGGGTAATTTATTCAATTAAAAATAAAATATTACAAAAGGGGGGGAGGGATGAAAATAGCGGAAACGGTAGTTACTGTTTGGGTAATAAACACCGCACCCCAAGCCGATCCCTAGGTGTTAAGAGTTCTAGCCCAAACCCCAGGATTTCTGTAGGTATTGGTCAACAAAATTTAACTGTTATTATCATTTCATTTCATTTGTTATCTCAGTTCACCACCACACAACATCTCATCTTTACTTCAATAATTCGACACATCTTTGACTTTAACCATGCGATTTATTATCACATTATCTCACATATTCACATACATTTGATTATTTCATTTATAAGATTATTACCTCATATTATTCCGTATCATAAGCGTACCAAATTATTTATTCACCCACATTATAATATCTTATGAACATGCCAAATTAAGTTGATGATTATATCATATTACAGCCTATTAGTTTCCCTTTAAACAATCACTACATTATACATATACACACTCATTAATTTTATCGATTATGCTATCATAACTCAGTATCACCCATGTATACCAAAAACATACACCAAATTGGTCAATACATCATAACACCATATATATATGTCATTTTTTTTATCTACCGTATATTATACGTATAACAACCCCATATACTTCATCTTATCATACATATACCCAGTACATCACTCATAACACTAAATATTTGAAATCACACAAATTCTCCATATAAGACAATTTTAACAAATAATAATTTCGTATTTTCGGTTAAATCTTCATTTAGCTGAATCCCACAAAAATCACTTCGAACCCACATAAAATTCTGTCACAACAATATATATATATATATATATATATATATATATATATATATATATACACACTTAGTATTATCATACTCACCAGATATCCCGCGAAGACCCAAAGCACCACTTCTTCATCCCAAATCCGAAGTCGCTAACATCTCCTATTGTCAAATTCCAAAGCCAATTAGGGACCAAAACATCCAAACCATTCACAGGTAATAATAATACCAATCCTAATATCACTCAAGCATTTCATTAAACGCCTGACATGCACACGTGCGATGCACGTACTATTCAAATTCCTACGGGATTTTATCTCCGTAGAATTTCTAAAATCACCTCGTACTATTCTAATGGTTCAACTACAATTTCTACTGCAATTATGGAGAAAATTCTCACATATTTACTTCCCTTTTATAAACCCAAAACCCTAATTTATAAGCAACTTACACAACCTTAATCAATTTGCTAATTTCTTGACTCTAACATCAAAATAGACCTCTAACCAACCCTATACTCCATTTCTAAGCAAAAGAAATTAAAAGCATACGAAATTACATAAATAATTACAAAGAGATATACCTCTACTAAATTCTTTCTCCAAATTGAAGCCACCAAGGGGAAGAGAACCCTTCAATTAGCATGCCCCTAATTTCAATTGAAATTTTATGAAGAAAACCCTAAGATTTCATCTTGGAAATCGACGGGGTTGGGTTTTGGTCGGGCGAAATCGAAACCAGGAGAAGAAGAAGAAGAAGAAGAAGAAGGATGAAGGGGGGGAATTTATATAAATATAATATTTATTAAAGGGATATTAACAAACAAGCCCCCAATCATCAAAATATTACAAATAAACCCCAAACTCTACACTTTAATAATACTAACAATAAAAAATATAATAAAATATCTCATAATAATCCTCCAAAATTATAAAATAAAAATATCATAAAACTCAACTTATAACTCCAATATATCAATAATACTGATTCAACACAAATATTAACACCAATATTAATATTTAAAAAATAAAATATACCAAAAATTATTCTCACCACTCCAGGGATATAAAAACGGGTATTTTCGGTATTTTAAAATTTTGAGGTGTTACATTATACACACCTCAAAAGACACTCGTCCTCGAGCTACAAGGGTTAAGAAAATTCTTCAAACAATTTCAGATACTTTCTCCTCACCATCTCCCCAGATTTCAAATTTTAGTTAGTAAAATTAACACTCCATTGAACTTTTAGCAACTGAGCAACTTGACGTCTTCATCGTTGTACTGATAAACTGCCCACATATAAGGTCATGTGACCCTCTGTTACTGAAGTAAAATCAAATTGACCCAATGTTTCTAATACCGCCCACTCCTGGGACATAATAAAAGCCAATATTCTTCTTCTACTTAAGACATCGTCACCATATTTGCTTTCCCGGGTGGTATTTTATTTCCACATCAAAGCTACTAAGAAACTCGAGCCACCTTTGTTGCCTCATGCTAAAATTTTTTGCGAGAACAAGTACTTCAAACTTTTCACATCTGTCAAAAGCTGTAACTGTTCCCCAACAAAGAATGCCTTCACATCTTCATTGCAGACACTACTGTCACCAATTCCAAAGCTGAGTAGGATAACTCACTCCATATGACCACAATGGCCTAGATATATAAGCCACAAACCTGCCCTCACGCATCAAATTGTACCTAAACCTGTACCACATGCACTCCCTTCTCGGGGTAATCAAAACAGGTGTTATCGTCAATCTTTCCTTTAACTGTTGAAATGTTTTTTCACACTACTCGAACCATAAAAACGACACATTATTCTGGGTAAGCTAAGTCATCGATGCAGCAATAATAGAAAATCGAGGAATGAACCACCGATAATAGCCAGCCAAACCCAAGAAACTTGAATCTCTGTCACATTCTTGGGTTGTTCCCCGTCTTTTCACCTCTGTAATTTTCTCCGGATCCACAGATATGCTGTAACACCTCGAATTTTTAAAATATCGAAAATGTCTGTTTTTATATATTTTGAGTGGTGAAAATTATTTTTGGTATATTTTATTTAAATATTGATATCGGTATGGATATTTGTGGTAGATGGGTATTATTGATATATTAGGAGTCATGAGTGGGGATTTTATGTGAATAAATATTGTTTATTTTATTTTATACGTTTGGAAGATTATTATGAGATAATTTAATGTAATTTGTATTAATGGTATTTTTAAAAGTGTAGGAGTGGGGAGTTTATTTGAAATATTGTGGAGATTGGGGTATATGTGTAAGAATACCCTATTAATTATTATATTAATTATTATTTTTATTTATTTTCTAAAAACACCCCCCCCCCCATTCCTTTTCTTCTCCTTCCCTTCTTTTTCTTTTTCCCGATCGATTCATTCCCCAGCCGAACCCAAATCGGCCGGAGGTTCCCCCGGCCCTCTCCTCCTCCCGTTCGCACGTCAGCCGAATCGAAAGAAACCCCGACCCCGTTTCCTCTCCCTCCTTCTTTCCCTTCTGTTCCATTCCGATCGGAAGGAATCCCCAAAGAACCCATCGCCGATTCTCTCTCCCCACCTCGAATCCACCTCCATTTCTTCGTCAATTCCGAATTAAGGTGAGGAGTAGACTAATGGAGGGATTCTCTACATGGTGGTAGCATCGGATTTTCGAATGGATTCGGGAAGGTAAAACCCTAATTATTTGATTGTATAAAATTTAGTTGGGTTAAATTTTATTGAGTAGGAATATTAGGATAGAGAGATTTAGAGATGTTGGAAGTGGTAGATGTGAGAAATTAGTGGATTGTTAGAGAGATTGTAAGTTATTAGTAAATTGGGGTTTTGGGTTTGTAAAAGAGAATTATATGGATATGAATTAATTCTCGTATAGTAATGGAAATTGTAGTGGGGCTATTAGAATATTTTGGGGGTAATTTAGTAATTGTTTGGAAATAAGAATCTCGTCAGCATTAGTTTATTACGTGCATCACATGTGTATATCCCTAGCGATCAATAAATGCTTGTGTGATATTTGGGATGGTGTTATTAGCTTTTATAATTGATTTGGATGATGTGAGTTTTAATTACTTGAGATTTGATAATAGGATATGTTGGCGACTTTGAATGCGGGATAGCGAGATGGCGCTTCGAGTCTTCGCGGGATGCTATGTGAGTATGAATATATTTACATGTTTGTTGTTTTAAGAAAATCTTAATATAATACGAATGATTGATATGAATTACGGAATAAGGTGTATTTATATATGGGAATTAGTGTTTGGTGTTGGTGTGTAATATGACGATTAATTACTCATGTCCCTTGTGTATTGATATAAACTTATAGATGATGGAATAGATATATATCTATATATACGGGGATGGGTTATATTTATATAAGATGTCGGTATATGGTAAATTGTTGTGATTTTGAATATCCAGGGTGATGGTCACGTCTTGGGTGTAGATATATATATGATGTTGTGATGTGTTGATCTGCTGAGCGTATGCAAACCTGTGATATTGAGATGATAAATAGTATGATATACTCATAATGTATGGGGCAATGATAAAATAAATAATACAGTGCAGTTGTGATGTGTAACATTATAAGGTCATGATTTTATATATTAATGGTAGTGATATTTCTTTTGCGTGATGCATGGGAAGGGGTAAGTGAAATGGTGATCATTGTTTATGAGAATAAGTTTAAATAAAAAGATGAGATGTTATGATGATAAAGGGTGATGCTAATATGAAAAGTAAATGTTAATAACAATAATTTCGGTTGGCTTGAATAGATACCTCCGGATAGACCGGAGAGAGAGTTGATACCCCAGGATGGACCTGGGAGTGTAGATACCTCCGGATAGACCGGAGAGAGATATGATACCTCAGGTGGGACCTGAGAGAGATATGATACCCCAGGATAGACCTGGGAGTGTAGATACCTCCGGATAGACCGGAGAGAGAGTTGATACCCCAGGATGGACCTGGGAGTGTAGATACCTCCGGATAGACCGGAGAGAGAGTTGATACCCCAGGATGGACCTGGGAGTGTAGATACCTCCGGATAGATCGGAGAGAGAGTTGATACCCCAGGATGGACCTGGGAGTGCAGATACCTCCGGATAGACCGGAGAGAGATATGATACCTCAGGTGGGACATGAGAGAGATATGATACCCCATGATAGACCTGGGAGTGTAGATACCTCCGGATAGACCGGAGAGAGTTGATACCCCAGGATGGACCTGGGAGTGCAGATACCTCCGGATAGACCGGAGAGAGATATGATACCTCAGGTGGGACCTGAGAGAGATATGATACCCCAGGATGGACCTGGGAGTGTAGATACCTCCGGATAGACCAGAGAGAGAGTTGATACCCCAGGATGGACCTGGGAGTGCAGATACCTAGGGATAGACCGGAGATAGATATGATACCTCAGGGTTGACCTGAGAGAGAGTTGATTCCCCAGGATGGACCTGGGAGAGTAGATACCTCCGGATAGACCGGAGAGAGAGTTGATACCTCAGGGTAGACCTGAGAGAGAATTGGTACTCCGGGATAGACCTGGGGTAAAATGAATATGATATGAAATGTGAATGAGAAAGAGAAGTGTTTGGTATAAGCTGAAATGAAATAGTGAAGTAAGTGTATTATGAGTTGAGAATAAAGAATAAATAAGTGTTAATAATAAATGGGGTAGTAAAGAAAGTGCATAGTGAAACGTGAATTGTGGATGAGAAAGAAAGTAGCTGTGAATGAAGTAATGTGAAAGAAAATGAGTTATGAGTTAGTGGATGAAAAGAAGTGATAAATGCAGTACGTGGTCAATTTAAAATGAGAATAATAGAAGAGACATGTGTTCTTATGAATAATACGAAGTAATTGTATTGTATATGTGATTATTAAAGTAAAATACAGATTGATATGAGTCGTACCTTGGAATTGTGTCAAGGAACTACCTGCCTGCTATTTCTGTGGAAATAGTGGGAACTACCTGCCTTGGCTCAATTCGCAGGGGGAGTTGGTAAGAAAGTGGTAATGATTGATGGAAATGAGAAATAAAGCAAAGTGAAGATGAAAGTAAGTTAGTCATAAATTAAATTGAATAATAGCGAAATGATATAACGGGATGAGAATGAGTTATAAAATATATTTTGATGTGATAAGAATGAGTATTTAATAAGTGATATGTTCATGATGTGATGAAATGTGAGTGAATTGCAATAGGTAATGAAGTGTTATATTTTGTCATAAGACAGGAATTAATGTGGTATTATGTGGATATATGCATACGTGATGATATGGGTTATAAGAAATAAATGAACGCGGTGTTATAAAATATGAAATTGAGAAAGAAAGGGTTTATGAATGAAAATGAGTATTTGAGAATATGAGTCATGAGTTCGTCGTTGTAAATGAATGGAAAATGAAGTGCGGAGTTATAAAAGTATGAAGAAATGAGTTAGGGATTTTATGTGAGTATTTATGGAAATAGAGAAACGAATATTCGAGTTAGGGGATTCAAATTGAAAAGGAATGGATTGATTGAAAGTTCGTATTGTGCGAATATAAAGTAAGGATAGATATGAGATTGATGTGATATATATAGTGGAATGTGTGAGTATGGGTAAATTTTATAATTTGATACAGATTTTAAGAGTAATTGAAAATAAAGCCGTATGTATGATGTTTTAAAGTTCAGAGGTTCAAGATGTATCTTCTTACTCGATGTTTGTAAGTTTAAAATTATTTTCGTTATACAATTTAATTTATTTGTAGATTTTTAAATTATACTCATACCAGAAATGGCTAACCCCTTAGTATTTGGGGGGTTAGGGAGTCCCTAGACTACCCTAAATCCCCTACTGTTACAGGTCCTCAGCAGAGCAGAGGTGAGGCACAGATTTTGTTGAGTAAAGTCTTTTATATTAAATTTGATGTATAAGTGTAGTAATGTGAATAGTAGAATCTATAGTTTAAATTGTATTATGGATGTATAAGCACGTATATGATGATGGTAAGTATAGTACGATGTGGTATGGTATGTTTGTGACCCGTACCCACCTCGTTGTGATGTACCGGGCTCTGTGGTAGGTTTTACAAAGGTTTTTCTAAAAATGTTACCTCGTTTTCAAAGAAATTTATGGTTTTTATTTGATATTTGATAATTCGTTATGAGTTTGGCCCCAGAGCATTATATATTATTGTCTGTATGTTTCTGCTCATTTTGGCCTGGGGAGCCCGTAAATTTATTGTGTGTATTGTGAGCTACAGAATTTTGAGCAGAATTCCGTAAGCTTTTTGTGTTTCGGGGCAAAATTTACAGGGGAGACTCTGTCAAAATTTTTCCTAAAAATTAACTTTCTTAGTTTATGATTAAAGTGATATAGAAATTGAAAGATTTGAGTTTGGAGTCAAAAAAAAAATTTTTGGGGCGTTACATATGCCTTCGATAGACACAATGTGCCCCAAAAATTCTTGCTCCCAAAAATGATAATTTGCAAACTTATCATACCACTTTTGGTCCCAAAGTGTCTATAACACAATTCTAAAGTGCTATTTATGCTCCTCCATGCTGCGGAAATACACCAAATTATCATCTACAAACACAATCACAACCTGTCGATATAAGGATGAAAGGTCTGATTCATCAAATCCATGAAAAATGCAAGGGCATTCGTCAGCCCAGAAGGCATCACCGAGAACTCATATAATCCATACCGAGTACGAAAAGCAGTCCTTGGGATACTTCCCTCTTCAATGCTCATCTGATGGTACTCGGTCTGCAACTCCAGCTATAAAAATATTGTAGCTCCCCGCAACTGATCAAGCAACTCATCTAGTCTCGACAATTGATATTTATTCTTAATAGCACCATATTCAACTCCCGATAATCAGTACACATTCCCAGGGAGCCATCCTCTAATATATCAGAAAGTTTACAAACCACATCAATAATTTCAATCTTCACCTTGGGTATTTCCACCGAACTCAACGGTCATACTTACATCGTCCCAGGCATTACATACAATTAGAAACTGGGTTTCATCGGACTTTCTCATTCGAATCCTCCCTATATTATACTCCAACCGTGCATAAGGCCTTCACAACCAACCCATCTCCCAGTATAGAATAATAACCACAACCCAACATCACCCCACAGTCTAAAGGGCACACACAGGATCCCAAAGGAGATCACACCTCTCGGCACACAGCAATCAATATAATAGAACTCTCCAATGATGTACTAATTCTCACCGAGGCTTCTAAAGAGGACATAAGAATGCCATAATGCAAAACATATGCATGGGCTATGAAAGGTAATGCTGACCCAAAGTCAGACAAAAGTCTAATAGGGATTGTACCATTCAATAACAGAGTCCATACTTAGCAAAACACTCTCTAAGCATAAAACATACTTCACACAAACTTGACATTCTCTACTTAGCGATGATGTACCCATACACACATGACAAGATCACTAGAATTGGCATGACATTCCTAGTAAACCTACCCATTGATATCAACTGTAACCCCCCGAAAAAAAAATTCTTCCAATTTTATAACTCCAAATTAAATTCTTTCAATTTCTATACCACTTTAAATATAAACTAAGATAGTTATATTTCAAATAAAATTTTGGGAGAGTTTCCCCTGGAATATTAGCCCTTTTACTGATTTTCCCTACGGAAATCTGCAAACAACCAGACAAAACAATGTACATGTAATATATTTCAATCCTCCCCCGGCCAAATCATTCAACATCACACATGCAATAATATCCACGACTCTGGGGGCATAATACGTCATAATAAGCAAGATACTAATTAAAAAACCAAAAATTCTTTTGAAAACATATATGATTTTTAGAAAAACTTTAGAAATACTCCACAACGAGGTAGGTACGGGCTTTCATAATTCATCACAGCACTATATATATATATATATATATATATATATATATATCCAAAAACCTACACTTATACACATAATCTCCCATAATACCAAATAATACATCATCTACCCCCATTACTACATATCATATATACATATATATATAATCCGTCAACTACAAACAAAAATATACCAACTAAACCATATCACTACCTCACCTCACTACTATCAAACCTGCAGGAGAGTTAGGATCGTCCACCCTCAGGGAGGCACTCCCCTAATCCCCAGAAAACAACAGGGATTAGTCATGTCTGGTGTGAGTATAATCAAATATAATTTTAACTTAGAAAGAATAAAATACACAAAAACAGAAACTTTGAAAATACCGACATGTTAGTAAATTTAAGTTATAAACAATGGAATGTCCGAGAATAAATGTACATTTGAAAAATTATAATGGAACCATATCAACAAATAACCCACAATATAGTTATTGCAATCCCACCTTTTAATCACCACCACATTCCCAATAAATATATATACATTACAACTTTCATTCCCAAATATATATTACTTCACTCCGTTACTAATAATCATCACAATATCAAGTATAAGGTTCTATTACCACATTCGTACACCTTATCGGATCTTTATATATATCTATATAATAAAACACAAAGAAAGCTATAAAGTGGCTCTTCTTCAATCCCCCAAAAATCAAAGGTCCAGATCTAACCTCACAAAACATATTTCCCCTCCAAAAGTTTCCCCCCAAAACTCAAATTCAAATCCCCCACCTAAAACAACTCCTATATTTATTTAATTTTTTTTTCTCCCCCTCTCTCTCTCCCTCCCTCCCTCTTCTATTCAAAAAATTAAGAAAATAAAATTTTTTAAAATTTTTTAAAAATAAAATTTAAAAACTAAAAAAAATTAAATTTAAAAACTTTTAAAATAATTCCAAAAAATCATATAATATATTTTTTTCTCTATGTTTGCTACTTCAAATAATTTGCTGGACCTCCAAAACTATTTTATATGATCAAACAAGGTACACCGTTTCGAAGACGTGCCGTAAGCACGTGTTAACGGGCAAACCTAGTATATATATATTTATCACCATACTTTTCGTTTAAAGCAAAACACAATTTTACTTCATAACTTAATTTTTTTCCTTCGCTTTATACATATACATTCCATTCATCATATAAAGATTAAAACATTCATTAAAGTGCCCCACATTCATTACTTATATCCACTCTAATTTCATCACACGCTTATCGTTTACTTTCTTTTTATTCGTAAACCCATACAAATTCCATACCTTTTATTTTACTCATTCTCTTCAATACCACTTACCATTCTCATATCCATTTCCAAACATATACACACGGGAAGTTGCTCACACAGATCTGACACCCCTGAAGCTACGTCCTCCTCCTGGCCTATACCAGCAAGGGAAAACACCGCACCTCAAGTAGAATTTGGGTACTTCCTCCCGGCCGAAGGCGGCGAGGAAAAAGAAAACACCGCACTCTAGTGAAGCTGGGTACTTTCTCGTGGCAAAGCCAACGAGGGAAAGAAAACACCGCACCCCTAGTTTCACTAGGGTACTTCCTTGCAACATTTGTCATCGAGAGAAATATCACTGCACCCTAGCTTAGCTGGGTAATAACATCACAACTCAAGCCGATTAGCTTGGAATCTCACTTTACTTTTAATTTCCATTTTCATCTTACAATTCCCTTTACTTTTAATTTCCATCTCATAACACAACTATCATATCAACAACCCGCCAATTTACCCTTGGAGTTGTGCCAAGGTAGGTAGTTCCTACTGTTCCCATGGAAATAGCGGGCGTGTAGTTCCTCGACACATTCCAATGTGCATCAACTCATATCATAGCATATTTTTCGTTTAATAACCATTCTCATATTCCTCACATAATACACCTTACTTCAAGTTTTACACTCATATTACATTTTACTTTACTTTATTTTCATTCATACAATATCATATCATACATATACACTTTCTTTACTTCTTATATTTAATCACATAACACGATGCAATTCTTTCATGAATATCTCCACATCTCCATCTCTTTATTTTCATTTATAATTATATAATGCAATTTCTTCGTTTTTCATACTTAGTTAACTACATATTCCATTTATTATTTATTTTCATTTGCAAACTCATGAATCATATTCTTTCATACTCATATTCATATATATACATTTTCTTTCACTACTTTCTCATTTCCACTTTACATCAACTACTTTCTTTTCTTTCTCATTCTCATATCACATTATATGCTTTCTTTACTTTCTCATTTTGATTTCACTTTTTTCACTTTCTCATTCACATTTCACTTTCTTCACTTTCTCATTCACATTTCACTTTCAAATTTATTCATTTTATTAATTTTTCGACCAGTGAGCCACAGTATCCCAATATACAGAAAGCTGACAGCCTAGTAAACACACGGACCTCTGCCCCTCCCCCCCCCCCCCCCCCCCCCCCCGGGTCTCACGAGTCCGAGGCTACATTTTTCTCCCAGCCTATGCCAGCGAGGGAAACACCGAACCCCAAACATAGTCTGAGTACTTCCTCGTGGCAAAACCAACGAGGGAAAAGAAAACACAGCACTCCTAGTTTTACAGGGTACTTCTTCGCAAAATCTGTCATCGAGAGAATATCACCGCACCCCAGCTGAGCTAGGTAATAACCAGACATCAAGCCGATAGCTTGGGCGATAAAAACACCGCACCCCAAATATAGTTTGGGTAATAAACACAACACCCCAAGTCGGTCCTTGGGTGTTAGAAGGTCTAGCCCAAACCCCCAGTATTTCTGTAGGTACTGGTCAACAAAATTTAACTGTTATTATCATGTCATTTCATCTTTTTTATCTCAGTTCAACACCACACAACATCGCATCTTTACTTCAATAATTTACCACATCTTTGACTTTAACCATGCGATTATTATCACATTATCTCACATATTCACATACATTTAGTTATTTCATTTTTAAGATTATTATCTCATATTATTTCGTATCATAAACACACCAAAGTATTTATTCACCCATATTATAATATCTTATGAACATGCCAAATTAAGTTGATGATTATATCATATTACCGCCCATTAGTTTCCCTTTAAACAATCACTACATTATACATATACTCACTCATTAATTTCATCGATTAAGCTATCATAACTCACTATTACCCATGTATACCACAAACATACACCAAATTGGTCAATGCATCATAACACCATATAGATATGTCATTTTTGTTTATCCACCGTATATTCTACGTATAACAACCCCATATACTTCATCTTATCGTACATATACCCAGTACATCACCCATAACACTAAATATTTAAAATCACACAAATTCTCCATACAACACAATTTTAACAAATAATAATTCAGTATTTTCAGTTAAATCTTCATTTAGCTGAATCCCACAAAAATCATTTCGAAACCGCATAAAATTTTGTCACAACAATATATATATATACGTAGTATAATCATACTCACTTGATATCCCGCGAAGACTCGAAGCACCACTTCTCCATCCCGCATCCGAAGTTGCTAACATCTCCTATTATCAAATTCCAAAGACAATTAGGGCCCAAAACATCCAAACCAGTCACAAGTAGTAATAATAATATTAATCCTAATGTCACTCAGGCGTTTCATTGAACGCCTGACATGTACACGTGCGATGCACGTACTATTCAAATTCCTACGGGATTTTATCCCCATAGAATTTCTAAAATCACCATATACTATTCTAATGGTTCAACTACAATTTCTACTACTATTAAGGAGAAAATTCTCGCATATTTACTTCCCATTTATAATCTCGACCCCTAATATATAAGCAACTTACACAACCTTAATCAATTTTCTAATTTCTTGACTCTAACATCAAAATAGACCTCTAACCAACCCTATACTCCATTTCTAAGCAAAAGAAATTAAAAGCATACGAAATTACACAAATAATTACAAAGAGATATACCGCTACTAAATTCTTTCTCCAAATTGAAGCCACCAAGGGAAAGGGAACCCTTCAATTAGCACACCCCTAATTTTAATTGAAATTTTATGAAGAAAACCCCGAGAATTCATCTTGGAAATCGACGGGAAAATGGGGTTGGGTTTTGGTCGAGCGAAATCGAAACCAGGAGGAGAAGAAGAAGAAGGATGGAGGAAGAGGAGGGGGGGAGGGTTTGGGAAAAATTTTATATAAATATAATATTTATTAAAGGGATTTAACATACAAGCCTCCAATCATCAAAATATTACAAATAAACCCCAAACTTTACACTTTAATAATACTAACAATACAAAATACATTAAAATATCTCATAATAATCCTCCAAAATTATAAAATATGAATAAACAATATTTTTTCACATAAAATTCAACTCATTACTCCAATATATCAATAATACCGATCCAATACAAATATCAACACCAATATCAATATTTAAAAAATAAAATATACCAAAAATAATTCTCACCACTCCAGAGATATAAAAACGGGTATTTTCGGTATTTTAAAAATTCAAGGTGTTACAAAGGGTATGTCCGTCTATCATCAGAAAGGCCGGTAAAGAGACTGCAGTTCCTAGGAATGTTCAGGACGGACAGGATACGCCCTGTAAATCCACTGAGGTGGGCTAGGGGTAGGCCTAGTTTGTAGTTATGGGAGATCGACATGCAAGGGTTCGTGGCTGAGGATACGCTCGGTGAATCCACTGAGGTGAGTTAGGGGTAGGCCGGTAAGGTCAAATATCATGGGAGTGCGACTCCTCGGTAACCACGCATTGGAGTATATTCATTGGGTTAGGTTGCATGACGTGAGATGTAAATCCTATAATGAGGAGTACCTTAAGGGCTTGCCCTCAGACCTATGTAGTATGGGATGCATAGAATCTGAACAAGTGTGCATAAGTGCATTGTAGTGTAAATCTGCATTAGGCATTTAAATCATATCATACACTGGTATGTTTAGGATAGTCACTTTTTTATACTTTATAGTGCATTCAAGTTTGTGTTTGCTAAAGTAAGAGAATTGTTATATTATAGCATTGTGTCAGTTGTATGCAACTGACGTGCCCACAGTTTTCCATTGCAGGACTTGGATTTAGCAACAAGGCATAAAGATGAATTGGTGCTGATGATTATTTCCAGATTTAAGTTGTGGAATGTTTAAGTTGTATATATTTTGTTGTAACTTCCGTTGTGTATTTTTTTGTAATAGAACAATGTTGTATAATGAAATTTTTTTAATTCCTTGTAAATTTGTACGAATTAAAGTAAAAGATTCTGTTGTGCTACGAATTACATGTAAATGGAATTCGGGGCATTACACATGGCTTTAATTTGAGTTGCAAAAAATAAGATTGAGAATTCATCTGGCTCGATCCAAGTTAATTCAAACTGATCCCTATCGATGCAGTATTGGAAAGCGGCGAAAGCTACCGGTAAGTCAAGTTCTAAGCGCACGTATCGAAGTATATTATATACATATATAGAACTTGAAGGGAATCACCCACCATTTCGAGGGATACGAAGCACCATGAATAATAGATTCGGAGGCTTTAAATGCGCTAATCTGCTAATCCCATATCGCTTTGGCTCTGTAATGCACCGAATTCCAAACATAGGTAATTCGTAGCAAAAATAGTATAACACCCCGGGTTAAAAATAGATATACATATGATTAATTAATTGGCTGTTACCCTATAGAATTTCCTATGGAGGATTGTATATGAAAAATATATGTGTGAGAGTGTGGGGCCCACAGGAGAAAGAAAAACAGCAGTAATGAATGCTTTTGTTGCTTGTGCCGTCAGCCAGCCATGGCAAATCAGTAGGGCCCGCCCAGGTGAGAGTTGCTCTCTGGTGTGCTAACATTGGACCGGGGTCCACGTGAGGGGGACTCTGATGGTGACGTCAGCACAGAGAGAGAGAAAAAGTGGAAAGAATTGTGAGAATTTGTCCCACATCAGGAATACAAATAGAATAATTAACTATAAATAATAATGCCTATGATCAAGAGTCACCAATCTGGTTAACCACCTTTTGAGAGGCAGCCTATGGTGGGCAGTTGTACTAATTAATAAATAATTTGTCTAATAAATTGTATAAATTGTCTAAGTTTGGGGCAGAGGCGTTACAAATGGTATAAGAACCGACTTTCGATACCGAGTGTGGGTACAGAGTGGTGGTTATACCTGAGATGGAGCTAGCAGATGTACTGGAAAGTATGCCTGAGAGGGAGTGGGGTTGGGTCAGGTTGCCCGGTAAATCCACTAAGGTGGGCTAGGGGCTGGACAACATGCAGAATCAGAGTACTGTACAGCTAGCAGAACCAGGGTACGCCATTCCATATCAGCTAGAAAGGAGATCCTGCACTGGTTGTGCATGCCCCGTACTCAGCGAGGACACTGATTTCTAAGGGGGGGTGTATATAACAGCCCGTAATTTCAAAAAAGATATAATATATATAATAATATAAAAAAATAAATAAGGAATTGGAGTTGGCCCCATAGGATTTCTATGGGGGGTGTTGTGTGGAATCATTTTCGCTGGTGAGGCCCAAGAGCACAGCAGTGCTGCTGCTGCTGTTGACGCCAGTGTGCATCGGCATGGGGGGGCACGTGCGGAAGAAGGCAGCGTTGTGCCGCTGTCTCTCTATGCCACGTGGCGTGGGGCCCGGCCCAGAGGGCTGTGTGTGCAGCTCGCGATGAGAGAGAGCAGAATGTATATTGAGTTTGTCCCATATCGAGAATTGCACAGGATTAATTAAATATAAATAATAATGCTTATGATCAAGAGTCACCAATGTAGAACCCCGTATTTTCAAATATTATTTAAATTATTTGAAAATGAATTTAAATTTATTTTGGAAATTTAATTGGTATTTTCTAAAAGATTTATCTTTTGTACACGTGCAAAACACGTGCAAATGACTTTGAGATATTTGAAAAATTAAGTTTTCGTTATGGAAAATCATTATTTATTATTTTGGAATTATGTAATATTTTTCCAGATTTTTCTGAAATTAATTTGATCTATTTGCAATTTCTGATAAAGAAGGACCTTTTTGTAAAATTGACATTTTTAAGGGCTAAAGTGCAAAATTGGCATCCTGGACGTTTTAAACAGTATTGGTTAAGATTTAGAAGTATATTTTCTATTAAATCCTAATTTTAATGAATTTTGGATGAGTTTCCAAGAGTAGATAGATATATATATATATAATTGTATTTTGAAGGGATTGTTTTGCAAATGTATTTGGAAACCCTAAAACCTAATTCCCGGCCTATATAAGTAGAGTCGCAGCCGTCATTCGCTGCATAACTCAGATTTCATTATATTATTTTCTTGGCGATTTGGAGAAGGAGTTTGGATCTAGCAAAGGAAGGCTTTTGTAGATCCTTCTCGATTCTAAAGGTGAGTGATATGGACTTGTTTTGTTTATGTGTATGATTGCATGTTGTTTTGTTTGATGTTTTCGTACCTTGTATGAAATCGATGCCATGGTTGTTATTCGTAATATGCATGTGAAATCCATGAAAGATTAGTAGATCTCGATTGATAATTCTTGATTGCTTGAAACATGTTAAGATTTGAGTATAGTTATGAAAATAAGAAATTGGATGGAGGAATCTCTGGACCTTGTTATTACAAATTGGATCATATTTGAGTTGAGGAAGAGATTTGGTATTGAGATAAACTCCAGTATTGAGTATTGATTACAGACCTAATTTGTGAGATCTGTAGGCCGACAGTCGACTGAGACTATGTATCAGTCGACTGGTACGACCCTAATATTGTACCTTCAGTCTTTTGAGGATTCGTTCGGGACAGTCGACTGAGACCCTATTCAGTCGACTGGTCTGCTGAATATTTGGTTTGTAAAGTGTCTCAGTTTCTCGTCGGGACAGACGACTGATGATTTCTTTAAGTTGACTATAGTGTTTGGAATGTTTCTTGAGAATTATTGATAATTGTCTCGGGTAAGTCGACTGATGGTTTTTCTTGAGTCGACTTACTACACTTGTTAAAATCTTGGATATTGGTTCTCGGGGCAGTCGACTTACTATAGAATAAGTCGACCGGTGCTGATGAGTTTCACGATCTTGAGGGTTCTTGTTATCTTTAGTTTGTTTGTAGATGGATATGTTCGTCGGTGTCTTGGCATACCGGGTTCGTATTCGATCTATACCTTCTTAGTTTGTTTGTAGATGGATATGTTCGTCGGTGTCTTGGCATACCGGGTTCGTATTCGATCTATACCTTCTTAGTTTGTTTGTAGATGGATATGTTCATCGGTGTCTTGGCATACCGGGTTCGTATTCGATCTATACCTTCTTAGTTTGTTTGTAGATGGATATGTTCGTCGGTGTCTTGGCATACCGGGTTCGTATTCGATCTATATTATCTTTAGTTTTGTAGATGGATATATTGTTATCCAATCTATGGCATTATGGTGATCGATTGTTGGACATACATTGTGGTACTGAGAATTGTTGACAGTTGGACATATTCTGAGTTGTGGGGATTACTGTTTGTTCAGAACAGTCGACTGGTGCATTATACAGTCGACTGTACAGTGCAGTTGAGCTGTACTATTTTTTAGAGTGATTGATTGATTGATACTTGATCGTTGGTATTGTTTCTTGCTCGGCTTCACTCATGTACTGGCCTATCGTTCTTGTTTCTGATTACATATTCAGTTTATATATTTTTGTTCAGTACATGTTGCTTATGATTATTTGTTTGTTTATGTTTGTTGTTTATATCACTCACACTATTTATGGCTGACCCCGTAGTTTTGGGGGTTAGGGTTCAACTCTAGCCTCATGTGATGCAGGTTGCTTAGAGTTGGAGGCTTGGATTAGCTTTGGATTTTAGAGAGTGATATAATAGAGCCTTGGGTAAATTTGTAAAGAAAAAGGGTTGTAACAGTTAAATGTATTTTAAGGTGTTTTGTATTTCCGCTGCAATTGAAAAAGGAATATTGTAATAAGAATTTGGAATAAAATGATTTGAGTTTTGGTCTATGTATATTGTTACATTGAAGTGGATCGCTTGGAAAGTGCCACGTATCTTCTAAATTTTATATTGGAAATTCGGGGCGCTACAACCAATCCGATTAACCACCTTTTGAGAGGCAACCTGTGGTGGGCAGTTTTACTAAATAATAAATAATTTGTCTGATAAATTGTATAAATTGTCTGTGTTTGGGGCAGGGGCGTTACAAATGGTATCAGAACTGACCTTCGACACCGGGTGTGGGTACAGAATGGTGGTTATGCCTGAGATGGAGCGAGGTTGGGTCAGATCGCCCATTAAATCTATATGTGTGGGCTAGGGGTAGGTCGGTAAGGTCGATGAAATGGCCGGTAAAGGACTGTGGTCCCTAGGAATGTTCACGACTGAGGATACGTTCGGTAAATCCACAGTGTAGGCTAGGGGGCTGGACAATCCACAGAATCAGGGTACGTCATTCCATATCGGCTAGAAAGGAGATCCTGCACTAGATTATACATGCCCCGTGCTCAGCGAGGATGCTGATTTCTGAAGGGGTGTCTGTAACACCCCGTGTTAAAAATAGATATACATATAATTAATTAATTGGTTGTCACCCTATAGAATTTCCTATGGAGGATTGTATATGAAAAATATATGTGTGAGAGTGGGGGGCCCACATGAGAAAGAAAAGTAGCAGCAATGAATGCTGTTAATTTGTTGCTTGTGCCGTCAGCCATGGCTGACGTGGCAGATCAGTGGGGCCCACCCAGGTGAGGGTTGCTCTCTGGTGTGCTGACATTGGAGCGGGGTCCACGTGAGGGGGACTCTGATGGTGACATCAGCACACAAAGAAAGAAAGCCGCAAGAATTGTGAGAATTTGTCCCACATCGGGAATACAAATAGAATAATTGACTATAAATAATAATGCATATTATCAAAAGTCACCAATCCGGTTAACCACCTTTTGAGAGGCAACTTGTGGTGGGCAGTTATACTAATTAATAAATAATTTGTCTGATAAATTGTATAAATTGTCTGAATTTGGGGCAAGGGCGTTACAAACAGGATCTTTTACTTCAACTTCATAAAATTTTTACAAGGAATTTAAAACTTTTTCATTTACAACATTGTTTTTTACAACAACACAGCGGAAATAAATAAGTATAACACAACACATAATAATGGAGGTTCTTCAATCTTATGACATCTCTCATAGTGTCTTCAAATCCATGCCAACCTATTCCTGCAACTAGGAAACTGTGGGGACATCTGTTGCATACAACTGACATAATGCTATAATACAGTGATTCTTTAATTTAACAATCACAAACTTGAATGCAAAAGGAAAAGTGACTATCCTAATCGTGTCAGTGTATGATATGGCTTAATGCCTAATGCAGACATTCACACTATGATGACACTAATGCATACTAGTTTGGATTCTATGCATCCCATACTACATAGGTCCGAGGGCAAACCTTTATCGTACTCCCTCGTCATGCAACCTACTACCAAAACTACTACAAGGTTAGACACTCTGTAAGTACTGGTTCTCGCTCCGGAATACTGGAGATCAATCCCACTCCGTAGATCATTCTGTAGCCCATTTCATCAATCGTCCCAGAATACTAGGGATTGTCTCACTCCACGAGTCATCCTGGAACCCTCATCGCACAAATGTCCCGTGAGCGTCGCTCTCATCCCAGAATATTGGAGATCAATCCCACTTTGTAGATCATTCTGTGGCCTATTTCATCCATCTTTCCGAAATACTTGGGATTCTCACTCCGCGGGTCATCCTGGAGTCCATAACTCACGTTTGCTCTTATTTCATCATATCTCTAACTAGTGCTTGTTCTTAAGTTTAAATTATAGTTATTAAGACCTAGAGCTAGCTTACTCACCGGGCTTAAACCAAAATAATGAGAATGTTAGCCCATACTGGCTACTTCTCAAAGAAAAAGTTAAACCACACTGGTTACTTCTCAAATTCTGTTTATCACAACTGCAGGTATTCTGGATCTCGCTCACTCTAGAATAAATAACCATCTCAATTAAAGAGATCACATAGGTTACATCTAACCTCATTCATAAACATTTCATTCATTATTCATCATTCTTCTTTATATATTCTCTTTATGTTTATTATCACTTAACATTATTCATCGACCTTTTTAATTGTTAAACCCTTTGCAAAACATTGCAGGATTATTATTTCAAATTTTTGTTCTTATTATCTCGTAATCTAACATATAACAACCTTTGCATGAGTTTCTAAATTTGTATTCTAATCCCATAATTTTAAATCATTTTAACATAAGCAAATACCCTCAAAATTTGACTAGAAACTAGATTCATCTAATACATTGTCTAATATAATCTTTTAAATCTCCAAAATATATCTTTAAATAGTGTAGAATTATTTTCAATTGTTCTAATAATATTCTAAAATATTTCTACAATTTTTACCCAATTTTTAGAACCATGAAAACCTTAAAAAAAATTAAAAATTAAAAACAAAGTTGTGCACACCCGAGATCGAACCCAAGACCAGCGGCTAACCAACTTCAACACACAAACAACAAGCCAACTCACGTTGGTGATGCAAACCCCCTTCAATTAATTGTATACCTCAACTACTGTTTACTCATAAAATCAAATTTTCGAAAAAGAAACAGAGCCTCCCAAGACTCGAACCCGCAACCTATATACAGTAGGTAGTGCTCTAACCCCATGCGCCAAACAAGAAGTCCAAACACCACATCTGAATATATCTCTATCAAATTCTTTTTATACCATTTATCATATATTTTTATTTAGCCATATAACTTCTAATTTTCTTTTTCTTTAAATATTTTCAACATTATTGCTATACACAGCATTTCTAAAATTTCGAGAACGGAAAATCTCTCTAATTTGATATATTTTAATTTGGATAGTATCCAAAACAATTTAGATATAAAAAATTTTGACCTTTTTCACTCTTGTTAATCAAATTAGACTACAATTTATTTTAGATTTATAAAATTAGCATGAATGTTTCTACCAATTGATATAAAATTGGGAAAGATACCCATACCCACGCTCTACTTACAGTTCTACATGTAATTCTAACATGAATCCCTCAATTTTGCAAGTCGCTATGCATATACAATAACACATATATGTTTCAATCATGATGTAGTAGAATCTAACATGAACCAATATACAACCCAATATACATGAATCCACATACATGATATTAGCACTCAAACAATCTTATGCAACTTTATAATTGATTGCACGACAAATCAATTTCCATATTGTAATTTTCATCTTATTCTATTTAATTTAACAAGCATCAATTCTCAATTTAATTCACTACTAACATCCTAGATTACACATGGCACATGGCAATTATCGAACAATATCATGCATCATATAAAAAAAAATAGAAATTAAAGAGACTCCCACCTCAAAAGGATAATTCCTATTGGTAGAATCCCTAGAAAATAATGCTTCAAAGTTCCCAAAAATAAAGAAAACCGGCCTCTCCTCTAGCAAAACCTCAAGTCAACACAACGCAAGCCCTCTCTTGACTCTCTCTTTTGTTTAGTTTAGTTTTGTGTTCATTTGGGTTAGATTAGGGGTATTTATAGGGTAAAATAATGAGTAGTTATAATAACTCCCACTTCCTAAAAGAGCTCTCCACTCACCCACACACTCTCCCACACTCTCCACTTACCCATCATTGGCTGGCCACTTCTTTGGAAGAAAAAAGCATGTGCACAGTCCCCTATACAATTTTATTATTAATTTTTAATTAAATTAGGTGTGTATGTTACACATTGTAATGTGTACTAGTCTTATCAAATTTTAAAGAAGAGTTCATGTACGTTAAGTGCACAATTGATAACCATGGGCTTTAATTTATAATAGTTTTAATAAGCTACAAAATATAGATTTGAGCCTAGTTGATTTTTTATTAGAATAAACCACACACTTGGAACTTGTTAAAACGAGAGAAAAATTTTCATGACTCAAGAGAATCTCATTAATCGACACGTGCACAAAATTACGTGCAAAGTACGTGTGAAAGAAAATATAATCAATACGTGCATAAAAAAACACCAATAACTATTCAAATACAAAAATAGATTTGAGCGACGGATTTTTTTTATAAACAATCAAAATATAACATACGTGAAATATTTATTTTTGATCATGTTATGGGTATTTCGTAACGGTAAAATATACGTAATCGACACATGCATTGAAAGCTTGTACAATACACGTAAAAATACAAAAAGATTAGGATTTATATTTGAGTTGGCCCAAAATAGGATTAAAAAAAAATTTAGATGACGGAAAATATATAATTAATCAAAATACAAAAATACGTAGGATATTTATATTAAAATACGTTACAGATATTACCTGTAACGGCACAAAATACATGTGCGTAACACACGTGGAGTGAAATTATCATAACTCAATTTTGTGGGAGGTTACAGGCTCTCTACTGATCTGTATCGCTTTCCTGTACGTACTGACCTGTCCAAATTTGGCCTGGCAGTTGGATTGAAGATGAAATTGGAATGGCCGATCGAGAATGAGATATGTAAAAAACTGAATTTTTCTTTTATGATTTATGGAAGAAGATGAAGAGAATGTTGATCATCTTATTTTTCCTAACTTCGAGTGTTTAACTTTTAGTGAGCACTAATGCTTTTTACTTATGAATCATGATGATTTGTTACAACTACCTTGCAAATTTGATTTTATATATATATATATATATATATATATATATATATATATATATATATATATATATATATATATATTTCTTTATGTTTTCGAAAGCTCAAAATGGATGGGTACCCGCAGGTCGGGTCTAGGTCCAAGAAAAATTAGGATTTTTTTGTTCGCAGCTACTTTTCGCCCAGCCCGTGAGTACTTATGCATATTAGACCTGTACCCATGGATATCATACCCGACCTATTTGCTAGGTCTAAACCTGGTGCAACAATAACTAACTTAAGGTAATCAAACGTATACTAAATTTTAAGAAATTTATTTTAATTTGATGATATGGACTGGTTCTCTTCTAATGTGCTAGTTTATTTTATATTGAATTGTGTTAATATATATATATATATATATATATATATATATATATATATATATATATATATATATATATATGAGGCTTCTTCCGTTGCAAACGCTACTGTAGCAGTTCCGAACGTGCACACCACTTAACCCGTCATTGGGGATGACGGGTTAAGTGGTGTGCACGGGTGTGCACGACATTTGCGTTTGCAATGGAAGATAGCCACACACACACACACACACACACACACACACACACACACACACACACGTCAGAGTTTTTATTTTTATTTTTTGAAATTATTAAAACGTGCATAGCACGTGTAAATTACTAGTGTGTGTGTGTGTGTGTGTGGGCTATCTTCCATTGCAAACGCAAATGTCGTGCACACCCGTACACACCACTTAACCCGTCATCCCCAATGATGGGTTAAGGCAAAACACATAACCCGTCATTGGTGATAACGAGTTATGTGTTTTGCCTTAACCCGTTATTGGGGATGACGGATTAAGTGTTGTGCACGTTCGGAACTGCTACAGTAGTGTTTGCAATGGAGGAAGCCTATATATATATATATATATATATATATCGTATTTTTCTTTCAGATCAATAACTTTCTCTTGAATTACTTATCCTCATACAGAACTGCCTTTCTACAAAATATGTTTGTTAGCGTGATAGCCTCCTTTTTACCGTCAGATGTACTACTTGTCTTAAAACTGAACTACTCTTTTGTGAAATATGTCTTCTTTATTTCCAAAATGTAATGTTTTACTCAGATGCACTTACAAACATAGTCACAAAGTTCGGGTTTAATTCGGAAAATTCGCGATTTATTCGCGAATATTTTCTCTGCCGAACTAGTTCGCGAATTATACGTCGGTTCCTGAATTATTCATGAAGTGCGCTAATAATTCGCGAAAATCAAGAATTGCTGAATTATTCGCGAATAATACTCAATAACCTAACTCAAGTATTCATCCCTATTTCCTTGTAGCGTCTTGTTTTTCTCTTCCCTTGTGTTTTCTCTTCCCAGCCGCGCATTTTTTTCCCCAAATCAGAAGGAGCGACGATTCCTCTTTCCCTATTGCAATCAAAAGAATTTCATTCGCTCAATCACTAGAAGGTATGATTATCGACATCCTATCATTTTCATCTATGTCCATGTTCATTGCAATTGTTGATCAATAAAATGAACCATTTGTTGTGTGAACTTGTTGCTATCTAATTTTTAAGAGGATATGGAACCAATGAGAGTGAGGATTGAATTATGGCATGAACCTGGAAACTTGAGTTTGAAATTATTTTATAATTGATGTCTCTAATTTGTAATAGTCTAAGATATTCTCTTATGAAACACTCTTGTAATTGGTTGTTTGGTGCATAGGTTAAGTAGCTAACAAACAAAACATTACTGAGAACTAGGTGATGCTATATCAGTGTTTTCGGAGCTAATTATGGTGTATGTGTAATTTGTGGTATGCAGTGTGATGTCATAAAACTGATGATCAAAGCCAGTAAATGATCGTAAAGCTTATTGATTCTTATCTTATACAATATACAGTGACTATATTCATACACTACTAATAAAAAAAAAATTTGCTTTGGTGAAGGGTACTAACTATTAAGATGTATTAAATTTTGTATTTCTTTCTTTCCGAACTTATGCCGATTTTTTCCCGAATTTTCCGAATTTTTGCCGAATTCCGAATATTGAATCTTGCCGAATTATTCCCGAACGCCGGATCTGTGACCATGCTTACAAAGGGGCCCAGGTAGGCCAAGCCGACCTGAGAATTTTCAAAAAACCCCTTATTTTATGAAAGCTATTCCCCCTCCCAGACACAGAAGCAAAATAAAGTTATAGTTAAAACCCCTAATTTATAGCTGAGGGGAGAGCAAGGGCGTCGAATAGGTTTGTCGATGAGGAGGGCGGCGCTCAGGAGGAGCGTCAATGGCGAGGAGCGTCGGAGATTAGCCGGAGAAGAAGGGGGTAGGCATTTGAGCGGGAAAAGTAGGACAGGGAGAAAGAAACAGATAAGAGAGAGAACAGGAGAGAGAATAGACGGCTCTAGGGTTTGTATTTGTGAAATTTTTAGGGTTTGTACTAGGGTTGTATTTATAGGGTATAATTAGGATATTGGGTTAGTGGTTTAGGATCCAATAATAGTGGTTGGTCAAGAACAATTGAAATAGGGTTTTAGGGTTTAATAAGAGATGGATCTAAAATAATAGGGTTCAAACAAAAATACCCCCAATTAAATAAAAGAAAATAGGATCAATAAGAATAGCTCAATCAAGAAGAACGAAGAATTTCATGAACAAATTGAATTAAAATAATCAAGGAAGAAAAATAGGGTAATTTATTCAATTAAAAATAAAATATTACAAAAAGGGGGGGAAATAAAAATAGCGGAAACGGTAGTTACTGTTTGGGTAATAAACACCGCATCCCAAGCCGATCCCTAGGTGTTAAGAGTTCTAGCCCAAACCCCCAGGATTTCTGTAGGTATTGGTCAACAAAATTTAACTGTTATTATCATTTCATTTCATTTTTTATCTCAGTTCACCACCACACAGCATCTCATCTTTACTTCAATAATTCGACACATCTTTGACTTTAACCATGCGATTTATTATCACATTATCTCACATATTCACATACATTTAAATATTTCATTTATAAGATTATTACCTCATATTATTCCGTATCATAAACGTACCAAATTATTTATTCACCCACATTATAATATCTTATGAACATGCCAAATTAAGTTGATGATTATATCATATTACCGCCCATTAGTTTCCCTTTAAACAATCACTACATTATACATATACACACTCATTAATTTCATCGATTATGCTATCATAGCTCAGTATCACCCATGTATACCAAAAACATACACCAAATTGGTCAATACATCATAACACCATATATATATGTCATTTTTTTTATCTGCCGTATATTATACGTATAACAACCCCATATACTTCATCTTATCATACATATACCCAGTACATCACTCATAACAATAAATATTTGAAATCACACAAATTCTCCATATAAGACAATTTTAACAAATAATAATTTCGTATTTTCGGTTAAATCTTCATTTAGCTGAATCCCACAAAAATCACTTCGAACCCACATAAAATTCTGTCACAACCCGCGAAGACCCAAAGCACCACTTCTCCATCCCAAATCCGAAGTCGCTAACATCTCCTATTGTCAAATTCCAAAGCCAATTAGGGCCCAAAACATCCAAACCATTCACAGGTAATAATAATACCAATCATAATATCACTCAAGCATTTCATTGAACGCCTGACATGCACACGTGCGATGCATCTACTATTCAAATTCCTACGGAATTTTATCTCAGTAGAATTTCTAAAATCACCTCGTACTATTCTAATGGCTCAACTCAATTTCTACTGCAATTAAGGAGAAAATTCTCACATATTTACTTCCCTTTTATAAACCCAAAATCCTAATTTATAAGCAACTTACACAACCTTAATCAATTTGCTAATTTCTTGACTCTAACATCAAAATAGACCTCTAACCAACCCTATACTCCATTTCTAAGCAAAAGAAATTAAAAGCATACGAAATTACATAAATAATTACAAAGAGATATACCTCTACTAAATTCTTTCTCCAAATTGAAGCCACCAAGGGGAAGGGAACCCTTCAATTAGCATGCCCCTAATTTTAATTGAAATTTTATGAAGAAAACCCCAAGATTTCATCTTGGAAATCGACGGGAAAATAGGGTTGGGTTTCGGTCGGGCAAAATCGAAACCAGGAGAAGAAGAAGAAGAAGAAGGATGGAGGAAGGGGGGGGGGGGTTTATATAAATATAATATTTATTAAAGGTATATTAACAAACAAGCCCCCAATCATCAAAATATTACAAATAAACCCCAAACTCTACACTTTAATAATACTAACAATAAAAAATATAATAAAATATCTCATAATAATCCTCCAAAATTATAAAATAAAAATAGCATAAAACTCAACTTATAACTCCAATATATCAATAATACTGATTCAACACAAATATTAACACCAATATTAATATTTAAAAAATAAAATATACCAAAAATTATTCTCACCACTCTAGGGATATAAAAACGGGTATTTTTCGGTATTTTAAAATTTTGAGGTGTTACATTATACACACCTCAAAAGACACTCGTCCTCGAGCTACAACGGTTAAGAAAATTCTTCAAACAATTTCCGATACTTTCTCCTCACCATCTCCCCAGATTTCAAATTTTAGTTAGTTAAATTAACACTCCATTGAACTTTTAGCAACTGAGCAACTTGATGTCTTCCTCGTTGTACTGATAAGCTGCCCACATATAAGGTCATGTGACCCTCTGTTACTGAAGTAAAATCAAATTGACCCAATGTTTCTAATACCGCCCACTCCTGGGACATAATAAAAGCCAATATTCTTCTTCTACTTAAGACATCGTCACCATATTTGCTTTCCCGGATGGTATTTTATTTCCACATCAAAGCTACTAAGAAACTCGAGCCACCTTTGTTGCCTCATGCTAAAATCTTTTTGCAAGAACAAGTACTTCAAACTCTTCACATCTGTCAAAAGCTGTAACTGTTCCCCAACAAAGAATGCCTTCACATCTTCATTGCAGACACTACTACCACCAATTCCAAAGCTGAGTAGGATAACTCACTCCATATGACCACAATGGCCTAGATATATAAGCCACAAGCCTGCCCTCACGCATCAAATTGTACCTAAACCTGTACCACATGCACTCCCTTCTCGGGGTAATCAAAACAGGTGTTATCGTCAATCTTTCCTTTAACTCTTAAAATGTCTTTTCACACTACTCGAACCATAAAAACTACACATTATTCTGGGTAAGCTAAGTCATCGATGCAGCAATAATAGAAAATCGAGGAATGAACCACCGATAATAGCCAGCCAAACCCAAGAAACTTGAATCTCTGTCACATTCTTGGGTTGTTCCCCTGTCTTTTCACCTCTGTAATTTATAGCTTACTTTCAATTGTAGCGCACTTAACCCTTCTAAACTTTAATGTAAACCCTTGTTTGGTTGTGACTTTTTATCCCCCCTCCCAGACACAAAGATCCAAAATAAAGTTATAGTTAAAACCCCTAATTTATAGCGTTACTTTCAATTGCGGCACACTTAACCCTTCTAAACTTTAATATAAACCTTGTTTGGTTGTGACTTTCATTAGCCTTCTTGATTATTATTTTTAGGGTTTTTTCCATACAGGTTCTTAACGAAAATTGAAAATCAATATTAGTCCCCAACAAACTGCTAATTCCATATTAGTCCCTTGATCAACTTCAAAAGTAATCAATCATAACATCTGCAACATCACGAAAATCTGGATCCATTAAACCTACTTTCATGAAAAAATCTCAAGTATATGAACTTCATCTCTAGAAATAGTTTTTCTTGCTTGTGATCTTAATCCTTTTTAGACCATTCTAATTGTGAATTTTCTCTAAAATTGGTTCAATGTGTCAGAATTTACATTTATGTTGCAACTGAGTCTCAAATCGGTCACTTTTAATCAATTCTAAACCTGATCTAGGGACTAATATGGAATTAGAGGTTTGTAGGCGACTAATATGGAGTATCAATATTTTTTGGGGATCTGTAAGGAAAATATAACGCCCCATAATTTTTAAATATAATATTTTTAATTAATAAATAATTTTAAATTTATTTATTTAATTATTTTCATTTTTTGCGAAATTATCGTTTTACATGTGCAAATATTTTCGAATTGCAAGTTTTAAAATTTTGAGTTGCTAAATTAATTCTCTTATTTATAATTGGATGTATTTTAATTTTTGGGATTTTTCTGAATAAGAAAAACGACTTTTGTAATAATTCAAAAGAATGAGACTTTTGTGTAAAAGGTCGTTTAGCGGAAAAGTTTGAAATTTTAAATTTTGTGGCTGCATTGGAGGCCGGCCAATTGAGGAGAATTTGAGGGAAAATCAAATCCTAATTGATTGGGCCAAATATAGAATGTAATAAGAATTGATCTTCTAAAATATTGATTTTTGCAATTAGGGATTTTCTAGAGTGTTTTATTTGTAAAATTCACAAAAAACCCTAGAAAATCTTCCTAGCCTATTTAGAGGGTTGTAGCTTTCGGCCTTCTTCTTTTCTTTTGGCTTTGCTGATTTTGGTGGCTTGGAGAGTTGATCTATTGCTTGGAGGAGGAGACCACTACTTTGTATCAAATTTCTTCAAGAGGTGGGTAACACTTTATTTCTCGTGTTATGATTTTATCTCATGAACTTGTAGTATCATGCTAAGAACGAATTCTTATTAGTATTGATTGTATGTTAGCATGATAGGTAATAATTTTTATGAGATTCTTATGGAGTTGTATATATGTTTGATATGAGATTGGTGATTATATGACATAAAAATTGAACCTTGATTGTATGTTGAACTAAAACAAATTGTTCTTGAAGTAATGAAGTTTCTATGCATGAAAGATCAAGTTTTTATTTATGGAAAGTGATTTAATGAACCCATAGATTTCTGTAGATGATTGGAACTTATTTTGTGTTCTTAAAATTCTTGTTGATTAATCAAAAGATGAGATTCTTTATGTTTAATTTTGTAGCACCCTAGAATTTTAAATTATGTTTTTGAGATTAATAAATGAATTAAAGTGATTTTTGGTGATTTAATAAATATTTTTCTGAAATTTATCTTTTTTCACGTGCAAATATTTTCTTGGGAAACTCAAAGTCAGAAATAATTTTGGAGAAACGTAATATTTATTATTAGGTATTATTTATGAATTTTCTGGATTTTATTGATATTTATTTGACATGTTTGCAAATATTACAAAAAAAGAGGTTTTTGTGCAAAATTACCACTTGGAGTAAAAACTCCATATTTTTGGATTTCTGGGCTGAGCATGATGGCTAGCCAACTCAGAGATAAAGAGTTTAAATTTTTTTCTAGTAGATTTGGTTTATTTTGCTAATTTATTAAAGGCAAAATTGCCACTTTGAGGAAAATTACAAAATTTATTTTTCTGGATTTGAAACTGATGCTGGCCAGATCTGGAGAGGATATTTTGATTCTAATATTAATTTAATTGGTTAATTTAGTTACCGAGTATAAAAGATCTATATATGTAAAGATATATTCTAAAGGAATATTTTGTAAAATCCTCTCAAAACCCCAGAAATTGGATTTCGGCCTATATAGGCAGCACTACAACCGTCTCTCCTCTGAACAAAACAAAAGTATATTTTTTATCATTGATTTTCTTGGAGTTTCGAAGCGAGAATCTTGGATTTTTGTGAAAGGATGAGCTTTTCTTATTTCTTATTGTCTTTCGTTAAATCTTCATTGAGGTGAGTGACGTATATTTGATTTCTTATTGTTTTGTGCATGCTAAATATGAAGATTTACCTAGTAGAATGCATGTTAGACACTTGTATGATGACATAATGAATATGTTGATGGATGGATAATTAAAAGTGAAATTTTTATGAATGTTATGTAATTGATGAATAAAATCTCTATATATATGACCTAAGAATGTTAAGAACTTAGTAGGAATCATGGGTATGTTGTTTCCTTCATGTTTTTGCTGAATTGATGATATATAATGAGTTCTAAAACTTATAATGCATAAAAGTAAATAAAGATGGATTCTCACTGTGTATGTATGTATACCTTCTGTTTTGATGTTTTAATTGGATGGAACTTGATAAATGAATGTTGTAGATGCATTTAATCAAAGGGAAAATTGAATTTAGTTAGTTGTGTATATGTTTGATGATTCGTAGGAGAGGTTTTGGGATAAAAAATTTAGCCTTTATGTGTTGAATGTTGGGTTTTTATATTCGTGTTTGATGGTGTAGGCCGAAATTGAATTTTTGAGTTTTGTGATATTTTCAAGTGGGTTTTGATCATACTGAGATTTGATTTGGAACAATATACTACTCGTATACCATGAATTTTGATGTTTTACTGATACATAAACACACATATATAATCACACACACACACACACATGCACACACACAATATATATATATATATATATATATATATATATATATATACAGTTCTAATGTTGAAGAGTTTGGATGAAAAATTGCTTTTTGTGAATTTGATGAGAGTTTGATTTGATTTATGAACTCCAGTATGTTAGAAAAGTTGTATTTGATCACCTCAGGGTTTTAAATTTACAAATTCATGCTGGGTAGTGCTTCGATAGCTAAAGCTCCTTACAGGATAGCGCCAGTAGAACAAGATGAAGTGAAGAAGCAGATCGAGGAGTTACTACACAAGGGATTTATCAGGTCGAGTGCTTCGTCATGGGGTGCGCCGGTGTTGCTAGTGAAAAAGAAGGATGGGTCAATGAGGATGTGCATTGACTATCGGGAACTAAACAAGGTGACGATTCAGAACAAGTATCATATCCCAAGGATTGATGATCTATTTGATCGACTGCAGGGTGCAGCTATGTTCTTGAAGATTGATCTACGGTCTGGATATCATCAGGTCCGAGTTAAGGATGAAGATGTGCACACGACAGCTTTCCAGACTCGTCATGGGCATCATGAGTTTCTGGTGATGCCGTTCGGGGTGACGATTGCGCCTGTAATATTTATGGATATGATGAACAGGGTTCTGCGGTTGTTCATTGACTCTTTCATCGTGGTGTTTATCGACGATATCCTAGTGTACTCGAAGTCAGAAGAGGAATATGCTGAGCATTTGGCAGAAGTCCTGAAGAAGTTGCAATAACAGATTTCTATCAGCAAACTGTAGGAATTTCAGATTCAAAATGTGTCCTATGGATGGAGAAAGGTTGTGTGCGCCAGAAAAAGAAGATTTGAAAGAAAGCATTATGAAGGAAGCGCATGCAACAGTATTGTCCGTACATCCCAGAAGCACGAAGATGTATAAGGACATCAAGCAGTGTTTTTTGTGGCCAGGCATGAAGAGAGATGTTGCAGATTTTATAGCAATGTGCTTGACTTTTCAGCAGATCAAGGTGGAGAATCAGAAGCCTGGAGGGTTATTGCAGCCATTGCCCATTCCGGAGTGGAAATTAGAGAATATCAGTATGGACTTTATCACTGGTTTACCAAGGAGTTTGAAGGGTAATGACTCGATCTGGGTCATTGTGGATAGGTTAACCATGTCGGCACATTTCTTATCAATGAAGATTACATGGTCATTGGAGAAGTTGACCGAGGTGTATACTGAGGAGGTCATGAGACTTCATGGAGTTCCTATGACTATCGTCTCCGACAGAGATGCAAGGTTCACATTAAGGTTTCAGAGGAGTTTGCAAACTGATGGACAAACTGAAAGAGGCTAGGACTGACTTTAGTACAATGTTTCACCAAAAACCGATGGACAAACTGAAATGGTGAATCGAGTAATAGAGGATATATTGAGGTCATGTGTTATGGACTTCGGTGGAGGCTGGGAGATGTACTTAGCACTGGTGGGGTCTGCATACAACAACAGCTATCATGCGAGTACTGACATGGCACCGTTTGAGGCTTTGTATGGGAGGAAGTGCAGAACACCTGTTTGTTGGTATAAAGTTGGCAAGAGGTAGATGTTCGGGCCAGAGATCGTGCAGTAAACTTCAGAGAATACTGAACTCGTTCGGAAGAGACTGGTCGAAGCGCAGAGCAGGCAGAAGAGTTATGCAGATATCCGATGCTAAGATTTGGATGTCCGACACCGAGATTTGGAGTTCAAGGTTGGATATAAAGTTTTCCTAAAGGTATCACCGACAAAAGGAGTAATCAGATTCGGAAGAGGAGGCAAGTTGGCACCAAGGCATATTAGACTCTACAAGATCCTGAAACGGATTGGTAAAACTGCTTACAGATTGGAATTATCGGAAGATTTGGCACAAGTGCACAATGTATTCCATGTGTCCATGTTGAGGAAATACATACCAGATCAGATCATTAATTGCCCGAGGTACCCGAATGACTGCAGTTGAATTTGAGCTACAAAGAGCAACCTGTGGAGATCTTCAATCGCAGAGAGAAGGTTCTGCGGAATAAGGTCATACCGATGGTCAAGGTGTTGTGGAGGAATCAGCTTTTCGAGGAAGCCACTTGGGAATCTAAGGATCGGATGAAGACTGATTTTCCAGAATTGTTTGTGTCATTCCGTGTTGTTGTTTTTTTTCTCTTTCTTTTACTCTGCTAGCCGTAGTTCTGAGGATAAAACTCTTCTAATCAGGGAGTGATGTAACACCCCATAATTTTTAAATATAATATTTTTGAATTAGTAAATAATTTTTAAATTAATTTATTTAACTATTTTAAATTATTGTGATATTGTCATTTTGCACGTGCAAAACACGTGCAAAACACGTGCAAATGTTTTCGAAATGCGGGTTTTAAAATTTTGAGTTGCTAAATTAATTCTTTTATTTATAATTGGATATATTTTAATTTTTGGGATTTTTCTGAATAAGAAAAACTACTTTTGTAATAATTCAAAAGAATGGGACTTTTTAGTAAAAGGTCGTTTGGAGGAAAAATTTGAAATTCTAAATTTTGTGGCTGCATTGGAGGCTGGCCAATTGAAGAGGATTTGAGAGAAAATCAAATCATAAGTGACTGGGCAAAATATAGAATGTAACAAGAATTGATCTCCTAAATTATTGATTTTTGCAAGTAGGGATTTTCTAAAGTGTTTTATTTTTAAATTCCCAAAGAAACCCTAGAAAATCATCCCGAACTATTTAGAGGGCAGCAGCTTTCGGCCTTCTTCTTTTCTTTTGGCTTTGGTGATTTTGGTGGCTTGAAGAGTTGATCTATTGCTTGGAGGAGGAGACTACTACTTTCTATCAAATTTCTTCAAGAGGCGGGTAACACTATATCTCTCTCGTTACAATTTTATCTCATGGATGTATAACATCATGCTAGAAATGATTCTTATTAGTCTTGATTGTATGTTAGCATGATTGTGGTAATTTTTAGGAGATGCTTGTGGAGTTGTATGTTTAATATGAGATTGTTGATTATATGACATAAAATTGAATCTTGATTGTATGTTGACCTAAAACAAACTGTTCTTAAAGTAATGAAGTTTCTATGCATGAAAGATCAAGTTTTTATTTATGGAAAGTGTTTTAAGGAACCCAGAGATTACTGTCGATGATTGGAACTTATTTTGTGTTCTTAAAATTATTGTTGATTAATCTAAAAATGAGATTCTTTATGTTTAATTCATTGTTTATTTGTGTAAAATTTGTTTAAATTGAAACCCATTGATTGGAGCATGAAATAGTGTGATTTTTGCATTAAAAATAATCAAATACTAGGAGTTAGGGTTTTGGCCACTAAAGGTTGGGGTTTGGGTCGTTAACCCTAGGGTTAAGGGTTTCGGATCTGGGGGTTGCACAGTGCCAACCCAAGCACTGTGCAGACACATGTCTGCTGCTGTGTTGGCTTTCGGTTTGGAGTTGGTGGCTCCGGTTCGATTGATTTATGAAGGGTTTTGGGTGTTAGGGATTGAGAACCCTAGTGTGTATATAGATGAGTATATGTATGTGTTTAATTCTAGTATTTGTATGAAGTTTAATTGGTTCTTTTGATCAAGTTTCGAATGTCCAAATTTTAGATTTTGTAGAAATCTAGCTTCAAATTTTAATGTATTCAAGTAATAATTTTGAGGGTGCAAATATATAATTTTATAGATAAAATTATCTATTTTGAGGGGATATAAGTTTCTGTTTTGAAAGACGAAAACTCAAATTTTAAAGTGTCATTTTCAGTTTCTAAATAGGTGAAATTTCATATTTTTAGAACTAAAGAATTTCATATTTTAGAGATGAGATCCCAGACAATAAAGATACTTGTTTCGGTTTAAGTTGATTTAGATTCTAGAGAAATTCATTGAGTTTTATGTATGTAAGGAAAATGAGATTTAAAAGTGGAATTTCAAGGATTTTGTGGATTGGATTTTGTTTTCATATCAGAATGAGTCTTTTACGGTAGTGACGGTTTACTAAATGAAATATGAATAATGAGGAGATTTGTGGATGAACAAATGTTTATTTTTGAAATGAGGTATTTCTGTTTGAGATTTTTTGATTCACAGCCGTGGTGTTGTGGGAAAAATGTTGGTTTCAGAAAAGAGTATATAAAAAGTATTTTGAATTATTGAAACAAGTGGGGTTCTTGATTGCATTAGGGTTATTGTGAGAACCCTAGATGGATGCTTGAGGCGTTGAGTAGGGAGCACTAGATACTGAGCGAAACCAATAGTACCGGCAGTGGATATTTTTATTGTAGGAAATTAGCCTGAGGGGCTAGTGTTTCTGGTTTGGCAAGTGAAGTTCGGTAGGGTAGAGCTAGTTCTAGGTGGCTCGGTTGTTACTATTACAAACCTAAGGACATGCACTAGGTTGGGAGTTATGATGGAACTTATGCAAATATAAGTAGGTGGTGCTTTATAGTGGGGCGGATGTATTCCAGTACTATGGTTACAGTCGGTCGGATGTATTCCGGGATTGTGATGTTTATGTTATTTCCAGGAAGTTCGCGCATCGAGGGTTCCGTATGGTCGGACAGATGTATTCCGGGAATGGAGCCTATTCGCGGAACATCTGGAAGGGAGATGGATCTCCAGTGGTCAGGGTGATGCTTACGGGATGTTTGCGCATTGAGGGTCGGTACGGTCGGGTGGATGTATTCTAGGGCTAGGGCCTATTTGCGGAATATCTAAATCTTGGTTTCTGTCACCGTTATGGAATTGCATAGCGAGTGATTAAACCCTAAATGTGGTGTACGCGAAGGACTTGCTCTCGGACCTATGTAGTATGGGATGCACAAAATCCAAATAAATATGCATTATTGTGCATTGTATACACTGTGTTTTCTTGTACATTGTTTTATGCATTTTCCTTTTGTTTTATCGACACACTTATTCATTTAGTTTTGCTTCACTTGTTCATTTATGAATCTTTTATCATTGTTTTATTTTATGATATGCGATAAGTTTGTGATTCTGAGACTTTAGAGGGTTATTATTATTATAGTATTGCGCCAGTTGTATTCAACTGACGTGCCCACTTTTCTGGTCAGTTTTTGCAAGATTTGCGAGTAAGTGGCTTGAGCAAGGCTAAATCTTGGGCTTGTGATGACTGGAGTTTAAATGTTGAGGCGTGTTGTAATAAATATGGTTAATTTTCCGCTGTGCATTGTAATAAAAAACTATTGTAAAGAGAAGTTTTATTTTTCCCTGTGTTTGGATTACATTGACGTAAAGATTCTGGATTTGTGTCTCTTATTTTTATTATGGAAATTCAGGGCTTTACAGAAAAAACCCTTATTTTTAAGAAACATTCACTCTTCTCCAATAGTAAAAAAATTAGTGTAAGTGGAACTCGAATCTCTAACTTCTTGCTTACTAACAAAGAAGCTCATTAGACCCATAGTCGCACTCACATCTTTATAGACTATTGATTATACACTTCAAACCACCAATCATCTAAAATAGTTTTACAAAACCCCTTATTGTGTAAAAGTCAATTAGGGGTTGTTTGTTTCGACAGAAATACGGTGGAAGCCACTTTTTGTACCCAATTTGGTTTCCTTTTCCATTAGAAGTGTTTATTTAATCTTTGTTTGTAAAGAAAGGTTCATAAGAAAACAATGTGACACATCATATTTAAAGTGAAATTGTTTTCCCTTTAAAATTGAAGGAAAACACTAGAAAATTAATAAACATAATCTTTTTAGAAGATTGTGTGGTGATGCTGCATTTTTTGGTGTGGGAGCAACATATGATGAGTTCTTGTATTAGATAGGGAAGCTTAGATCACAGCTGTCAATCTGGTATTGATGTGAGACTAGTATTTGATTGGATTTGTGGATCTGGTAGTGGTTGCACTGGTTGCTAGCCACCGGAAACTTGTAATTACACTCTGAAACACCGGGTTGGATTCCGACGATAGACCTTTCGATGATCAAGTCAGTAACCAAAAGTGAAAAACTGGGTTTCGTGGGAAAAATGTTGACTATCTGATAATGGAGGAGGTATGGTTGTATTTATAGACAAATAAGGGGGGGGCAGTTTTTAGGCAGACTCCATAACTGATTTGGAAGATCCCCCATATCAAGGGATACAATCAGTTATTATCTTCCTGATTTTGGGGGATTTGATTCCTAGTCATTGTTGACTGGTCAATCTCCCTCAATTGGGCTGCAAGTCATCCTCCCTTGGGGTCTGATCCATGGAAGTGGGCTTGGGCAGCCCGTGTGCTGGTCATGGGCCTGTAGCTACTGTGAGGTTACTGTCTTGACCTTAGGAACCTCAAGATTCTTGCAAGATTCATACAGTTCCTAGTAATTGAGTTTTTTACCCATATTGTAGCCCCCCCTGAAGGTTTGGTGAAATAGTCTTCGAGGAGTAATTCTCTCCTATGTGACGCTAGGAGGAGAAAAAGGTAGTAATCATCTTTTAGAACCTCAAAGTAATCTCCCAACTCTTTTATTAATTTTCCAAAATTCTAATTATTTTCCAGAATATTCAGTCAATTATCCCAAATTAATAATTATTTATTGAATTTTTAATTAAACATTCTAAATTAATAATTACTTTTTGGAATTTAATAATTTTCCGGATTTATAATTATTTTTCTAGAATTTTTTATTTAATATTCCACAATTTTTTTTTGGAATTATTAATTGATTTTTCTGAGTTTATAATTATTTTTGGGAACTTAAAAAATCGGATGAGGGTGCGAATTTTAAGAAGATCTTGCGGTCAGTATTACGCATTGCTTGTGACTTGCTCGTGGGGGCTCGAAGTCCACACTGAGCACCGAGCCTATGGGCCTTGGCGAGACGAGGGACGAGGCAAAGAAGTTGAGATCTCTTTGCATGAGGCTCGAAGTCCATGCCAACATATGAGGTTCCCAAGAACCTCATGGGGGCTCGAAGTCCATGCCAAGTGTCGAGCCTGTGGGCCTCGGCGAGACGAAGGAAGAGGCAACGAAGTTGAGATCTATTTGCGTGAGGCTCGAAGTCCATGCCAAGTGACAAGGCCAGGCGAAATTCAGTGAATTTTAAGTGTGGCTCCAAGTCCATGTCGAGGGACGATGCCAAGCGAATGGTAGTGAGTTTTTTGCGTGTGACTCGAAGTCCATGCTGAGGGGTGAGGCCCAGCGAAATTTGAGATTTATCGCGTGCGGTTCGAAATATGTGCTGAAGGATTAGGCCTAGCGAAATTAGACATTTTTTTTCCGCGTGTGGCTCGAAGTCCATGCCGAAGGACGAGGCCAAGCAAAAGTTAGTGAGTTTTTCACGTGTGACTTGAAGTACATGCCAAGGGACGAGGCCTAGCAAAATTTGATATTTTTTCGCGTGTGGCTCGAAGTTCATGTTGAGCGATAAGGCCAAGTAAAATTTAGTGATTTTATTGCGTGTGGCTCGAAGTCCATGCCAAGGGACGAGGCCTAGCAAAATTTGGGAATTTTTCACATGTGGCTCGAAGTCCATACTAAGAGACGAGGCCAAGCGAAAGTTAATGAGTTTTTCCTGTGTGGCTCAAAGTCAATGCCGAGGGACGAGGTCTAGCAAACGTTAGTGAGTTTCTCACATTCGGCTCGAAGTCCATGCTGAGGGAAGAGGCCTAGTAAAAGTTAGTGAGTTTTTCGCATGCAGCTCGAAGTCCATGCTAAGAGACGAGGCCTAGTGAAATTTAGTGAATATTTCGCTTGCGGCTTAAAGTCCATGTTGAAGGACGAGGCCTAGAAAAACTTAGTGCGAGTTTTGCGCCGAAGATGAAAACTTAGACTTGGGTATTCTTCTTCCCATCGGAGTTGCAGAAGCACGTCCGCAGCGTTCGAGTTGGCTGATATCACCACCACTATGGAAAGCACATGCGTATCACATGAGTTGGCACCCCCACTATTGGAATCGAAGAATCTTTCTCTTAGCAGCATTTAAATTTAACTGTAGGGTCAGAATTCTTTGTGGATATCGAGGAGTTTCCCTCCCCACTTATATATCCCCCCCTGACCTCCTCATTTCATCCTTTACTTTCTCACTCTTGTTTGTGGAGATTCTTTCTTTAAAGCTTTTTCAGATACCGGTGTGTTTTCTGATCACAAAATCCAGGTAAAGTATTTGTTAATTATGTCAAGGGTTTAGTTCAATGCCACCGCCTCCACCTTCGGCCGTGACGACCGTGCCTGTTCGTCTACCTCCCGTTCTACACCTGAAGGTATTATGAAGGAAGTCTCATATGAGTCTTCTTTCTAGGAAGAGGTACGGGAAGTGGGGAAAACAGGCGAGGCAGGAAGCTCAGAGGCTGTTGAACTGTGATCCCAGGAGGAGGAAGTGGAAGGGGAGGATGAAGTGGAGGGGGCACCAAGGAGGATCCCTCAGGTGGAGCAAATCCCTAAGATCGTATGGCCTCTCCCTCACCTCCATGTGCCCCTCGGTCGCCAAGGAGAAAAGGGAAGTTTGTTTATCAACGAGCCCAAAGGCCAAACCAATCGGGTACATGCCAGAGGGTGGCTTCGAGACTCCATATCACCAGGATCCTATAACTATAAGGATGTATCCGGACGACCTCTTGGACCTGATCAAGTTTGGAATACAGTCGTTTTCGCCCAGCCGACAGATTGGCAAATTCATTGGTAAACACGCTGGTAAAAAACGGCTAGCTTCAATAGTCGCCTCGGGCGGGCCGCCCGTTGAGCCTGCATAGGTCGACCTAGACTGGAGCTTAGCAGGTCGGTCCAGGTCGAGGACAGCCAGGGGCAGGCTTCTATGCGTTCCGGGCCTAACCGGGGTTTTTTGGGAAATTTTTTACCCGGACCAGCCCACCTATTTTAGGTCGGCTAGCTAGAGTCCAAACCGCCTAGCCCACCTATTTTGGGTCGGCTAGCTAGAGTCCAAACCACCTAAAGGCGGTCCGATCCTCGGCCCGAACCTGGCTAGTCCAGACGGGCCGAGGGCCAGATCGACCCGGTTGCCACCCCTACTTTTATTGTATTAAAAAACCTCAGTTTTCTGTTCAGCCTGTGTCAATAAATCACTCTCTCAACTCTTTAACTTGTATAAAAAAGTCTAACTCATCTCTTAGAACTTATTAACACACATCACTGAGCTAAGGCTTGTGATACATATGATATGCAATTAAGTTTAGCCTATTTCAGACACTTGTGATACATATGACATGCAAGTCCAAAATATTTCGGCATTCATAAATACACCTCAACGAACGCATAGTATGACATGTTTATTTGCATAAACAACATCTATTCATGCTCATATCATATCTCAGATGACTTAGTTATAGCAATAAATCACAACAATTCACCATCTACAAATCCAAAAGAAACCATATTCAAACCACATTCAACACATTCTCACAAAATTACAAAAAATACATACTCAATGGCAACGCTCTTGAGCCATAGGAAACAACAACAAAAACAAGAACAAAAATACCTGAATGTTAGGTTACAATGTATCAATCATAGGAAACAAAAACAATGGTAGAGATCTTGAGTCATAGAAACAGAAACAAAAACACCCCCATTCAGACAAATTTAAAGTTAAAATTCGGACATAATGCATAAATTGCAATATACCAATCATAAGACATAAACATATTCTTTCATTAGAGTTTAAAACATAACAATTCACCTCATAAATCATGTTCATCACATATACATGTTCAACTCAAAATGCATAAAGATAAAATATACGAATGATCCTTGCATCATCTTTAGCTACCACCTTTCCTGCCACACTATCTATATCATTTTCACTTGTCACCACTCCAAATATGACCTGAAAAGTTTGATGAATGATGTAGGTAAAAATCATGGATAATTAGGACCGCGCAAACCCCGCACAAATCTTGGAGATCCCAAAGGGTGAAGCAGTTCTTTCTACAATGACTACAGGCCCCCGACACGAATATGGGCCGTCCACAGGCTCACCACACGAACTGCAACCCAATTAGGGGAGATTGACCAGCCCTTTTATGGTTGGTAATCAGATCCCCTAAAAACCAGGGAGATAACTGACTATTCAGATCCTTAGTCAAAGTAATTGATTCAAATTAGTTAAGAAATCCTTCCATAACTGCTCCTCCACATGCCTATAAATACATACCCCTCTCCTCAATTACACGTAATCCATATTTTGCTCATAAAACCCAGCATTCACTTCTGGATACTGACTAGATCATTGAAGGATTTGTCGTCGGGATCCATCCCGGTGTTTCGAGTTGTCCTTGCAGGTTCCAGTGGCCAGCAACCAGTGCAAACCAACACCAAATCCACAGATCCAATCAATAATAGCCTCACATCATGATCATATCAACGATTGTGATCTAAGCTTTCTTCTTCAATACAAGAACTTATTATTTGTTTCCACACCGAAAAAAGCAGCATCAGATTGGCATCGTCTGTGGAAAAGTTCACAGATCCAACCTTCTTGTCAAGCACCATAATCCGAAACATTCTTCGACCATGACCCCAAAAGCAAAAAAGGTGACGGGTGTAAGCCGTCAGGCAGACACCCTGCCTCCTCCTCCGTCGGTGCATTCGTCCAACTGTAGAGCGACCACTTAAGGGTCGCAACGCCCATGTTCTGAATGTCGGCAAGGCCCTGCTCCTAGTGCCACTCGATCGGCCGACCGGAGTGCCGAGTGCCTAGTAAGGTCGGACATCCATGATCTCACTAATATCCGGTAGCAGGAGGAGGACCTCCACCACCGCATCGAGCTCAACTGCTCCTGAAACAGGGTCACTCGTTCGGACCGCCAGCGGTGCCGCAGTAGTCACTCCCCCCACGAACGGGAGGAAGAGCAGAGCCTCTCTCTCGTGGATCAGCGAGCCCCAAAGGGCGACCGGGAAGAGGGAGGCCACGTCACTAGATCCAAGTACCGTGACTTCCAAAACAAGGTCCCGTAGGCTCTCCAAGGGGGGCCATGGAACGAAAACCGCTCGAACAACCCACACATCGGCCCGATCGACAATGAGGATTCCTACGGGTCCACCTACAAGGGATGGGAAGACGCATCCTAAAGCGCTTTAGGAAATGGAGAAATGACTTGGCCGGATAGGGGAAGACAGTAGGCATTCAAATAAGGGATGTCGCCCGATCCAACCCCCCTTCGCCACTTTCATCCTTGAAGCTCCTGTCCCGAGAGGCTTCAAGCCTCCAGCATTTGATACCGACAATGGCGAGTCCGACCCCGCTGATCACATTGAGAGTTTCAAAACTCTCATGATGATTCACAGCACCTTCGATGGCACTTCTTTGCAGAACATTACCTACCACTCTACAAGGTTCCTCCAAAGAGTGGTACTCACGGCTCACCCCTGGTTCCATGACTCCTTTGACCAGCTGGAAGAGAACTTCCTCACGTACTTCGTGAATAAGCTGCAAGGCTGAGAAAATGAGTGCGTCTCTGCTGGATTTGAAGTAGAATGACAGAGAGTCACTCTGGGACTTCGTCCAGAGGTTTACAGCAGAGGTTAGGTCCATCCCCTCTCTTGATCCCGGGGTATAGGCAGCTGACTTTAAACACAATGTCTAACATGCCCTTCTGAAGACCTCTCTGGCTAAGAAGCCTCCTTCAATCTTTTCCGACCTCCTCATCTGAAGCGAGAAGTATATCTGTGCTGAGGAGGCCCTATATCCTGGAGGATGTAAGGAATCCCCACCGAAGGAAAAAAGGAAGATTGATAGCGCCAAGGGCCATTGACGACCCCAACTCTCCTACTATAATATTAGATATTATAGATAATCACAACTCTCCTATTATAGTATTAGAAATTAGAGATTTGTACAGAATGAAAGCTTTAAAATTTAATTTTAAAAATAAAAAAAGCGTGTACCGCACGTGCAAAATCCTTGTGCTTGTATATATGTACAAACCAAGGATAGAAGCCTAAAAAAATCACACAGGCCGAAGCGATGCAGAAAAGAGCCACGTTGTTTTTCTTTCTACAACGTTCGATCTCAAAACCCCCTCCTTTGTCACTCCCCCAACACCCTTCCCTCAAAGCCCTAGTCTCTACAAACTCTCTCCATTTTCTCCCTCGCTTTCCTCTTTCACCATCGAAATGGTTCCTTTCTTCTTCTTCGTATTGTTCGCAATCGGCGGCGGCGGCGTCTCTTCTCTCCGAGCCGACCACCTCCGACGGAATGACGGTAGATTCTATCGTGGCGAAGGGGTGGCCTATTCTCGATGAAGGCGACGGCGATTGGAAGAGTCAGGCCGCCGCTATCGCCCAATCCGTACAGCTCATCAAGAAGCGCTTACAGGTGAATCAGTCATCATCCATCATCCATCTTCTTAATTTTCTTGTTTGTTTTGATCCTTATCGAGAATGAGGTTAAGGGGTTTGCAGCAATTTAAGCGAAGTTGTATCTTTAGTTCATGATTTGGGATGTTCCAATGGACGGTCAGAATTCATTCATCATGATCTGGATACCTTATGGCGAGTGTTATAGGACTTACAACTTGTAGACCGTGAAGTTTCTTTGTTTATGTTGTTGAGAAACTGTTTATCTTTGTGATAGCTCGATGGATGGGTAAAACATTCTTCTTTTAATTTGATTGTGGCGCTTGTACTTTTGTGTGTGAGTTGTGGGCATAACTAAGCTAGTTATACCGTGGGAATAGAATAAATAAGATGCTCCTGGAAGATATATAGGGAGGAATTTGGGTGAGAACTATTCACACAATAAGCTTTGTGATAACTTATGCAGTTATGCATAGCCATATCATGGATCATTTGTATAGATCATCTTGTTCTACATGGCTAAATTAGTCCATGGATATGAGATCAAGTCAGTTGAAATTTGTTTGTCCATACATATCATCCGAAAATAGCACTATTCAGGTATTCAACAAGACAATTTGTAGCGGCTTGAACTCACATCCTTAGAGTAGTTTAGTCATGTAAATCAAGATAAATTGTTTGGATTATGTCCCGCTATAGAGTAACTACTGTTGCTCGTCAACAGAGTTTTCACCCGATCATACAAACTTTGCACACACAAAATATTTTTTCCCCCTCATTTCCCCCCCGCATTTAGATTAATGGTTGTTTAATAAGATTATGTAACTTACCTTTGTATTTTATTTCATGGGAGTCTCATGTTCTATATATATGACCAGTACTTTCTAAATAGGCAAACAATCTCAAATGACTTGATGGCTTGACCTCACATCTTTTTAGTCATGCAGATGAAGATGAACAATTCAGATCGTCCGTGTGATGTCCCACTATAGAGTAACTATCATGGTTCTCGCCAATAGAGTTTTCGCCCGATCATGCAAACTTTCCACACAGACAGACACAGACACGCAATATTTGTTTTTCTCACCTCCCACCCCCCGTTCAATATATATGATCAGTACTTTCTAAATATCTTAACACTCTTTGGTTTTTAAGCTCTAATGGATATCTGACAATGTTGTCTAGCTGTTAGATATATGCATAGTTTCTATTTGGTTTGAATGAAGATTTGGTGTTTGCAGTGGCGAAAAATGATCGACAAGCTGGAGCAGTTATCAGTGGTCTTGAACAAACCAGATATTTGGGATGATCCTATTTTTGCTGGGAGGGTTAGTCGTGAGCACGGAGGATTGATGAGTAAGGTGAAAGAAGTAAACGGGTTTGAACAGGAACTCCTTGAGCACATTGATATGTTGAAGCTTGCACGTGAAGAAAATGATGAAGAACTGGAATTGGTGCGCTCTTGCTTCTAGGCATGTATTTTTTTTTCATGTTTAATTTTCACATGTTTTTAGTTTCGTTAACAGGGAAGTGAAGAGATTGTTGGCTGCTTGAGGTTGTAAATTTATCCTGTGACAACCTAATGTAGGTAGCTGAACAAAAATCAATGTTCCAAAAGTCGTTAGGCAGTAGTCGGGCGGCCAATGGGGGCCTAGTGCCTAGACCTTGTAAGCGGGGCCTAGGTAGCTAGGCGTTAGGTGTTATTTATTTATTTATTTTAGTTTAGTTTAGTTTATTTTTGCCCTAATTTATCTTTTGGTTTTGTTTTGTTGTTCCATTATGCATTATCATGCTCTTTATTGCTCTTCATTTTTACTCTTGATTTTTCTCCTTGCTATTGCAAGATGAGCTTTAGATAGTCTAAAAGACACAATTGCATCAAGGTGTTGGTTTTGGTAACAGATTTGGGTAGAGCAACGATTTGTTAGGATAAGGTATTGCTTCCCATCATAATTTTTATTGTCTTAGTTAGATGTATCGAAAAGTTAAACTATTATACTAGTTCTAGTCTGTCTCTTTTGAAATATGGATTGACTTATCTGTTCATAATCAAAAGCATCGGTAGATTATCTTGGAGGTAAACAGTGTTGTACTAGTGGTTTTCAGTGAATTTCAACTTACAATTTGTAATGTTGGGTTGTGTGTCCTATGAAAACAATTTTGGAAAAAAAATAAGGAAGTCATCTCTTCCTAATCTGATTATTGTCTAAATATGTAGTAGCAATATAAGTATATATATTTTTGAATATAGGAAGATTGTTGCCATCCCGTTTCATTGATAAGTTGATATCGGAATAATAACGCCAAATCCTCAAGATAAAAACAAACAACCATACCACACCTACTACTACAAGTAAAAGACACCACCTAAGAACTATTACTACTACTACTACTACTAATATGAACCAAATCTCTAACTCCTTCTAGACCCGGAAATTATTTTTAAATGGGTCCGGATTTGGTCAGATCCGGTTAAGCTCTATTTTATAACCCGGGTCCGCCTAGGCTGTCCAGATCCACCTAGGCCGCCTAGACTCGCCTGCACCCGCCTGGAACCGTCTGGACCCGCCTAGACCTGCCCAATAGGCTAAACCGATCTTTTTAAACGCCTAGGGCCTAGGCGAGTCGCCTGGGGACCGCCTAGCGCCCAGGCGCCGCCTAGACCGATTTTTAGAACAATGACAAAAATGGAAATGTCTCGTCTCTTCAAGAAATATTGTCCTATCGATATATTGTAATCCTTGACATTTAATGTCCCTCCAAGAGCCCAAAATTGGTTTGACGTTCGATTTTCTGGCCATGACTTTGGGCTGTTGACTACTGTTTTTGTTAGTTTTCTCTGAAGGAACAGGGGAACTTTGCTCAAGGCTTCATCAGCACTGTGTTACACAAGGTTAACAAGAGTTTAAAAAAATGACATATTGGAAGTTCATTCCTTTTTTTACTTTGCCAATTCCTTGGCAGTGCCCTTAGTCAATTAGGCATTGGACAGGCTCCTGACGACCCAGTTTTGCCTACCACCTACAAAAACACTGGCTTCAGTGTCTTTAATGCTCATAAGGGTCTACAGTTATAACCTGGTTTGCGCAACTATCACTATATGGCTTTATGGTCCTTAATCAAAAAAAAAAAATCTGGGATCTTACTTCCCTCTTCCTGTACTGTGTTTCAATTTTAGGTTGATGATTATTTTGTTCTGCTTTCGTCTATTTTCTGGAAGATCAATCTGCAAATATACTTTCCTTCTATTGTCTATGTGGAGCTGTGTTATGCTTAGATTATCTGATTGCACCACAAAATGCATATCTAAGGTACATAGCAATTTTTAATCATTGGGTTTTTCTCACCACAAAATGCATATCTAAGGTACATAGCAATTTTTAATCATTGGGTTTTTCTCACATGGGTCACTAACAAATGTTTTAATTCCATATACCTCACTCACAAATACCTAATTCCATATAACTCACTTACAATATGAAATCAATCCCAAATAATCACTTTTGTTTGCCAAAATTTAATTCTGGCTAAATATAATAAAACCTTACCCAACAATTGTGCATTTTAAAAAAAACCACACCAAATTTTTTTTATAAAAAACCCTCACCCAACTATATTTTCCAGACATGGGTGAGTTGGGTGAGTGAGGTTTTTTTAAAAAAAATTGTGTTAAAAACATAGTTGGGTGAGGTTTTTTTTATTATTATAAAAATGTAGAGGTTGGTTTTTTTAAAATGCACAATGGTTGGGTGAGGTTTTATTATATTTAGCCTTTAATTCTATATAACTCACTCAAAAGTACTTATATGGAATTAAATATTTGTGAGTGAGCTATATGGGATTAAAATATTTGTTAGTGACCCATATGGGATTAAAATATTTGTTAGTGACCCATATGGGAAAAACCATTTTGTCTTGTTAGTTAATTGTTTTTGTCTTGGTCATTGACAAGACAATTCACAGGATTTTGATTTGTCGAAATCATCTATGGGTCATCATCCTGTCACATATACTTATGGCTAGAGTTGGAGTTGTGTAATTTCTTCACAACCAACCTACTTGAGCTAATCTCAAACCACACATTTTGAAATCGAAGTTATATCAACCATCCACTTAAAATCAATCTCCCAATAAAATCTCAACCACACTTTTAAAATTCAAATCTAAATCAACCAATTGGTTAGATTTAGATTTAAAGATTTTTTAAAACAATAAAAATATGTAGTCTCTAGCGTGCGTTGCATGTACTACCTAACTAGTTTTGTATAATTGAAGGGATCTAGCTTGATTTTTATTTTTAAGTCATTAGTTGGTATATCACGAAGCAAGAATATTTTGTCCTTATCAGTAAACAATTTGACCTTTTTGGATATGCCAACCATTGGAATATATATCCCCCTTCATCATGTATTCATAGAACTGATTTTCTATTGTTAATATTTCCAATTGAAATTGGGTTTCTTTCCTTGTTGATTTTGAAACTTAAAATGACTAGTTTTTTAGCATGTGCACATGCACGTTTATATTTCAGTCAATGGTTGTTAATAAATATCCTCTCTTATTTTTCAAAGCATGATAATTAATATTGAGGGCTCCTTTGTTCTTCCAAAGCATGATAATTTTACACCAAGTTTTAATTTGTTTGAACATTCATGTGTATTGTACATATGCGTGTAGACACACACCCTTCTCCCTTTATATATTAGTACAGATGTAACTGGAGGGTCTGTTATAAATTTATTAGCATGTCAACCCAAAAATGAAAGTGGTTTTTTCTTCTAATTAGATATGAATATCCAAATTAACTTTGCTCGACAACTTCATGTGTATTGTACATATGCGGGTAGACACACACACCCTTCTCCCTTTATATATTAGTACAGATATAACTGGAGGGTCTGTTATAAATTTATTAGCATGTCAACCCAAAAATTAAAGTGGTTTTTTCTTCTAATTAGATATGAATATCCAAATTAACTTTGCTTAACAAGGGAATTCATCTCTATTTGGGATGCTACAGACAGATGGTTGCCCGGTATTCTAAGGAAAATATTGTCAGATAATAGATATAATCCTTATGAAAATAAGAACTTGTTGCCTAAGATAGTGTTTAATGTACTCTGCCAAAAAGCAGTGTGTTGTTTGTCTTGTTTAAGAGAAGCGAAGCGATACTCAAGCTTATGAGATGTGATTTTGATGTTTTTGTAGACCACATAGATAATTTATCAGTCCATGCATTTTGGAGGGATCTTTGATTCGTGTTGTACTCTTTTCCCCTTATGAAGGAAACTCTGAAGGCATTGCTTGAGATGAGAAGAAATGCCAAGGAAAGAGAACTTGAAGCACTGTTAGCAGGGGATAAGGATTCATGCTCTTGTTTTATTGAGGTAAGTCATTTTTGTTGATATCTTTCTTGTTTTAAACTAGTGATAGTTATCACAGATTAGTTTATAGTGGCCATGATCTATTTTTTTTTAACTTTAAAACCAGTTGGCCTTCCCAGTACATTGCAGTTGTGTGCATCAGCAGTCTATTTTTCTCCTGCTTGCTGACATATGCACTTATCATCAAAACAAATTATGATTTAAAAAAGCATTTTCTTTTTTTAATCAAAGATGGTAACCTCTACCATTCAAAATGTTCCATTGATGTGCTACTAATGAAACAGGATACATCCAAATAAGGATACATCACAATAGGGATTGCATCATAGAGTTTGTCAAATACAAAAGTGATGTAAAACCAACCCTAAATTAGAGAAATTTCAAGAATTTTAATGGGTTAATTTTACCAACATGAAAGTGCGGATCTAAGTTGGAAATTTTTTAACAGTTAACAGGTTCGATGGGTTTTCAAGAATTGAATATGTGTAACAGTTCCAATTAATAAATCAACCTTACAATCAATTAAATCCCTACGTGTTTTAGCAAGTAATAAGTCCAATACCGATTCGTACTCTAATCTACCATGTGGATCACTCAATCTCAATTATTTTGTGGTCGACAGATAAATCAGATAATAAACTAGATGATAAGGCAGTAAAGCACAAATATTAGTAGTGGAAAGAATATACCGAATACGTAGACAACCAGCGTAGATCTCGAAATGGACAGGAACAGCAACACAGTGAGCAAAGTCAGCAACGAAGCCACGTAGCGGCAGATCTGGTCGCCGGCGATGAGGGTAGACGGCGAGCGGGCGGCGGCGAGGGACTGGCGTGGGTCAGAGAGCCGTCGTCGGTGGCTGGGGGAGGGCAGCAAAGCTGTCTCGGGTGTGCTGCGGGTTGAGGAGTTGGCGGGAGGGTGTTGCTGGCGTTGATGACGACCAAGGAGGGCGGCACGGATGTTGACGAGGATCGAGAGGTGGTGGTGCGGGGCTGGCGATCTCTGGGTTCGGGAGGGACGGAAGGAGGAGAAGAGGGCGTGGAAGCTTGGTAGATCAACGGCGAAGGGGGGGTTGCGGGATGGAGGCCGGGAGTGGAGGGGAAGAGTGATTTGGGGCGTTTGGATTTGGGGATTATTAATTTGGGGGGATAAATTTTAGAATTAATCACTAATTCTAAAACTAGATTAGGATTTATCACAAATCCTGATTTGGATCTCAATTGTATCACACAAAGGAGAAGGAGGAAGAGAAAAAACTCAACACAAAATTTTTTTAATCAATAATGGCATGCCTTTCTCATTCATCTCAGGGCCTTTAAATAGGCTCAATTACATCTTGAAACACATCTCCAAAATATTCTCAGAATCTAAAAATTACAAAAAAGATTACATAAAAATGGAAATAAAATAAAAGTCCTAAACTGAATAAAACAGCTGATGAAGACGATGCCTGCGCTGATAGAAATGCCCAAATCGTCTGGAACTGATGTCCTCATCATTCTCCCCGGGTGGGAGAAGGCTCGACCCAGTCGAGTTAAAACCAGTCCTCCTATCATAGTGCTCCAAGAGGTCTGGATCCAAGCGCTGGAGCTCTCTGCGATCTATCCAAGTGTTCTCTGACTCCGGCTTGTTTTTCCAACTTACCAAATATCTATGAATACCACCATCTCTAGTAGAGATTATCTGATCATCTAAAATATTATCTAACTCTTTTGTCGATGGGTAAGTAGTATCTGGTAGTGGAGGTAATGGGGGAATCTCACCAGTAGGCTGCAGGGTAGGCTCATCTATAAGAGGATTCCTAGGGTTAAATTCTGGGCCTTCATAGGGTACTAAATCCTCAATATTGAAAGTTTTACTGATGCCAAAGCCTTCGGGGAGGTCAACAACATAGGCATTATCATTGATTTTATGAAGAATTTTAAATGGACCTGCAGCACATGCGTTCAATTTCTTAACGGATCCCGCTGGAAACCGTTCCGGACGAATCCGAACCATCACTTCGTCACCCACATTAGAAGTTTTAAATTTTCTTCTAATATCAGCTCTTAACTTGTAGTTAAAATTATTTTCATTAATTTTCTTGGAAATTTCTCTATGTAAGTCATGAATGCGGGATGCAAATGCAGATGCAGACTCAGAGACTCGGTGATGTTCTAACATGGGGGCAAGATCTATAGGCTGCCTAGGACGATAACCGTGTACAACTTCGTGTGGACTCATGCCAGTGGTTCTATTCCTAGATGTGTTATATGCAAATTCAGCAACCGTTAATTTCAAATCCCATATTCCCAAGTTCTCTCCCACAAGAGTACGTAAGAGATTGCCAAGACTCCGATTGACAACCTCAGTCTGTCCATCTGTCTGTGGGTGGAACGCTGACGAAAACTTTAATTTTGTACCTAACTTGTGCCATAGGGTCTTCCAAAAATAACTCGTGAATTTCACATCCCTATCAGACACAATGGTTTTTGGCAACCCATGCAGCTTCACAATATTATCAAAGAAGATCTGAGCCACGCGGGATGCATCAAAAGTTTTCGAGCACGGGAGGAAGTGGGCCATTTTAGAAAAACGGTCCACGACGACAAGAATGGAGTCGTGTTTCTTTTGTGTCTTCGGTAAGCCTAACACGAAATCCATACTCACGTCTTCCCAAGGGCGGCTGGGAACAGGTAGGGGAGTGTACAGGCCTGTGTTCTGTTTTTGTTGCTTGACAAGTTGACAGGTGTGACATCTGTTAACAAGTCTCACAACGTCTCTCTTTAGCTTCGGCCAGTAAAACCTATGTTCCACAGCATCAATGGTCTTGCTATGCCCAAAATGTCCAGCAAGGCCACCAGCGTGCAATTCCCAAACAAGATACTCTCGTAAGAATGTACTAGGAATGCACAGTTTGGAGCGATAGAAGAGATAATCATCTTTCAAGAAATAATCATCTATCACTCGAGTTATGCCTTCCTTCAAAGAGGTGTAGATCTCGTGAAAATCTGGGCAGGAGGCATACTCATCTCTCAATCTCTCAAAACCAATAATTTCGGTTCGCAGAGCAGACAAGATCATGTAACAACGACTTAGCGCATCCGCGGCCTTATTCTCAATCCCTTTCGTATGCCTAATGGTATATGAATATTCCTGTAGGAACTCTACCCATCTAGCATGTCTCGGATTCAACTTTTGTTGAGAATTAAGGAATCTTAAGGCCTCATGGTCTGAGAAGATAACGAATTCTTGCGGCAGGAGATAATGTCGCCAATAGCGAAGTGACTGAATGACCGCATAGAACTCCTTGTCATAGGTGGAGTATTTTTGTCTTGCTTCATTCAGCTTTTCACTGAAATAAGCAACAAGATGACTCTCTTGACTGAGGACTCCACCTATACCAATACCAGAAGCATCACATGTTACTTCGAAGACTTTAGTGAAATCAGGCAACCTCATAACAGGTGTCTGAGTCATTCTCTTCTTGATCTCTTCGAAGGCATTCGTGGCTTCTTTCGACCAGACAAACTTACCTTTCTTCAAACAGTCGGTTATCGGAGCCATGATCGTGCTAAATCCTCGCACAAACCGACGGTAAAAGGTGGCAAGGCCGTGAAAACTCCGCACATCACGAATATTGCGGGGCTCAGGCCACTCTGTAATAGCTCGTATCTTTTCTGGGGTCAGCAGATACTCCTCTGGCAGACACAATAAATCCCAGAAAGATAGTCTGATCGGAGAGGAAGGTACATTTGGTAGGATTAGCATAAAGCTGTTCCTTCCTCAAAACACCGCAGACCTGTCTCAAATGGTCAAGATGTTGCCCAACGGATCGGCTGTAAATGAGAATATCATCAAAGTACACCACAAGGAACTTGCCCATAAAGGGACGGAGTACTTGCGTCATGATTCTCATAAACGTGCTCGGGGCATTTGTCATTCCAAATGGCATGACCATCCACTCGTACAGGCCATCCTTCGTCTTGAAGGCGGTCTTCCACTCATCACCAGGACGAACACGTATTTGGTGGTAGCCACTTTTAAGATCAATCTTGGAAAAGATTGTGGCACCAGACATCATGTCCAACATGTCATCCAAACGAGGAATGGGAAAACGGTATTTCGCCGTGATCTTGTTTATGGCACGGCTGTCCACACACATACGCCAAGTTCCATCTTTCTTTGGCGTCAATAAAGCAGGAACAGCGCAAGGACTCAAACTTTCTCTGATGAAGCCCTTTGCCAATAACTCATCAACTTGCCGTTTCAACTCAGCATGCTCTGTCGGATTCATCCGATAATGTGGCAAGTTGGGAAGACTCGCTCCCGGAACCAGATCAATAGCGTGTTGGATGTCACGCAATGGGGGCAACTGGTCGGGGAGGTCAGCAGGAAACACATCTGCAAATTCCTGAAGGACAGGAGTAACTTGGGGCGGGATGAGTGACTTAGGATCTTTAGGGACTTCTCTCGCTGTGAGTAAAAGAATGGTAGCCCCCTTTTCAATTTCATTTGTAAGTTCCTTTTCACCCATATACGTTACCTCCTTGTCCTTTCTCGAGGGAGCCGGTGTTGTGTCAGCTGGACTAATTCGTGGTCTCACGGGAATGAGCTTTATTTTTAGTCTATCGTGCTGGAACACACATTGGTTGGATCGACCATATATGGTCACATCGTGATCGTATAACCAAGGTCTCCCTAAAATGACTTGACCCACATCCATTTTAAGCACATCACACCAAATTTCCTCTTTGTAAGCTTTGAAGTCCACAGGGACTAAGCATCGATGTGTTACTTGGAGTGCTGTTGCATCAATCCAAGATACTTTGTATGGGCGTGGATGGGGTTCAGCCTTAAGTCCGGTCTTTGCTAAGACCGCAGAAGAGAGCGTTGACGCAGCTCCCACTGTAAACAATCACCTTGCAGTTTTTGCCACCTATAGTCGTAAAGGTGTGGAATATAGCAGTGCGCTTCCAATCATCTTCTTCTTTTGGTTGGGACAAAGCACATGTAACTACATTCAAGTGAGGTGATTGGATAGACCGAATACAGTGGAGATACTGGTCATCCTCTTCTTCACCGAAGTCATCGCCTTCGATAGGCTCATAAGAAAACTCATTGTCTGAGTCGTCAGCAATGACAGCGGTACCCTCTACTATGTTTATCCTACTAGGACTGGGACAGTTGCTAGCAACATGACCATAGCCCTTACACTTATAGCACTTAGTGAGAGGGTCAATCTTACTGTAATCTCTTTCAGTGTTCTTACCCTTATGTTCATCTCTATGTGAATTAAAATTTGAATTCGGTTTGTTGGGGTAAGATTTGTTGGGGTGCTGAGAGGGAGGCTTAGGTCTAGGTGGGTCAGTAGAGGTCATTCTAGAGGAATGATCTCTCGAGTCGCTGGACCTAGAATGAGAACTAGCTTTAAGTGAATCCATGTCGAGGACTAGGGCGTAGGCTGCCGCTATTGAGTCCACGTTTCTATAGATTAGCTCGTTCCTAAGGTCAGCTCGTAGTCCAGCTCTGAATCTAGAGAGAGTTTGTTCTTCACTCTCTTTACCTAATGCGTTGCACCGAATAAGGAAGTCATCGAATTTATCGACATATTCTTGTGTGGATTTACTTCCTTGATACAATTGGTTCCACGAATCTAGCAATCGGGTGTGGAACGATAACGGTACATACCTCTCAGTGAGCTTCTCTTTCATGGCCTCCCAAGTGGCTATGGGTGCCAGGCCTCGGCCTCTGCGGGCATGTTCAAGATTGGTCTAATGTTGTTGAGCTTTACCCGTTAATTTCATAGTTGCAAATTTAACTTTAAGGGCTTCGCTCATGTCGAACCACACAAAATAGTGGTCCATGGCACGGACCCAATCAAGGTAGGCTTGGGGTTCCATGTGGCCTTCAAATTGGGGAACGTCAGCCTTAACATTCTTTTTGTATTGTTCGTCAGGGTTACGTTCTTGACGTCGATCGTCATGAACATTCCCTTGAGGGATCTGACGATGGCCATGAAGCTCAGGGGCAATGGTAGGGGCAATGGTTTGATTTAGCTCCACTTTCTCAAGCCTCTGATTGATATTGGCAAGAGTTGCTTGGATGGCAGCTAGGGTAGTGGAGATATCAGGGTTGTCCATTTCAGGTCTGGGAAGTCTAGGGTTCCTAATTGGGTAATTGGGAAGGGCTAGGAAAGGCTCTTCAGGGTCTGTGATGGTGCTGCGAAGGCGCATTCACCAAAAGTGGAAACTATGGAGTGTGTCCTATTATTTTTTTTTTTTTAATGATTCTGAACTAAACTAAAATAAAATAAAAAAATAAAATAAAATAAAAGACTACACAATACTCAATGAATGCAAAAATGATGCCTACGATGCAAGAACTAAGGTTTTAAGAACCTTTGCTCTGATACCAAAAATGATGTAAAACCAACCCTAAATTAGAGAAATTTCAAGAATTTTAATGGGTTAATTTTACCAACATGAAAGTGCGGATCTAAGTTGGAAATTTTTTAACAGTTAACAGGTTCGATGGGTTTTCAAGAATTGAATATGTGTAACAGTTCCAATTAATAAATCAACCTTACAATCAATTAAATCCCTACGTGTTTTAGCAAGTAATAAATCCAATACCGATTCGTACTCTAATCTAGCACGTGGATCACTCAATCTCAATTATTTTGTGGTCGACAGATAAATCAGATAATAAACTAGATGATAAGGCAGTAAAGCACAAATATTAGTAGTGGAAAGAATATACCGAATACGTAGACAACCAGCGTAGATCTCGAAATGGACAGGAACAGCAACACAGTGAGCAAAGTCAGCAACGAAGCCACGTAGCGGCAGATCTGGTCGCCGGCGATGAGGGGAGACGGCGAGCGGGCGGCGGCGAGGGACTGGCGTGGGTCAGAGAGCCGTCGTCGGTGGCTGGGGGAGGGCAGCAAAGCTGTCTCGGGTGTGCTGCGGGTTGAGGAGTTGGCGGGAGGGTGTTGCTGGCGTTGATGACGACCAAGGAGGGCGGCACGGATGTTGACGAGGATCGAGAGGTGGTGGTGCGGGGTTGGCGATCTCTGGGTTCGGGAGGGACGGAAGGAGGAGAAGAGGGCGTGGAAGCTTGGTAGATCAACGGCGAAGGGGGGGTTGCGGGATGGAGGCCGGGAGTGGAGGGGAAGAGTGATTTGGGGCTTTTGGATTTGGGGATTATTAATTTGGGGGGATAAATTTTAGAATTAATCACTAATTTTAAAACTAGATTAGGATTTATCACAAACCCTAATTTGGATCTCAATTGTATCACACAAAGGAGGAGGAAGAGAAAAAACTCAACACAAATTTTTTTTAATCAATAATGGCATGCCTTTCTCATTCATCTCAGGGCCTTTAAATAGGCTCAATTACATCTTGAAACACATCTCCAAAATATTCTCAGAATCTAAAAATTACAAAAAAGATTACATAAAAATGGAAATAAAATAAAAGTCCTAAACTGAATAAAACAGCTGATGAAGACGATGCCTGCGCTGATAGAAACGCCCAAATCGTCTGGAACTGATGTCCTCATCAAAAAGCATCATAGATACTACATAGAATACATCATAGAAGTCTAATACATCAAAAGGAAACAACCCAGAATACGATTTGAAAAAACGGTTGGTAAACGTTAACTGTCTTTATCATTTTTTGTTAGCAACACGTATCAATACTTGTAACTATTTATTTTACTTGATTTAAATTAAAAGCTTAGTTTAGATTTGATGAACCTTTTATTGATAAATAAATTACATAATTTTTTGAAAAGTATCTACCATCATCAGTCTTCTTATGCTAGCATATTAATCCTCCTAATATCGCTTAAAACGATTAAATTAATGTGCAAACTGCATTTAGAAAATGCTACTTCTTCATTTTGTCTTTCTAAAAAATTTTATTTGCTATCATAAAGGCAGAACAACAAAAAATCCAATACTGTATCTTTCTCTAGCGATGGCAATCGGGTCCACCGGGTTGAGTCGGGCCAACCCGTTCGGGTTTGACCCGGTTCGGGCTGGGTCACTTCAGGTTGGGCCAATAGCCGGGCCGGGTTGGGAAACGGAAAAATCAATATGGTCAACCCGTGAACACAATCGGGTTGAACCCGGGTCGGGCCGGGCGGGTCGACGGGTTAGCCTGTTATTTTGTTTGGTTTATTTTATTTTATGTTATTTTGTATTTTTTGTATTTTTTTTAAACCTCAAAAAAATAAAAATAAAAATTGTACAACAAGTATAAGAGATTAAGAGTTAAACAAAATTGTATATATTATTCATTTCAACTTCTATGAAACTTATACAACTTTCTTTACATACAAATAGTCAAATACATGTTAAAAATACCCAAATAAAAAAATACAAATTCCTTGAATTACATGTTTAAGAGGATAATTTGGAGTTCGAGATAGTCTAGAGTTAGATTGAAGAGAGGACATTGGACTACTGTCATGCACCTCTACTTAACCTAAACCTAGTATTTCATCGCTCTAAATTCTCTACTCTTGTTATTGAAATTCAGGCGAGTTGCTTTCACTTGTTGATGTAGATGCCATTTTTCTTTGAGTCCTGTCTTCACCCTTCATCCAATTTTCAGTGCACATGAGTAGCTCCAACAAATCAGGCTTCAAGCGATTCCTGTAATTTGTTAGAACCTTGCCACTTGTAGAAAAAACACAATCTGAAGCAACTGTGGAGACACGAGGAGTTAATAGATCTTTAGCCATATTTTAATAATAGGGAAAAACGAATTCATGTTCTTTCCACCTGTAGCGCCCCGAGTTCCACACACTGGGAGCTCGTGACACTTACCCAGAATCTTTATTTCAATGAGTACACAACACAGAAAATTGCAGGAAATTAGAAACTTATATTGCACAAGAAAACTATATCCTCCACTTGGATGCTTTCTACAGTTCGAATCCCCTGCTCCACGATCAGCAATCCTGCAATGAGCAAACTGTGGGCACGTCAGTTGAATGCAACTGACGCAATGCGGATGAAACTCGAAATCTCCAAAATCCTCAACAATCAATATTTGATGCAGAAGAAAAATGTGAAAGTCAAACCACAAGTGTCGGTGTATGCCATGATCTAGATTCTAATGCACAACTTATATGCACACCATGCTCTTAATCTAATGCAAACTTGATTTGGAAACGTATGCATCCCATACTACATACTCTCCAAATCGAGTTCGTATTTTCCAGATGATAGAGTTCTATCCCTCGCCATGCATCCTACTCTTGTATTCTTTCCTGTTTCTGACATTCATCTAGTGACTGGTAGAGTTTGCAGTACATGCGGTCCATTCCCGCTCCTGCAGTCGGATCGTGGTCTTTCTCCACACCGAACGGCAGTGATCACTCTGTTCGTTCAGATCATGGTCCTTCTCCACTCCGACAGGATTGTGGTCCCTCTCCATTTCCGGTCAGGCCGGTGTTCATCAGCTTTGTCGGAATCATGGTCTTTCTCCACTCCTGCCCCTACCAAAGTTATCATGAACATAAGGCGAATCGATAGGGCCACCCCTACTCCGCTAAGAGACTTAGAGTTACACTCTTGCTCCTTGCTAGGCAGTTAAAATCGGTTTTCGGAACTAATCGGTTCAGAAGTGATTAGTGATTAATCGGTTAATCTGAAAATAATCGGGGATTAAATCGGAAAAACCGTTATATATATATATATATAATTAAAAAAACATCCTCATTATGTAGCAACTCTAAATCCTAACAAAAACTATTATGAGATGATCAAATAGGAACATATAGTTATAGAGAAAAAGAAGAGAGTACTTTGTTTGAGCTAAGTTTGGATTCTGGATGTGGTTCGGATCGTGTTTGCTAGTCGGTTCCATCAAACAAAAACACTCGGGGAGTAGGAGCAACGCGAGCAGCAAGGGGAGGAGGTGCAGCAAATGTGGGCCAGGTCAAGTACGCGACAGCGGGTTGGGTTTGGATTTGCTCGAGGAAGAAGAGAATCAGTTTGGGTTTGGGTTTGCGCGAGGAAGAACAAGAGAGTGGTGACATGTCTGGTTTGGGTTTGCGTAAGGACTAGAAGGGGTTTGGATTTTGGATTTGGATTTGAGTTTGGATCGGATTGAGCCCAAATAATGTAAACAAACATGAAAATTAGAGGAGGAGATTTAATCGGTTAATCTGCCACTTAAAATCGGCCGATTAACCACTAATCGGCCACTTAAAATCGGCCGATTAACCACTAATCGGCCGATTATACCCGATTAAATCGCTAGCTGTTGAAATATTATAAATCGCTTAAAAATTAATCGCTTAGCCTCTGATTAGCGATTAATCGGGAATTAATCGGACGTAATCGGGGATTTTAACTGCTTAGGCTCCTTGTTCGTATTAATAACCTAGAATATAGACGGAAACTTAAAGTCCATCTCCTAAGTTTCGACAGGACTTGCGACTTACGTCTGCATCTCGTTCTTATCACTAAATTTTATAAATTAACAGTCGAGACCACGTCGCACGTGTCCCAGACGAGACAACGCCGAGACGAGACAACGCCGCACATGTTCCCTTGACAGGTGAGTACACGTCCGACTAGTGTCTGTCCTTACCAATCATGAGTCTCACTACTTAGGACCAACGCCTTTACTAATTTATACAACTTAGGTCAAATCTCATCCGCTTAATTCCTTTATTAATCACCACTTACTTTCTAGGTGAAATTATTAGTTACTTAAAGTCTCATGACAACTTTAATTTTTTCTATCTTTTAAGTTTTTACTAACCTTTTAATGACATATTTCTCTACTAGCTTCTAGTTACCCAGGTATACTTACAGTTTCAATTCTTTTATACAAAATTCTACACCATAGGTAGTTATTTTATACCATCGTTGTGCATCATTTAGGATTACGGACTTAACATAAAGTTTATAATACATACGAATTTAACATAGTTATTCTAATCACCCTCCTATTACAATTACATGATCTTTTGAACATACACATAAAATCTACAACATTCTTCTTCTACTACAAGTGACTACTACAAGTGATTAAACTATTCTACTACAAGTGACTACAACATTAACTAAACTATTACAAGTGATTACATGACTTTTTATGAATTACTACAAACAACATTTACTAAACATATCATACCAACAACTCTATTTTTTACATAACTTACCATTTACCGTATATAGATTACTATACAACTAATTTCTTTAATTACTAGACAACATTACCAATTTCTAAACAATACTAACTGGGCATTCATCACTAACACTTCTAGTCTATATAATTTGCTACGCGTGAATTACTAAACGAATAATTAAGAATAGAACATGAGTTATAAGTAAGTAAAACAACACTAACAATACTTTTATTTAATTTTTTTTCATGATATTTTAAATTAACACATCAACAACCATTCATGCAAGTAAGTTGTAACTTTTTAGAATAGGAAATAGCAAGAATCAATCATTCATTCCATATATAAAGAAAAATAATAATAAAATACATGAGGTATGAAGAATACCCACTTTTTTACTTAGTGAAAAAGTCTTCAATTGCCTTCTCCTTCTTGCTTTCCTTGATTCTTCTCGACTTCTTGCTCCAATAATAGCAGTAGTAGTATAGTAGTAGTAGTAGTAGTAGTAGTAGTAGTAGTAGTAGGTAGTAGTAGTTGTAGAAGTAGTAGTAGCAGAAGCAGTAGTAAACAGCAGTAGCAACAGTAGTAAAACATCAGTAGCAGTAGTAATGAACAGCAGTAGCAGTAGTAATAGTAAGCAGTAGCAGTAGTAATAGTAAGTAGTTGTAGACAGCAGTAGCAGGTAGTAGTAACAGCAGTAGTAGGTAGTAGAAGTAGGCAATAGCACATATATATAGAGAGAAAGGGAGAAAAAGTTGCTGTTGTTGCCGGCTGCGAAGAGAGAAAAAGAGGGAGATAATGGAGTGTGGAAGTGTATGGAAGTGTGTAGGAAATGCTTAGGTGTCCTCACCCTTTTACACTTAACCCCTCAAGCTTTATTTATTTACACCTAACCTATAAATAACCATGTTGGGTTGGGCTTTAAGAAAGAAATGTTGGGCCCTTTTTAAAAAGACAACATATTAGGCTTTAAAAAAAATTTAACCATACAAACATAGAAATAATAGTGTGGTATATGGTTAAAAAAAACAATGTCAATGCGCACGCACACACACACACACACACATATATATATATTTATTTATTTATTTTAAATAAAAGAGAAAAAAATGTTATTAACCATGCATACTAGGGGTATTACACCACCATTGTAGCACATCAAGTTTAGTACTAGAACTCACTATCTTGTTGATTATACCAATTTAATTCATTAGGTTGGTTAGTCCTAGGTTTTTTTGATTGAATACGAGCAAGTAAATTAGTAGTGACATCTTCTAATTTACTCTTATCCTTACCTCTAGAAGTTTGAAGAAAAAGAAGTAACTACACTAGTTGTACTACTAGATGCAAAAGTTATATCATAATAATCATACAAGTTCAATGTCAATTCAAATTTAACTAAAAATTTATTACAATCATTTTTCAGATTTATCTCTCAGTAAAGTAGAAAATATTTCAATCAAATTCCTCGTACCCGCTAATTTGATATAAGGATCCATAACAGTAGCAATACAATATAACATAGGAAGAGGATTAAAATACTTTAAAAAATTATTATAAGCGGGAACAACAATCTCGCTAATGTATACGTCCGAAATCATCTCTTGAAAAGTTTGCATCATAGTAATTATTGAAATAAAAATACTACTAGAAGTAAAATCATAAGATGTAGAAAACATCACAATTGCGGTTTTAAAAGGTTCCAAAAATCGTAACAAAGATTCGGCAAAGTACCATGATTGGGAGTCATTTGAAAATTTTCATTGTTTTTTGCAAGACAAAAATTGTTTATAATATCTTTGTAATGAGTAACAATATTTATTAAATCGAAAGTAGAGTTCTATCGGTGTTTAACAATTCTAGGAAATTTTCTAAAATGTATGTCTAACTTTACACCATTTTTTAAATTCTTGAAGTATAGTATCGCTCAAAGAAATAAAATGTATACAATTTCTATTTGAAATTATATATGGATCAGCTACTTTTAATGCATCATGTACACATAAATTTAAAATATGACATGCACAACTAACATAAAAAAATTTATTACATGGAGAAGCTAATTGTGTTTTTAATGTACTAATCGAAGCATTGTTGTTATATGCATTATCAATACTAATAGTAAAATTTTTATCACGAATATAAAATAAATCACAAACTTCTAAAATACGTGTTGCGATAACCATACCACTATGGGGATACGGCAAAGCGGCAAGTGATGATTCTCTTCTGAATCATCCAATCACAATCCAATAACAAGTTATACCCATCATTGGAATATCGTTACAACCTTTCCAACAGTCGGAAGTTAACAGCACTCTACAAGTTAAACCATACAAAAGTGCAATTAAACCGGCTCTCATTTTGTAACCCTTATTTCCGTAAATACGTATTTTTCATGAGTATTTTTTTCTGTATCTCGATATTTATAAATTGTTATTGTTAAATTCGTTTTGAGTTCTTAGTTAAAACATTTTCTTAAACAATAATTATAATTATTTCGAATAAACTTGTTTCCATTTCTACTTGATCAACTATTTGCATTTTAACCCTCAAAATATTGTTACTGTTGGGACTATTTCCACAAATTCCTATTTTTATATACTGTTATTATTTTGATAATTGCTATTGTCGTTGTTGTTATTATTTATTGCTATTTTGATATTACCAGTATTATTATTTTTATTGACATGGTTATTATTTATATTCTTATGGGTATTATGATTAATAATAATTATTATTTCAATAATTGTGTTTTTAATTGTTTCAAATAATTTATGTAATACAAATTGTATTTTATCAGATAGCCTATTTCTTGTATTCGGATTTGTATTGATCAATTATATTCATGTACAATGCATTTTATTTTGTTAGATTTATACCCAAATACCCAATACCCAATACCCAATATCCTATTTCCCCATATACATACTCTAATCTCTATTATATTAAACCTTAATGCTATTTTCCCCCTAACCCTAATTAAACCCCTCAGCCGCCTAACCCTTTACTGTGCATCCCCCTCGTTAGTGTGCTCCCTCTCTCCCTGTTTCCCCATCCCGCTCTTCCTCCCTCCCCTTTTCCACTCCAACCCATCGCTCGTTGCCCCTCCGATCGCCCTCCATCGTCATCACCACCTCGCCCTCATCTTCGTTGCTTCCCCATTGACGAGCCGCCATTGCTTCGCTGCACCCATCCTTCGCCGAACCCATTTACCCATCCACTTCGTCGCTTCCCCTCGTCGCCACCGTGGTCCCCTCGTCAACCTCTCCCCCTCCGTGCACCGCCGCAAATAACCCATTACCCATTAGCCCTAACCCTAAAACCCTAACTCCTATATATACCCACAGAAACCATATGTCCCTGTTCTCCAACTCAGCCTCAGCCGCAATATATTTTCGACTGTTCATCTTCGTCACCTCATCTCATCTCTCTCCCTCACCCTGTGTTCATCCCGACCTAACCCATACTCCCGATCCTTCAACCCTATCTCCTGTGCGCCCTATTTCCTCGTCTTCTACCTCCGCTGATCGCCCTAGCCGTCATCGCGTCGTCTTCCCCTGTTTTCGACCGAAAACAGAGCCATCACTTCGCCGTCGCCCTCGCGATGCGTCGCTTCCCGCCAACCGCCGCCACCTCGCCGTGGTCGCCGCTCCCGAGCGCCTCGCCGCTAGTCGCCACAGTGTCGTGCCGTCGCCGAGGTTCCCGCCCATTCTCTCTCTGTCGAAGGAAGAAGACGATAGGTGATTGGTCACCTTGGCTGTTTGGTGTTTTGTGTGGTGGGATCCCGTACTTGGCTGTTTGGTGTTCGGCAGAAGGTGAGTGGTTGGTTCCCGTGTTTGCTGTTTTGTTGGAGTGGATCTGGGTTTGCCATTTGCTGTTTTGGGCCGATCCGGTGTGGAGCTTTTCACAGAGTTGCTGTTGCTTTGTTTTCTTGGGTTCGCACGTATTTCGCACGTGTTTTTGGGAGTTTTCGCCCGAAATTCCGATCCCGTTATTCTTATTATTTGAATCTGCAAATTAACAGGCAAGTCTCCTCTTGAACTAGCATTTTACTCTGTTCAAGTTTATTTGATCTCCTGCAAGTAGATCCGTCCATTTTGTTATCAAACTGCTTTGACAATTCCGTTAAGTTTATCGAGGATTTACACGAGCTAACCCGACATACTTTTAACATCGTGCTATCTCTTTGATCTAAAACCTAGTCCCCATTGTTTCATGCATATGCACTTAAATAACTTGATTCATGCATAAGACTACTTGATAACTTGGACATGTTAAATTGAACGTGCTAGATTGAATTTGATTGATGAAATACTACCATGCCTGTGATAATTGTATCTTAAACCTTAGAATTTGCATGTTGACACCTAAGATCACTTTAATTACCAATTTGCATGCTATATGTTATCGTATGATTTATTTGTTGCCTTTTTATGTTAAGTTAATTTCTGGATTGCTAGATGTTTCACTTTGAATCAGATTTTTCACCATGCTAATGTCATAATTTGAAATAACTTGCTGAACATAAATTGTAGCCCTGGATGTCTAGATCACTTTTTCCTGGTGCAGATTTGATTTTCGATTTGTCATCTGCTAGATATCATCATTTTAGTACAGCCATGTTAGAAATTCCAGACTCACAATTGCATGCGTACCATGCTGTTCTATATTTTATTTGACCCTGTTAATAATAAGATAAAAATTTGAAATAAATCATGCTGGACCTAGACATGTATAGCTACTTCCCTGAATTTTTGTAGATTTTATTAATGAGTTCTCTGACCAAAAAAAATTAGTTGAACACAACCTACTGCATGCTGCCTGAACATAAAACCTGAATAGAATAGAGTTTTCACCCGAGTTCCTGTATCTTTTATATGCCTTAATTATATTCGCTGGAACCGTATGGAAGTCTACTTTCTAGACCTTCCGATGGATTCAGATTTGCTATTTTGTAGTGGCTGTAATTCATGTTTTAGTACAGCAAGGTCATGCTATCCTGATCATGTGATGTGTGTTGATTTGACTTATTTGCTTCTTGCTTTGTCTGTAACGCATCGAATTAGTCACACTTAGTATTATACAACCTTGACACCCTCTTGCATGCTCACATAGGATGGAAATAAATTAATAACAAGCGGGGTATAATGGGTAGACTTGGTAGTGAACGATCGGAAAATGTACTCGGTAAGGCCTTCTTGTCCGCATGAACACTTGACATGGAAGGAGGAGATTGTCATGAAAGAAGATTATCACGTTATCACGTTATCATGTTATCATGTTACACCGAGTACACGATCCGTGAATTCACTATCGGTCTAAAACGATCACTGTGCTTGCACCGAACCTATGGAATGGGACGCAGTAGTAAGTGCACTAGATAAATTAATAAAATACTTAATAACCTGCATCTCATACTTGATCTTGACTTGACATCACTCATTACATGCGTGATTATTATAAACCTTTGATATTATTGTCTGCTCTTTGCTTTGTTCTTTGATTTTGACCTTGTTCATTCTCTTTGTTATTCATGCTTTTCTTTATCCTCTGTTTTCTCTACTTGCTGCCCACGACTTGCTCTAAGGGCACTTTTTTTTTAGATCCAGCATTAACAGGTACTGAAGGAGCAATGCCAGAAGAAATTGGTGAGCAACCTCTTTGAAGATTGGAGCTGGACTTTAGACTACTTAGCTATCTTTTTTTATTTGCTTATTGTATTTCTTTTTATCATACTTTGTATTCTTGGGCTTTATGATCCGAAATTGTTTTATCCCAGATGTTGGATTATTATTTGGTGAATTTATTTCATGATTATCTTTGAGTTTATTCATTGTTTATGTGATTATATTCTTTGCCTGCGTGGTTGTTTCTCTTGTATATTATTGAGTTTAGACTGGTACAGCTTATGGATGTTGTATAATCATTTGCTGGGTCTTCGTTATGTGCTCGTATTCCCGTATTTTGGGAAGCGGGGCGCGACACATTTCGTTGTAAAGTTCAAAACAATCGGATTTGAGTGTGTTTCTAGGAATTCTTCTAAAATGTGGATTTAGTGCATTTTGGTTAAATGCCTCTACGTTTCTACTATCGGAATAGGAAAAAAGGTAACTCATCCTTAATAACTAGTCGAGCTATTTTTCGACATGCATTTTCGGGATCATAGGGGTGACTATCTATTTATCCGGTCTTAGGGATGATTTTTTGTTGGCCTTGTTGGTCTTGTATTAGTGCGGGGTGTACACTTAAAATGTGTCGTTTAATTGTACCCGTTTCCTCATCCTTCTTTCATTTGTAAATCTTGCTATTAGTTTTACAAATCTTGTGTCCTACACTAGCATCCTCCTCGTCGGGGATATATTCATAAAATTTGTGTCAATCACTAGTTTTCTCTCTAGTTTTTCTACTACTAGTGGGTTGTGTGGTTTCGGTTTGTTCTGTTTGTGTATCAATATCATGCATTTCTTGTTCTATGTTGTTTGAAGGAACATCGTGAGAACCTATGTTTAGCATAGGGTTATATTTGAGTTTTAATTGGGGATTGGTGGAGGCCGACGAGAAGAACTAGTGGAATGTTGTTCACTTTGGCAACGACCGCTACCTCGTGATCCAGACATGTAGTGTATGTGAAAAAATAAAAAAATAATCTAGGAGGTATATGTTGAAAAAGAAAATTTAAAAAACAATAGGTCGGTTGACAGAGAGTAGCGAAAAACCAACAAACAAATATGATAAAAAATTAGAATTAAAACAAAAAAAAGAGTTGGGAGGGCTGTAAAATTTTGATACCGTACTTAGCGAATAATCATATATAGAAATGAAAGAAAATAATAGTAGAAGTAGACGTAGTCGATTAAGATGTATAGTAGACGTAGTCACGTAGTCGTAGAAAGAGTTGAGAGAGCTTTGATGAGAGGGTTTGTAGTAGACGGAGTTGAGAGTGTTGAATCAACCTGAATTCGATACGATCAAAATTGTTCACTCTGTTCCTTACAACTTTGTTGAATTTTTTTTTGATTGAATTGAGTAGTATTATGTAATACCCCTAAATTTCTTACAATAAAAATATATATATATATTGTTATGCATTGATATTTGTTATTTTAAAACCTAATATGTTTTCTTTTAAAAGTCCAGCACTTTCTTTCTTAAAAGCCCAATCCAATAAGATTTAGGGGTTAAGTGCAATTACATTAAAGACTAAGGGGTTTAATGCAAAAGTGGAGGACACCTAAGCTTTTCAACACTTTTCCACACTCCTCTCCTTCTCTCTTTTTCTTTCTTTCTGCAGAACAGCCGGCAGCAACAGCAACTGCATCACTTTTCCCCCCCTTTTCTCTCTATATATATGCTACTATTTATTACTACTATTACTACTACTCATACTACCTAATACTACTACTTGTACTGCTGTCTTCCACTACTTCTACTGCTGTTTATTACTATTTCCATTGCTGTTTACTACTGTTGCTCTTGCTGTTTGCTACTGCTGCTACTACTGCAGACTACCACTACTACAATTACTACTAGTGCTGCAGACTACTACTACTCCAATTACTACTAGTGCTGCAGACTACTACTACTACCTACTACTTCTTCAATTACTACTACTACCTACTACTACAACTACTAGTACCTACTACTACTACTACTACTCCTCTTACTGATTATTACTACTCATACTCTTACTACCTACTACTAGTGCTGATTATTCTACTGCCGCCTACTGCTCTTTACTACTGTTTACTACTGCTGTCTACTACTACCATTACCATTTCTACTACTATCACTTCTACTACTACCACATCTACTACTTTAATACTACTACTTTTGGATTGGAGCAAGAAGTCAAGGAAGAATCAAGGTGCAAGGAGGAGAAGATAGCAACTTGAAGCTTGCAAATAATCAAAGTGGGTATTCTCCATTCCTTTTGTGTTCAATTTATGAATTTAATGATTGATGGTTTGCTAGAAATTGTTGTATGTGTGTATGTGAAATGGCTTGATTACACTAAGCATAGTATTTGTTATGTGGAAGAAATCATGTTTGTAGTAGTAGAAAAATTTCATGGTAGGCGTCCTCTTTAACTAGTTGATTTATTGTTGTATGTCAATTCTCATTAGTAGTTTTGTCGTTGTTTGATGTGGGAATTGCTAGTAGATTGAAGCATGTATGCTTTAGAAGTGTTGTATGCTTAAAAATTCATGTTTAGCAATATAGTAATAAAAAATGAACGAAGATTGTAGTAGATGAAATTATTAAAAAGGAGACGATGTCATTACTAGAACTTGTAACGCAAAGGCAATTATATGAGAATGCTTTTTTTAAAATTAGGGTCTTGTTATCGAAATTTTGCAACGGAAAGTTGGCATGTAAAGTGTTTGATGAAATGTCTAAATGCACATATATAATAAGAATTCTAGGAAATTAACCACCTATGAATAAGTTGCAAACTAAGGTATTTTCCATTATGTGGATGTGAGGTAGTACATACACCTGTGCAATATCCTAGTATGGAAATAATTTTTTATAAGCGTGGAATGCGGTGTTAGATGAAATACGGTTATGCATGAGTATGTATAAAATCAATGCATGCTTATATGCGTACTTGTTGTGAAGTGTGGTGCACATTGAGTGCACTAGTTTGGTGCATGTGTGGGTCAATCTCTAGCATGATTTGAAAGCTAAGTTGAACCCAAATTAAATCTAGATAAGACTTGTTGAGATTTAACTAGGTTGGATTCACTCAGAACCTAGTTAGTGAATTAAGTTAAATTAGTTATATGAACTTGCTGAAGGATGAAAGTGGAAACTAGGAGTACAGTTTAATTAACTTAGAGAATAGAAGTCGTGTTAATAAAGCAATTAGAATCGGGTAAGTTGGTGAATTAAGAAATTAATTTAGGATGATTGGTAAGGACAGACACTAGTTGGGCGTGTACTACTCACCTGTCAAGGGGACACATGTGGCATCGACTCGTCAGGGACACGTGCGACGGGGTCTCGACTGTTAATTTCTGGGATTTAGTTATAAGAACGGGATGCAGACGTAAGTTACAAGTCCTTTCAGAACTTAGGAAATGGACTCTTAAGTTTCCGTCTATGTTCTGGGTTATCAATACAAATAAGGAGCAAGAGTGTAACTCTAAGTCTCTGAGCGGAGTAGGGGGTGGCCCTATCGATTCGTCTTATGTTCATGATAACTTTGGTCGGGGCAGGAGCGGATGATTCCGGCAGAGCTGTTGATCACCGGCCTGATCGGAAGTGGAGAAGGGACCACGATCATGTCGGAGTGGAGAAGGACTATGATCTGAACGAACAGGGTGATCACTGCCGTTCAGAGTGGAGAAGGACCACAATCCAACTGCAGGAGCGGAAATGGACCGCATGTGCTGCAGACTCTACCAGTCACTAGATGAATGTCAGAAACAGGAAGGAGTACAAGAGTAGGATGCATGGCGAGAGATTGAACCCTATTTTCTGGAGAATACGAATTCGATTTGGGGAGTATGTAGTATGGGATGCATACGTTTCCAAATCAAGTTTGCATTAGATTAAGAGCATGATGTGCATATGAATTGTGAATTAGAATCTAGATCATGACATACACCGACATTTGTGGTTTGACTTTCACATTTTTCTTCTGTATTAAATATTGATTGTTGAGGATTTTGGAGATTGTGGTTTTCATCCACGTTGCGTCAGTTGTATTCAATTGACGTGCCCACAGTTTGCTAATTGCAGGATTGCTGATCGTTGAGCAGGGGACTCGAACTGCGGAAAGCATCCAAGTGAAGGATAAAGTTTCCTTGTGTAATATAAGTTTTTAATTTTCTGTAATTTTCTGTGTTGTGTACTCATTGAAGTAAAGATTCTGGGTAAGTGTCACGAGCTTCTAGTGTGTGAAACTCGGGGCGCTACATATTAGTAGAGAGAGTAAGGTGTGAAAATTTTGATTGAAGTTGAGGGGTTTTTATAGGTCAACCCCCCCCCCCCCCACACACACACAGCCAAAAAAATTCAAAAAAAAGCCCACTGGCCGCAGACAACGGTCGGGTCAACCGTTCGACCTGTTCAGGTCCGACACGTCGAAAATCGTGGGTTCGCAGGCGGGTCTCGAGCGAGTTTGACCAAGTCAATGGGTCGACGGGCTGGGTTGAACTGGTCAAAACCCACTTTTTTTCAACCCAGGTCGACCCGGTTAGGGTTCGGGTACCCGGTTAGGATTTCGGGTTCGACCCAAACCCGAACTGGGTCTAGGCGGGTCGGGTTGAGCGTGACGGGTTGCGGACGGGTTGCGGGTCGACCCGACCCGATTGCCACCCCTATCTTTCTCATTCAGTCATTCTATACTCTAGATCAATGAGCATTAATGATGTCCCTCCTGCTATTTTAACCTACATGCCCATCTTTGCCCTTCTCTGTTAATATATTCCTTCTTTTGAAGATCCCAAGATCTACCCTTAAAATCTCCTTCTGGTGTTGTTATGCCATCCTACTTTTAGTGCATAAAGCAGTAATCATAATAATCTCTTTTCTGAAACAAGCTCAGAAGCTATTCTATCTTCTCGCGTTATCCTACATCTATAGTTGTGAGTTTTGAGATTGTGATCCACTTATTCTGATTATTTTTTGACTAAAACATACATATATAGCAAGGAAGGAAGCAATCACTTTCTTTAATCAAGGAGCAAATCACTCGAAGCAAAAAGAAAATCAAACTAAAATCATGCTAGCCTTTAAGTGTCAACAATTGAGGCTCTTGGAATCATGCCAGGATTTTCACTCCCCCTCAAGCTAGGTTATAGATGTTGAGGAAACCTAGCCTGGAATTAAGATAACGTCTTCCTTGGTACAACCTTAGTTAGGATGTTTGTAATCTGTTGAGTAGTTCGGATACATAGAAGCGATATCATGCCAGCCTCTAACTTCTCTTTGACAAAGTGCCTATCGATCTCCACATGCTTTGTCCTTTCATGATGCACTGGGTTCTTTGCTATGTTGATGACGGACTGATTATCACATAACGTTTTCATTGGTTTTGTGACTGAGATTCTTAGTTCACAAAGTACCCTTTTTGACCATGAACCCGCACAATGCCGTGTGCAAGAGCTATGAATACTGCTTCTGCTCTGCTTCGAGACACCACTGGTTGCTTCTTGCTTCGCCAAGTAACCAAATTTCCCTAGACATAAGTGCAATATCCTAGGTAGATTGTTTGTCAGTTACAGATTCAGCCCAATCTGCATCAGTGAAAATTTCGATCTCCTTGTTCGGTGTCTTTTTGAAGAACAATCATTGTCCCGGTGTCAGCTTCAAGTATCTCAGAATCCTATATATAGCCTCCATGTGTTCTTCAGCCAGACTGTTCATGACGTGACTCACCACACACAACAAAGCTAATATCGGGTCTAGTGTGTACGAGATGAGTTTCCCAACCAATCTTTGATAGCTCCCTTTGTCGACAGGTGCACGATCATCCTCTCTTCCCAGTTTTATTGTGGAGTCCATAGGAGTGTCTGGCTTGCATCCGAGCATCCCTATCTCTTTCAAGAGGTCTAATACATACTTCCGTTGAGACACTGAAATGCCTCTTTCAACATTCACTATTCATCATGATCTCCAGTTAAATGGTATATTATACATTCACTGCTTGAGATTGCCCAAATATATCATTCACTAGTTAAATGGTATATTATACATCCCTATCTCGACCGTGTTACTTCCATGCCAAGAAAATACTTCCAAATCTTTGATCTCAAATTCTTTGGCTAAGAAGCTCTTGCGCTTGAGTTTCTATTCATCATGATCTCCAGTTAGAATGATGTCGTCAACAGACACGATGAGTATTGCTTTTTTTTCTTGACGATGAATGTTTGGCAAACATAGTGTGGTCGGTCTGACATTGATCATACCTGAACTTCTTAACAACCTTAGTAAATTTTTCAAACCATGTTCTTGGTGACTGGTTGAGCCCATACAGAGATTTCTTGAGTTTGCAGACCTTGGTGGTGGTTGGAGTGTCAAAGCTAGGTGGTATCTCCATGTAGACTTCTTATAGATCTTCGTTGAGAAAATCATTTTTCATATCCAGTTGGTAGTGGTCAATCTAGATTAGAAACTAGTGAGAGCAACACTCGAATTGTCTTGAGCTTGGCTACAAGGTCAAAGATCTCTTGGTAATCAATTCCGTAAGATTGAGTGAATTCCTTAGCTACAAGACGTGCTTTGAATCTGTTGACACTACCATCTATATTATGTTTGATAGTGAAGATCCACTTTCAACCATCAAGACGGTCCCTGATGGCAACTCAGATATCACCCAAGTACCATTCTTTTCAAGAGCACGAATTTCTTCGCTAATAGATGCCTTCCATTTTGGTACACTGAGAGCTTCGTGTATTGATCTTGGAACCTGTATCTTGTCAAGGTTGCTAACAAATGCACAATGACTGGGTGATAATCCTCTATAAGATATAAAATTATAAATAGGATGATTAGTGCAAGACCTTGTGCCTTTTCTCAAGGCGATGGACCTATCAAGGTCTTTTTCAGGAAGATCGCTAAGAGCAGGACTGAGACTAGTGTTACCTGGTGAGTTTGGGGTTCCAGAATTGGGTTGGATTCGAGGCTTTGACCGGGTGGCTGTGGTTGTTTCCCTTATTGAGTCTTGTTTCTCCTAGAGTAGACATGTAATTCACTCCTTGTCATAGGTGTTTGGAGTTCTGTTTGAGACTTGAGTTCAGATACTCTGACTCAGGTTATTATGGACAAAGGGTGAATTTAAAGCATCGGGATCCCAAAGCAGACATTCTTGAGTGAACTTCTCCCCTTGAATATCAGTTTTGGTATAATAAGGTTGTTGCTCGAAGAATGTGACATCAATGGAGTTGTAGAATGTTCATGAGACTAGAGAGTAACATTTATACCCTTTTTTATTTGAGGAGTATCCGACAAAAATACATTTGAGTGCTTTAGGATCAAGTTTACTTTGATGTTTGGCATGTATGTGGATAGACACAGAACAAACAAAGACTCATAGGAAGAGTGGACAGAACATGAGTGTTAGGTAGTGTTCTTTTTCTCTTACAAGTGATTTACCTCTTGTAAGAGGTGGTCCACCTCTTACAAGAGTTTTTTTAGTGTTCTTTTTTTACCTCTTATAAGATATTTCTCCCAGAATTGCTTCTAAACCTAAACGGCTTCTACTAGCCTCTTTCAAAATCTTAAAAGTCTTCTATCACTTAAAAAGACTACATTACCCCTAAATTAATGAATTCCAGGGAGGAGCTTAAATTAGTCTTATGCAAATTATAAGCCAAAATATCTGGTAAAGAACAAAGAACATCGTAAACAAAATAAGACAAGTTATCTCGAATTCTCATGAATTAACTTGGAGGTCAGTCAAGTTAGATATGACTCGAGTTGGACCAAAATTAACATAGATTAATTATTCTAATGAAGCAAAGACATTAGATATGACTGGAGTTGGACCAAAATTAACATAGATTAATTACTCTAATGAAGCAAAGACAATAGATATGACTGGAGTTGGACCAAAATTAACATAGAAAAAAGATGATATCCCATGAACACACGCAATCAAATATTAGAAGTAGTTTACACAAATTTGTAACTATGCATTGATACAAGTAGTGTATATTTGCCATCAAATTACACAAAATTGCTTGCATCCCCTCAAAAGTAACAGAGTCGACAGCTATGCCTATCGCTAATGCACTGGGGACCACATCGCTTGCTGGCGGAGGTGAATCTGCCGTTGGGGCTTCAATTGGTGAAATTAAAGGAGATAGAGTGTCACCTGTCGTAGATGGAGTGTCGCATGTTATGTGGGTTTTTTTTCGTTGAAAGAAGAATGACGATAATTATGGATTATGACCAAATTTGTCTACTATGTGAGAAATGTGACGATTTACTTAATTTTAGATATGAAATGTTGGTATAAATAGAGAAATTATATAGTAAGGGCAAAAATGTCTAAAAGTAGAGAAAAGGCTCTCGTAAGAGGTGAAAAAAGAACAGAAATCTCTTATAAGAGGTTCTTATAAGAGGTTATTTTTATATAAAAGAACACCTCAAAAAGAGGCTCTTACTGTAAATCTCTTATAAGAGGTCTCTCACCTCTTATAAGAGGCAAAAAAAAGAACAGTACCTTAGGGAATGAGTAAGTGATGACTTCGTAAGGTGTTTGGAAATTCAAGACTCGAGAATGCATCTTGTTTATTAGATAAGCAGCTGTTAAGGCTGCCTCACCCCAAAAAAATTGGGAACATGTGTGGCGAACATGAGTGATCGGGCAACTTTAATGAGGTGTCTATTTTTCCTTTCTACAACCCTGTTTTGTTGAGGTGTGTCTACACATGAACCCTAATGGACAATGCTCGAACTTGCAAGATAATTACCCAAAAAGGTCTCAAAATATTCCCTTGCATTAGCGGTTTTCAACACTAGTATTTTTGTTTGGAATAATGTCTAAACCATAGTATTGAATTTCCTGAAAATGTGACCAACTTTTGATTTTTCTTTAATGAGATATAACCATGTGATCTTAGTGTGATCATCTACAAATGAAATGAACCACCTAGTGCCAGTGACATTTTTTTTTTGTAGATGGCCCCCACACATCACTATGAATCATTGAGAAAGGATGAGATTCCTTGTGAGGTTGAATGTGATAAGAGTTACGAACATGCTTTGAAATTTGACACTTCACATTGAAAAGATTTTGGATTTTTAGGCATGAATAAAGATGGAAACAATTTTCGGAGGTACATAAAAATAGGATGGCTTAAACGATAGTGTCATAACATGATTGCACTCCTTATTGGAATTCTCAAAAGAAACAAAACTTCTATTGGACCGACTCTTTAAAACAACACATTGTATTATGAGTTTGTCTTCTAGGAGATTTACCAACTTTGAGAAGATAAGTCCTGAGCACACCTTAGCACTGTCAATCGTCCTCCGTGAATCCAAATCCTGAAATTCACACAAATCCGAGAAAAATTTAGTGACACGATTGTGTTCTTGAGTGAGTTTGCTTACTGACAAAATATTACAGTCCAAATTGGGAACATGAAGAACTGAGTTTAGTGTTAGGTTCTCTGAAATGATAAGAGAACATGTTCCAATTACTTTAGAGAGAGAACCATCAACAATTTTTACTGTAAAATTGTTTCGACTTGGGCTGTAACTGTGGATGAGAGTTGCATCTCCCGTCATGTGATTAGCCACACCCGAATCAACAATCCATGGACCTATTTTTTTAATTTACAGTAAGAGCACATAAGTAATTACCTTTGTGTGCTAAGGTAGTTGTTTCGATGGTACTGTGGGCAGGATTTTGTTGTGAGAACATTTCTTGCAAGATCTCAAGTTATTTCTTGCTAAATTGATTGGATTCGGTGGGAGCAGGTCCTTCATCAACAACAACTTGTTTTCCTCAGCTTTCATTATCGGGGGCTGGTCTCGAGGGCTTCCAATCTGCGGGTTTACCGTGTATTTTCCAGCAAGTCTCACGAGTATGACCCGATTTTTGATAGTGATCGCACCACGGTCTCCCATTTCTTTGACGATTGTCATTGTTGGAGTGTTGGATTCCTCGAACAGTTAGAGCCGAGTTTTCGGCGACCAGAACAGTAGGCAATTCCTCCATCATCACTTTCTTTCTGCTCTCTTCTCAGCGGACCTCAGAAAAAACATCTCAAATGCTTGACAAATGTTTTGTTCGTAGTACTCGTCCTCGAACCTCATCTAAATTCTTATTGAATCCCATCAAGAAATTAAATATTCTTTTCTTTTCGACGATTTCTCTGAATTTCTTTGCATCATCGGTGCAACCCCATTGATGTTCTTCGAACACGTCCAATTGTTGCCTAGAGAAGGTTGTAGTGTTGCGTGACGAAAAAATCTCCTTGGCGAAGATCATGAAGAGTGGTTTCAGCTTCGAAAATTTCGAAAGTATTTTCTTTGCTCGAGTAAAACTCATTTGTTGTGTCCCAGATTTCATGAGCTGTGTCATAGAGCAAGAGATTTTCTCCTATTTCGTTAGTCATTGAATTGACTAACCAAGACATGACCATAATATTTTCGATATTCTAGTTTTTGAATTTCGGATCTTGAGCTGGTGGAGGAACGACTTTGCTTGTGAGGTACTCATCCTTTTTCTTTCCGCATATGTACATCTTGACGGACTGCGATCACTAGAGATAGATATTTCCATTCAGCTTATAACCTGTAATGGGAAGAGTGATGCCGTATGATCCGCCATGGTTGCTGAGAACGCGAGCTTCGGAGGCAGACGTCACTTCAGACGAAGATGAGATTTGTTTTTCCGTGACCATGCCGTATTTGGTCATCGAAAAGAGAGTTTTCTGAAGGTTTAGGTAGGCTCTGATACCATGTGGATTTTGAGAATGAGATTCACTTATTCTGATTATTTTCTGAATAAAACATACATATATATAGCAAGGAAGGAAGTAGTCACTTCCTTTAATCAAGGAGCAAATCACTCAAAGCAAAAGAAAATCAAACTAAAACCATGCTAGCTTCTAAAGGTCAACAATTGTGGCTCTTGGAATCATGCTAGGATTAATATTTTCTTGGAATCTCTTATCTACAAGTACTTTATACTATGTTTCTGTTTTTGTTTTGTTTTGTTGTACACCATAAGATTTTTTCATATATTTCTTCAGTCTCTCAAAAACTTGAACTTTATTCAATTCGTTATGTCTAGCAATTCCGTGATTGTTCTTGTGAGTGTTAATATGTGCAAGCCTTTTGCTCCTCGGTCTTTTATAACCAAATTGCCTCACTATTTGACATTTAGTTCTAACGACAATGCTCGGTTTCTGTAGCCCACAGAAGGACACAATGAGTTTTATTATCTTCATTTATATAGATTTGAGAAAGATTTATGTTGACTGGCTACCGAACAAAACCTCTTTTTATCTTTGGCTTCAGGCGGTCATTGATAGATAGACATGAGAAACTTATTGCATAAGATTTCTTTAAATATTTTTGCTAACCACTATGAGTCGAGGTCTAACAAATGCAAATCGGTCATTTTCATATTTTAATTATTAAGTTTGAGAGCCTTCTCATCAGCTTTAGAAAGAATACCAACCAGTGAATCATCAAATGAACTGGCGTCAAACTAGTTTCTCGTGAACTGGTTTCTCTATGAACTGGTTGCTCTATGTTACATCGTGAGGGCTTAAGCAGATAGACTGCTTTGCATGAGTAGATGATAGGATCAATATTCCCCTTATGCATATTAACTTAGTTGCAATTGAAGGAGGCCATGTATTTGCTATATTTAATTATATACATTTCTGCACATTGCCAAAATCAAGAGTTGAATTAAGGTTATATTATTGTTTTCATGTTCTTTCATTTTGGACTACAGATTCTGATTACTCATAATGTCAAAATCTTCTGTGTGTGGCATTTAGGTTCAAGCAGGAGCTGGAGGAACAGAGAGCATGGATTGGGCTTCAATGGTTATCAACATGTACAAGATGTGGGGTCAACGGCATGGATTTGGGGTTACTGTGGTGGATGAAATGCCTGGTGAGATAGCAGGAATCAAGGTTCATTTTCTATCTGATAATAATTTTTCCTCTAATTTCAGAGTAATAAAAAAGATCTCTTTTTCTGAATAATTCTGCAATTCTTGAAACTTTTTTGGCTGCCATTTCAGCAATAAGAAAATTTTTCAACAATCTACATTTTTGGGTCGTTTCCCGATATATGACATTCAAATTCCATCTTTTCATTTATTTGCATTTACAGTTTACATGTAGGTTTGCTGCTTGTTGAGATATCTTCCTAAATTGATTATGAAAATGTTTGTAAAGGTCAGTACTCAATAGTTCCTCAGACTCCCCTAACCCCCCAAACACTAAGGGGTTAGCCATTTCTGGTGTGAGTATAAATTTAAAAATCTAACAAATAAATGAAATTGTATAACGAAAATAATTCAAACTTACAAACATCAAGAAAGAAGATACATCCGGAACCTCTGAACTTAAAAACATCATCAATACGGCTTTATAATCAAATACTCTTCAAATCTGTGTCAAATTATAAAATTACCCACACTCACACATTCCACTATATATTTCACATCAACCTCATATCTATCCTTACTTTATATTAGCACAATACGAATTTCCATTCAATCCATTACTCTTCCATTGGAATCCCCTAACCCGAATATTCGTTTCCTCACAATTATCATCATATTAGCATTTCGCACAATTAGATCGCATTCATACAAGTAAAGAGCAGTATCTGCAATTTCTCTAATACTTTTATAATAAATGATCAAGTTACTTTATTGTTGAATCCCTTAATGTAATTTCCACAACATTTATAAGATCAAGTACCTTTACTCTAATGAAGATACAAAACTTCAACCGTTTTTGAGAATGAAAATGCAAGTCTCACATTCACCTCCATGAGTCATGATTCAAAAATACCCGTAACGACAATGTGTTCTATCATGTTTGCTAGTTTGATGCCCTTGATGTGATAAGTAAACTATGAAGTGTGGAATACAATAAATTCCTATGAAGAAATGGTTTTTAATGATACGTGGAAGAGATCTTTTACAAAAAGGTCATTGTTGTATTGTTGTCAAATTGTCATAGAAATGGGGACATTGATGTCCAAGATGTTAAATATCGGATGCCAATATCATATATCGGTGATATTCAAAAAAATTGCCATAAGAGAGGAATACATATATCCTAAATGTGATTTAAACAACCTTTACATGAACTATATTTATATATCACAAATACAAACACCCTCATGCAAACCATTATATTAGTTACAACAAAGTATATAATCTTCTACATGAAATTGCCATATAATACATACATATAAGAAAGATATCTACATATTAAAGATTAAACATATTGTATATGTAAATGACATGAGACTTAACTAGTTATGAGAGGAGAAGACGAAGCGAGAAGATAACTAATACAAGAGGTGGCATTGAGCTTTGATAAAAATTAGGTATGAGCAATTAAGATAAGGAGGAAAATTAGAGATAAAAGTTGAAATTGTTTTAAATCACTATTGTATGATAATATTGAATATGTCAAATTATTGTTAACAGGGGGTTCCACCTTTCTAGCAGTCTCAAACTCTCTTTGCATTTTAGCTTAGTTAATTTAAAATGTGTTTTGCCATTGCAAAGTTTAAATACGTAGTTTCAATCTGTTTATTTTTCCAAATATATCCATGACCTTTATACAGCCTCCCAGATTCAGTATCGAGACAACATGACCGTATCCCGTAGAAATGATTTTTTTATATATCAAAGTTCTCGGAATTAATGTATCCCTATGACCCCAAAACGTTTATTTTCTTCCAAAAGCCCCAACTGTGGTGCAGAAGTACGAATAATATTAATCACTTCTCGTATAGTACAAGTTCCCTTATTAAGAAATGACTTTAAAAAAAGTAATTTCTAGGATAGGTCACTTGTGTTGGACACACAGGTCCGACTCGGCACTTGCTATTTTAGTGTAGTTTTCAAAAATTTCTTGTCCGTGTCGTGTTGCATCGTTTCCGTGTTGTGAGTCTGTATCGGTGCTTCATAGTATGTCATTAATCAACTTCGATTTTTAGTTGAGTGTTTGTGAAGATGATTAATTAATATGTAATATGTCAAGATCTAGAGTAATTGCTTGTGTCAAAGAAAGTTTTCATTAAGAGAAGACTATACAGTCTATACCATAAAAATTAAGATCAAAGACATGATTCATTTGTAAGTTGCTTATTGTGGAATGTCGCCTATGACCTACTGCAAGATTTCATTTTTAAGTTTGGATTCTTTGCTCAAACAACCGACTCTCTAGAATGATATGTTTAGCAATTTTTATTCTAAAATCATTAGCCGTGTCAAGTATTTAGCTCCTTTGTTGGCTTTCTATGGAAGCCTATTATTTGTATTCTATAAATGTTTCCCCCCCCCTTTTTTTTTCTGGTATACGGTGATATGCCTACTCTCCTCTCTCCCTGGATTGTACATACTAGGCTCTTATTTCTACTTTACATGCCATTTCAAAGTTATAGTTTGACCTTTTAATTTGGCAATTATTTTTCAGCGAGCAACAATAAAAGTAGATGGTGAATATGCATATGGTTATGCCAAAGCAGAAGTTGGTGTGCACAGGTTGGTGCGAATATCTCCTTTTGATACTGGAAAGCGCCGCCACACTTCTTTTGCTGCTGTAGCAGTAATACCGATCTTAGGAGATGTTTCTACTCGTTTTCAGATAAAGGAGTCGGATCTCCGTATTGAGCGGTTTCGTTCTGGTGGGTCAGGTGGTCAGCATGCTAATACTACTGATAGTGCAGTGAGGATAGTACACATTCCCACTGGCATAACGGCTACCTGTCAGAATGAAAGGTAAGTCCACTTTTCCTTTCTCCTTTTCCATCCTATGTTTTCATAGTTTGTAGTAGCAATTGCTGTCACAGTCAATGAACTTGCAATTGGTCAGTCAAGCTTGTGATGATGGAACTACGTGCGTTATTGGTTAGCTTGTACCACCAAAATTTTCGTAGTTTTTAGTTAAAAGACCAGTGAGTAATTAAAATTAGTTACCTTGAAGGTGATACTTGATGAAACTATTCCTCTAGTGGACCTTATTATTTCTGTATTTAGAGATTGTGCTTAGAGCTTGCTGAATTATTTGAATGTTATAGAAAAGACGGAGCTCCCAGGGAGTTCGTTTCCTAGCAACTAGGATCATTGCAATCGTAGTTTTGTTATCGAGCCCTGCTGCAATATCCGAATGTGGTTGCAACTAAAATATTTTGGGTTATTTCCATATAACTCACTCATAAGTGTACTAATTCCATATAACTCACTTACAACTCACTATTTTCATATAACTCACTCGTAATGTCAGGAATTTCCAAAATAACTACTCCTAGTTATCAGTCATTAATCATTATAGACTGAAGAGTAGTTAAGGTAAAATAACATTGCTACCCATCTCTATACCTTTAATATAAGATGAGTGTAATTATAACGAGGGAAAAATGGTCTTTTTTAAACTCAGTTTAATTTTTAATCCAAGTTAAAGTAAATAAAACTAATAAAAGTAGCTTTTTGGAATGTACCCCATATTGTGAGTGAGTTATATGGAATAACAATTTAATAGTGAATTATATGGAATTGGCACAATTGTGAGTGAGTTACATGGAAATAAGCCAAATATTTTGCAATCCGAGTATGAGATTTGCTTAGTTGCTAATAGAAAGTAGCTACCTTGTTCTTGCGTTGCAACTACAGTTGCCGTTGCAAGCACTCTTTTCTTAACCATGCACATTTGTTTGTAGTGTTGTTGGAATAAAGTAGTGTATGTTTTAAAATCTACATTTTTCTGCCTAAATTTCAGAAAACCCTGTTCGCCTAAATCAGAACCACCCCTTTTTACTTTTTAATTTTCATCAATCAACACCTCCCTCCTCTCCCACGGCATCATCTTAGGTTATTATAGGGAAAAAAGTCAAGAAACCCCCTTACATCTCCAATTTAAATCAAGAAACCCAATAACGTTATTTGTTGTCACTTTTACCCCTGCCGCTGTTTGTTTTTAAAATTTCTGTTAAATCCGAGTAGTGTAATGACCTTTTTACCCTTTCATCTTATGTTTGAGTGGGATGGCCTTTTTCTCCTAATCTTCTTCTTATGTTCCAATCAATAGTATCTCTCCAAAATCAAAATTCTTTATATCTCTTCCAACCTGCTCTCAGAAATTGAAATCAACCTCTTAATCGCGCCCGCATGGAGGTCCATCTTATTAACCTCTCTATGCATTGATCTGAATTTCATATCATTCCTAAACTAAGGTTTCTATATTTATTTACCTTCCACTGTTGGATCTGTCGTTTCGCCTTCTCTCTTCTTTCACTGTGTCTAGGATTTGGTAAGAGAGTCTGAGAAATATGGGGGAAAGAGGGACTTGACTGAGAAATATGGGGGAAAGAGGGACTGAAGTTTTTAATATAAGAGGAAAGAACATACAAGGAAATCACATATCCAAGTTAACAGAAATTTAAAAAACAAATAGCGGAGGGGGTAAAATTGACGAAAAATATTGTTAGGGGATTTCTTGAATGTTCCCCATTATTATATGATGATAACTTGGATGGTTAGGTGTTTTCTAGGACAAATCTGCCTCTCTTTACTATTCAAGTAGTTAACCTAATAATTTTGATAGATTTTAGGACCTCACTCTTTGAAGGATATAGGAGAAAATAGGAGTAGAAATATAAAGTAGAAGTAATTTGGATATTATGATGGGATCTATTTAGTCTCTAAATGCTAGACAAAGGCCCATTAGTCTTACAAAACACCTGATTATCTCATGTACAAGATTTTAAATCTCGGATTTCGGATTCATCTCGGCAAGGGTTGTTTCGTCTCGGGTCGAAGATATCGGAGATCTCGGGAAAATGTGATCATCTCGGATGTTTATTCCGGACACTCGATAAACATTTTTTTTTTGTTACTAAACAAGATGTTATATGTTCTACATGTCATTTATCATATAAAATATTGTATAATATAACTAATGACATGAATCAATCATGGTAAATATTTGCAGAATTTAACAACAATATAAAAAAGAATGTAATATAAGTATATAACTAAATTGAATTACATTGATTAGAAAAAATATATTAGTTCATAGACTTACTTGACCTTGCATATACATAAACGATAGAGATATAAAATCCTCATATTATCTTAGTTTAAGGTCTTATATTGAAATAATTATATACAAAAAGTAAAACAAAAAGAAGTTGTATATTCACGATAACATTAGTGTGCCGATTTCATATTTCGGCAATTTCAGCCGATATTTCGACAATTTCGGCCGAAATCTACACATTTCGTTCTAAAACGATATGAAGTATAAAATCAGTTATTTCGTATCGGCAAGCTAGCCGAAAGAAATCGGCTGAAATTTTGGCCGTATCGGCCGAAATTCAAAACTATGCTCATGTATCATCACATTATAGTCAAAAGATGGTAGTTGGTAGGCTAAGTAATCCAAAATAATGATGAAAAAAAATTAGGGGGCGTGATTCTTGAAAATTTTAAGTGAGGGTCGGCTATCTGATTTTAGGCAAAAAGTCGGGCTTTTTTTATTTAAAAAAGTTAGCCCTCTTTTTCCTTGCAAGCTGCACTACTTAGTATTTGGAATCTATAACTGGAGCTACATACTAAAGCTTTAGTTAAGATCAAACTAGCAAGCAAGTGCTTTAACCTGAGCAACATAATTGGCCAGTCATTAAAAAAAATGCTTCAAGTTCTAGACTTTAAAATAGTAATGAACACCTGTCACCCAGCCTCTAAAATTCCTAGCTACATCCGGTGTCCACTAAAATTCCTAGCTACATCCGGTGTTTGACAACCGCTGCTAGGAGTTTGACAAAGTAAGAAGTTGAGAATTGTCGCAACTCCCTTGGCAACATGTCAAATTAAGTAGCTGATTCAACAACTGCACTTCTTGCTAATCCGATAATTGTTTATCCTTTTCATACGAGTATGACCACTTTTGGTTACTTCATACATCTAATCTTTCTTTTATCGTGCGATATCTGGTTCAATAATTCTATCTTCCTCATCAATTCTCCTGTATATATCTTCTTTATTTCAATTTTTTCCCCTTCTTTTTCCTTTTATTCTTCAAAATAACTAGTTTTACTGTGGTTTTCATGTATAATTGTTTGGATGATAAAAAACAGCTTATAGAGCAGTTTTTTTGACCATTGGGACAATTTTTATGCAAAGGTCACTATAAGAGCTGCTTAGTTATTCTATATTGTGAGATCCTGAGCTATTATTTGGTTGCTTCATTAATTGAATAATACCACATACTTGCAAGGTTATGCAAACAAATAGCCCATACTTTCATTATACGGCTTGATTGGTTCTCTGTATTTAGAGTGAAAAGTATAAAATTGGTAATCTGAGCACAAGTTTTCATCTCAACCTGCAAATTGTTTCTCCGTATGTTGGTAATTCACAATAGTAAAGTTGTGTGGAGCCACAAGCCGTATCATATATTGGTACTGTGCAAATTCCACTCTTTTGGTTGTGATTTTGGGTGGAAAGTTGACATGCACTCTTTGCTAATTATTTTGGGTTTATAATCCTTTTCGCCCCCCCCCCCCCCCCCAAAAAAAAAAAAAAAAAACATTTTCCGTCAATTCTCGTATTCTCTCTCATCTGTCAAATGATTGTGGGTGGTGTGAGTGGTTCTATTTGAAGCTAGAGCGCTGGAATGTAGCAAGTTTGTTTGTTTTTTTTTAAAAATTTGTTTTACATTTCACGTTTCTCATATTGAGATATTGGGGGTGTTTTGTAAATTATTATTTTTACTTCACATTGTAATCAGTATCATGAAAATACATATTGGTAACATATAAGCAAACTAGATTTGCCCGTGGCCACGTGCCTACGGTACGTCTTTAGAACGATACAGCATATGAAAAGCCTTGTAAACAGTAAATCAACAATTATGTAGCTGATGTTTGAATAGCATGACAATAATTAGTTGTAAATAAAAATCCATGTTTCCATATATATATGTATATATATATAGAGAGAGAGAGAGAGAGAGAGAGAGAGAGAGAGAGAGAGAGAGAGAGAGAGAGAGAGAGAGAGAATTAAATAAATAAATGAGTTGTTTTGGGGGGGGGGGGGGAGGGAGGAAGGGAATTTGAATTTGAGGTTTGGGGAGAAAATGTGTTTTGTTAGGTTAGATCCGGGCCTTTCATTTTGGGGGAATTGAAGGAGGGCCACTTGATAGCTTTCTTTGTGTTTTATTATATAGATTATCAATTCTTAATTTCCATGCAACTAGGACAAACCAATCGAGCCCGTAAAGAAAACTAGCACTTTCCTTCATTTCACACAAAAATACAATTTTGTAGCAGACTGTCAACTGCGACATTGTGTGCATTTAATGCAATTTTTTGCCTTTTTATATAATTACATTATTGTCTTGTATCCTTCTTCCCTAATATCTAACGCTAAATAACCCATCCAAATCAAGGGGTTATGTAAATTTCCCCTTGTGGAAAAATTAACGAGAAAGTTTGGTATCTATTCAATCCTTCTCTCTATTCTGCAAGAAGAAATCATCTCCACCATCAACACACAGGCCTTCACAAACTCCACTGCTAATGTTGGAGAGATTGGGAGGAAAAATCTGTCTGCTTTGGGGTGGGTTTCCAATGTGGAAGGTACTGAAAATTTTTAGGCTGGCTGAGGTGTCTCAGGTAACTGGGTCATTTTTTTCTGCTGTTAACACCATATTGTAGTTCTCTCTAAGTGCGAAGTATGGTTTTTTGTAAAGAAAGAATGTATGTCTTATCTTTTTGATATACCTTGAAAATAAGTGGTATTTTTCTGTAATTTGGCCTTTCAATTATGTTATCCTAATAAAATTAGCAAATGTGATTGTTCTTTGCACACATAAGCTAGTTCACAATTTCTTTGCATTGGATGTCTGTGCGTTATCATGATTAACAGGAGTGGAAAAGTTTATCAGTTTGACCAACATTATAGTTTATCCCTCACTAATAAAATTCCATCAGCCCTAACAATTCTAAGACGGTGAAATTTCCAGATCACAACATCAAAACAGAGCATCAGCAATGGCAGTACTTCAGTCTCGGTTAGACCAGCTAGAAATGGCACGCCAGGCGCAAATGAATGCAGAGCATACTCGGTCACTCACTGAGATCAGTTGGGGCAACCAGATTCGAACTTATGTCCTCCATGTATTCTCCTTGCTCTCCACTATTTTTGTTTTCTTGAGGGAAATTGCATTTTTAAGATTAATGGATCTTCTAATGTTTTGTATGCAGCCATATCGTATGGTGAAAGATCTCCGAACAAATTATGAAGTTTCAGATCCTGATTCCGTTCTTGAAGGTGACCTTGATGGCTTCATCCTGAAGTTCTTATCTGCTTCACTAGACAAAGACGAAGAGAATGCATGACGAAAGGCCATTTATGAACAATAATCAACATAAACTCAACCATTATAAGGAATGTCAATATCAGGTGAAAGCTTTTGGCAGAAGTTTATGTACTCTAGGCTATGCATAAAAACATAGCCAATGGTTGCCTGTTTTTCCGGAAGGTTGTTGCACACAAGCAGGCATTGAGTTTCTATTTGCAGACTAGATATGTGCTGATTTAACTGAGATTAACTATTATACAACACGAGATCAGAACGCATTGAAAGAGGGCGTAAATACCGGTCACGGTATTTTATGCCTGTAAACAGTGGGATTTTATTTATGTATTTTTAGCTGTACGGATGTTCCTTTTTGTACAAAGTTGCTCTGTACCCAATGAATTCATAATTTGTTTTGCAAAAAATTATGGAAAGTTTTATAGTTGATTGTGAATGCATTTCTGCAGTTTACCATCGTTTCCATGGTGTTTTGAGAAAAACCCAATGGATTGGACTGGACGGTTGACTTGAGTGGATGATTGATGGTTCAAACGTGAGGTTGAGATTTATAGTTGTGTTTCGTCTACATTTTATACAACTTTTTTTTTCTACTTGAGATAATTAAAAACGAAAAAAAATACTGCAAAACATGAGCATCACTCTGCCGAGAGACACATTTAGCATCTTCCTCTGCCAAAGTAAGAAATTTAGAGTTAGAGATGTTCACTCACAGAAAGCTTTGACTACCACTATGGGGGTGTTTGGTACAAGGAATTTTTTTTGGTTCCTAGAAATCATAAATTTTAGGATTTATGATTCATATGAATTATAAAACATGTTTTGTAGGTCTTAAACATCTCTGAGAATGTTAGTTGGAAACTTAATTTTCTATATTTGGTTGAGCTATATATTTCCTGAGAATCTTAATCTTATTGTCCAAAATACCCCTCTCATCCTCAAATAACAAAACAAACTATTTGATGAAATACCTGAGTAAAAAAAAAACAATGCAAATCTGGGTCACAAAATACAAACAATTTTAAGTGGTAACATGACTTAAAATTGAAAGAGGACAATATATTTGTAGGATATCAAAACTTTTGCTTGGCATTCCAACAATTGTGCCACATAATCTACTAACTAAAAAATTTACTTTGAAACACAAAATTGTACTTAGAAGGTCCAACAAATACTTAGAAACACAAAAGTTCCAAATGTTCTAACAAGTAATAAAAAACACAAAATTTCCAACAACATGATGTTCTTATTCCATCTGCTTAATACTGATTTCTAGCTAATATGTCATCTACCAACTTCTTTTTATGATCATGATCTAATCGCATGAAATAGCCAACTGAAAAATTATCTTGACATATCATACGACAAACTTGCATCCTTTGTAGTTCAGTTAACCCTTCTATCTTTATCAACTCTTCACCAACTACACTCATTTTATCATCACTATCAGATTCATGTTTGAACCAGGCAGCCAAATTATCTATAGTAGTAGCATTTCTCTCGTATATAGCACTAAATTTTTCAACGCCCCCTAGCCACCATTTCAACCAACGAACTTTCAGACCTATCTCTTTTTTTACCTTCCTTACCACGATTTGACTCACTACTCTGTCCAACATTAGTAGTAGGTTGGGTTTGAGTAACATTGTCAACCGTTGGATCAACGTCCTCTCCAATATAAGTTTCTTTGTCCATTCCTTCCACATCAGCATCAACATCAATATAAGCTTCTTTGTCCATTCCTTCCACAGAAGCAACACAGAAGCAACACAGAAGCAACAAGGTCATCTGCACCTCCTCCATTGGCTGCATCGTTACCAAAAATTTGACCGAGTATATCAAAGTAAGGAAATGGCTTGTTGTAAAGCCCTTTTGCTTTAGAATGTGTCTGCAAAAATAAAATTGTTAGCAAATATAGATTAATTGAAAAAATAACATTGCATAAAAGAAAACTTGAAGAAAAAAATATGTTGTAAATTACCTTTACCCATTCTTTATATATTTCTTTATCAACCACAATCATTTTATCATTGTCATTCCATCCAAAGCCACTACCACCCCTTGGCCCCATCATTTCACATATTGCATTATAGTGTGTTTTGAGGTGCTTAACCCTTGACTCAATATGAGGTGAAGCTTTCAAAGTACAACCAGGCATCTTTTCAAGCATCTTTTTCTCCAAATTCTTATTAAATCCAGGTTTGAAACCATTGTCCCCTTTCCAAGTTATCCCATCTTCAACCAGACATTCAACCGAGATTGCATCTTCTTCGGAAGTCCATACATGGTTATTACGTTTAACTTTGGAATCTCACATCTAATTAAAAAAAATATGTATAAAAGGCAATGTCATAACCAAATATGTAGCAAATAAGAATTTTAACAAAAAAGTAGAATCTGTTATAATAATTAATAACATATGTAATGAAAAACGTTACTACAAACATTCAATATTACAATTAACATTTCAATGTTACTACAAAAAAAAAAGGCATAGCTCAATCGATTTCAGTGTTCCCTCCATATATTGAACATTTCTTCCGCGAGCTGATCTCTCCAAATGGACCAACCATCTGATGTCTCTACATGAGTTATCATTTCACCTTGCAAAATATCCTCATTCTCTTCCATGTCCATCAAGTGGTGTTCTAAGTTAACATTTTAAGTATTAATGAACCCAGATAAAAATAATTTACACATAAAACTGTATGAATGTATGTACGGGAGTGCAAAATAACATCTCGATCGGATGAACAAATTATTAAGCCCATTCTGTACACAGTGCTCCAAGTATTGACTATACACCCAAGATACCACCCTTCTTGGTCTTAAATACCCCCCTAATGCTTCCAGAAATTAGGCAATAGATCTAATACAGCAGGTGCTCACTCTTAAAAGGACTAATATACTCCAAATAATAATTCATTCTAGTCTAATCTAGCTGAGATAAAAAAAGAACTCTAGCATTCTTTTATTCTTGGGCACCATCATGTTAGATGTTCTGATAGTGATTGCTAGATCTCTTACAAAAGCTAGCTTATTATAATTGACTACCTTATTATAACATACCCACATTAGATTTCCAAGACCATGTGTACCCATCTAACAAATTCTAAACAACTCTTATTCTTCCTCTTAAACCAATCAAAACAAACATAGACTTAGTGAAGATAAAAGATCATGTATACCTTATTATATTTCCAGACCATGTGTACCATTAGATTTCCGGACCATGTGTACCTTATTAATTCTTCCTCTTAATCGACTACCTTATTATAACATACCACATTAGATTTCCAAGACCATGTTTACCAATCTAACAAATTCTAAACATCCCTTATTCTTCCCCTAAAACCAATCAAAACATTTGTAAATGATGATAATATTAATTGAAGCAAATTTAATACTGCAAATACTTAAAGTCAGACCGAAGGAAATTGAAGCAAAATACCACTTTTGCAATCTTGGTTGAATGTCAGACCGAAGGAAATTGTAAGTGCTCGGGGATCGACGGCTCGAGAGAGGCTCGGGATCGACAGTGCGAGAGATGGTCTGGGTGCTCGGTGATCGTCGGCACAAAGTGGGATCGACGGTGCGACGAGTTGAACGACGATGCGAGAGAGGCTCGGGATCGACGGCGCGAGAGATGGTCAGGGTGCTCGGAGATCGGTGGCGACAAGTGGGATCGACGGTGCGACGAGTTGAACGATGGCGGCCAAGTTTGATGCTCGAATTTTTGGAGGAGAAAGAGGGGATGGGTTTATTAGGGAGGAAAAGGAGAACAAATATGAAGAGCCAGGTTTAGGGTTTTGTTTATTTTAGGGCCAAAATTGTAATTTTAAAGAAATAACAATTTCCCAAGCACTTGGGAATCTAAGAATCCCCCCCTCCCCGGAAATTTTTTGTGGGAATTGTGGCAAAAAAATTTCCAAGAAATGTTAGTTTCCTGGGAATTTGAATTTAAAAATTAGCATACCAAACATGGAAAATTAAATTCCCAAGTTAAGATTCCCAGGAAACAAAAAAAAATTCTTGTACCAAACGCCCCCTATGTTCCCAGTTTGCAGCACAATTAGCACACGTATTTTTCTCTCGATAAATATGTTGTATCACACCTACATTCATATCTTCAAGTATGAGTAATATATATCTGGAAAAATGGGGTTGTGACCGCCTCTTGCATGGATTTGATCGATAATGAGCTTCGAGTCTTTCTCAATAAGAATAGGACCCTCGTGAGATACAGATGAAAGATCCTAATAGCTATCTACAAACCTCTTCTTTCAGTAACGTTGATAAATGTTGACACAACTAGCATCTCTCCGACCAGCAGCGGTCTATCACACAAATTTCGGTAGACAAAACCGTAGCCGATGTTATTACCCTTCAAGGACCCATCAAAGTTGGGTTTTATAGAGCATTTAGGCAGCGTAACATATTTGATCAAGAGCTCTTGCACATAGCGAGGAGTGGAGATCGTTTTGCAACTCATCCATTTGACCTCATTGTAGGAACCCACTGAAGTAGAAAAACCACACGGAACATCCCACCTTTCAACAACGTCTGAAACCGCACTGGAAACTAGTGTGCTGGAGGGGACACACTCCCTCAAAACAAACTCTGCATCGAGCATTCCAAATATACAATTGCAATAACAATTTTTTAGCACCTTGACCAAGTAAATTCACCTAACATTGACCATAAATCAGAGAAGGATACCATGTCGACACTAATGTCCATACGCTGCACGAGAATGCTCCAAACTTGAACGAGAATACAATAAAAGATGAAATGTTCAATTATTTCATCCCCAACCTCACAAACTGGACAAGTAGGCACCACCTATAACCCACGACGAATCAGCTCTGACCTAGTAGGAATTCTACCACAAGCAACTCTCCACAACCATGCAATAACTTTTGGTTCGACTTTCAGTTTGTGAATCAAACTATTTGAAAAACTTGGCACCTCGCAATTCATTCCACTAACAGATGAATACAGTGTCTTCAAGGTAACTGTTGACAAAGAGGAATCATAGCAAAGGAGGCAATCGACAACTTGATGCACCGGAATTGGCATTCGTAGCACAATATTAGCAATCGAACATGGTAGGATAGACTCTAACACTGCCAGAATCCTTTCCTTATAGAGGGAAATAAAAACTGCAACTCTCATTGAAGAACCCAAAGGCTCAACAAAAGCAGTGATGTCCATTCTATTCAGAGGAACACAAAAGATCAAAGGATAAAGAAGACATCTATCTCCACCCTGCTACGTACTTCCCAATGAAGACCATTGAACATTAGGTTCTTACTAGTGTAGAAAGCACGCCAGAGCCATGATAATCGTTTCGATCATTGAATATCCTATACAGATGAAGGGAACTTATACTTAGCAGATAACCATTTAAACAATAGTGACTGAGATTTACTAAAAACTCGAGCCAAATTTTTAGCCATAAGGCTCTCCTTTAGAGTGTCCAATTGTCTCAAACCAATACCACCGAGCTCAATAAGTCTACAAACTCTATCTCATGCAATCATATGCAAACCCTCATCACCATTACCTTTAGCAACTATCCAAACTGTCTCTTATGTGTTATCAATCTACAACGATAATAAATATATACATTAAACAAAATTGTTAGGAAATCATATAAACATCAAATGTTAACTTAACAATACATCCCTACGATAAATATTTAAATACATAAAGTAAACTAACCATGGCTCGATACAACTATTCCTTCGGCTGATACATCGGTTGAGAAGATGAATACGTCATTGGTAGTTCCACTATGTCGTGGAAACTGATATCTGGATCCCCGCTAGCACAATGGTATGTGGAGATACATACAATCTTGTAATGCACTTGTACCATGTCATATACACAACCTGCCTCGAGCCATCGTAAGATATTTGCCGTCTAAGTACCATATGAAATCTCCGATTCCAATTTGCTACATGTATCAATGGAAATCCGCCCAGTCAAAATTGGGCACGTGACCCATCCTTTCACTTTATGCAATTTCTTGTTGTACGAGCGGGTTTCGGGAATCTTCTGCCACAGTCTGAACTGCCGAAGTACTCTATCCGGATAGCAGAACTCCACAACACCGAAGTTGACGAGTAAGGATGTTGTCAACAAAAGCTTGCTAGCGGTCGTACATGTGGGTGGAAGTCGTTGCAAGGGATCGGAGGTGTACGACACCCAATTGACACACTCGTCGCGCAATGTGTCCAACTCATCTCTATAGTATGCTAAAGATGTGCGTGGGTTATCGATCCACGTGTGTCACCCTGCCCAATACACTCCTAAAGGAGGTGACATCTCTGGAATCAGCAGAGCGGCCAACCAAGCTGGTGATGGCTCAACAATGCGGGGACGATTGATGTGTGTAAGCTCCCAACTCCAAATCTGCAACAAAACCATCGGCCCCACCATCTGCCGGGAATTCAATGCACATGCACACAAAGGCTTGTACAATGAAGCTAATGCCACACTTCCCCAACTATACCGGTCGGCCATAATGAAGTCTCCTGACAACCGTACATACATAAGTGTCACGTGATCACCTGAGGAATTTGGGAAGAGCACACCTTCAATCAGACTTACAATGTAGGCACGCGTGTAGTACTGGATATCTTCTTCAGTGGAGTCTTCATTCAAGTACCCGATGAACCTTCTCATCAACCATACTAGTCAGAGGGATTTACCATAAAAAACTATCTTCTTTTTCAACTTGAGCTACAGCTACAGCTTGCGCTATGACTTCATCTTCATATACAGCCCCAAATTTAGCTGCAGCTTCATCTTTCTTTGCAGCCCATTCAGCTTCTAAATCAAAACCAAGGTAATCACATTCAACTTCCATTCGGTTGAAATCCATATTTCCCGTCTCATCCACCCCATTTATAAGAAGTTCGAAAATTATCGGTACATCTTCGAGAGTGACCTTCATCTCTCATATCGGTAGATGAAATGTATGTGTCTCCGGCCTCCATCGCTCGATAAGAGCTGTAAGGAAGTGCCGATTGAGCTTCACCCCCCTTCAATCTGGCTCTATGAAAACCAGTGTGGACCAAGTACGCAAGGGTACGGGGGTCCATGGGAAGAGCCGCGTGTGTTCGGAAGTTACATTTTTTTGCAGACCCATCCCACACGTCTTGGGATGTGTATGTATTGCAACGCGAGTACGCTTGGGTCTTCCGGTCCTGGAGGTGTACGTCAACCGAAGATGTCATGCCTCGCTTCCCAAAATACGGAAGTACGGGCATGCAATTGAGGTCCAGCGAATGATATAAGTATATCAACTCATGTCATCCATAAGTTTTACGATCCCAGTAAGCTCAACAACATATGTAATAATATTGATCACATGTACACGAATAATAACCAATATCTGAAATACAAGAACTTCGAGTCAAAATACTCGAGAATGTACAATGTAATGAACAATTCGCTACAACTAGTAGCGTCAGAAAAGTAGAGTAACAACAATAGCAATTTCATCACGGCCGTCTAGAAAGTCTGTTTGCCAAGTTCTTTCGTTATTTCATCATTTTTACCTGTATAAATATTACCTAAAAAGAGGAGGGGGGGGGGGCTGTCCATTGGGGCAAGCTTCGGATAACAAGTAGTGATAAAAAGTGAAATAATAAAGTATGATATAACAATAAACAATGAAATGAAACAATATGATCAAGTACGATACAATTGAAATCAATAATCGGTGAAGTATAATCAATCGGTACATGAATCAGTAATCGGGAATCAGTAATCGGAAATCAGTAATCATGAACCAGTGTTCAGTAATCGGTATTCAATATTCAGTAATCAAGAATCAAGAATCATGTAATCAAGAATCGAGAATCATGTCATCAAGAATTGGGAATCAAAAATCATAAATCAATAACCAAGAATCGAGAATCAAGTATCATTATTTTGGGATACACGGCCCCATTCCGAGTATACTCTCCTATATTGTCCACTACTAAATCGTACCCTTATAACCCCGGTTTGTTATTCTTTTATTACAGTCAATCAAGAACATGTAGACAATGCAATCGGTGAGAGGGACAGTAGTATCAAGATAGTCATATCACTTCCTAAAGTATTTGATTCTAGATGTGGCCCCCACAGATTGTAGAGGTGCCCCTCACAGATTCTAGAGGTGGCCCCTGCATATTTTAGAGGTGGCCCTATCAATTCTTACGATGTGGCACTTAACTCTACGTGGCACTTTGTTCCGTCATCCAAAAGAATAGTAATAACTATATCGATGCATGTAACAATAGTATCAAGGCGATAATTAGGAAAATATCAAAAGATGATGCAATACATGATATAGAGCCATGACAGTGATCAAGAAACTATCAAGTGGTAGATGCAATGCAAGATATAAAGAAATTCTATCAACCTATTATATCGGTACAAGTTATTAACACAAGAATAACAATATTTATAGTTAAGGTATATTGACTACAATCTGGACAATAGTATATTAAAACTCACTTTCCCACTTCTACAAGAATGCGAATCTAGTTCCGTCAGAGATTTTAGAAAGTAGACTCCATGCCGAATCCAACGCATAATCATATGATACATTCTAAGGACAATAGCTAGGTCTATGTAACTCCCGTTTTTGCCTATACATATTTCCTTTGTACTTTCTGTATTTCGATTCTTTATAAATTCTTTTCCGCTTTTAAATTCATATTGGATCTCTTATTCAAAGTCTCTTCTAATCATCAACTGTGTTTGTAACTATTTTCAAATGATTATATAATTTAACACAAATCTTATTTCATTCTATAAGTTTATTTATTTTCTTATTTGACTAATTATTTATATTTAAACCCCGATCCTGTTCCATTCTGTAATCTTATTGTTTGCTTTTTGATTATTTATCTATATTATGAATACTGAATCTAAGTCCAATCTTATCATTATTATTATTATTATTATTATTATTCTTCTTCTTCTTCTTCTTCTTCTTTCTTGATTGTTTATTAATTTGTGAAAGCCCATATATCTTAATTTATTATTATTATTATTATTATTATTATTATTATTATTATTTATTAATATGAAGCCCAACCAAGTATCTTATTACTACTTGATTATTTATTCTTTTGTTTGAACCCAAAATCAAAATTCATTAGCCCACAATCCAAGCCTAAGTCTAACCCAAGTCCGTTCTAAGCCCATACCACTAATCCCCTATATATATAATCTCCTAGTCCCCTTCATTAAAACCCTAATCTTAATTAAAACCTAATCAACTCCTTCTCCAGCTGCCAACTATCCTTCCTCTCCTTCTTCATTTCTGAATACCATCTTTCCCTCCATCAAAGCACCACCGCAATACCTCCACCTCCTCAACCGGTCGTCTCGCCGTCCCCTTCTCGAGCCTGAACAGCCACAACCAATCCAAGCTCCGATCGACTCCGCCACCTACTTACCCCCGACCTCCACCACTACATCAACCCGAAGCTCTACCATCCTCCTTCTCCACCGCCGCAGCACCATCACCGACTGCACCCCGACGTCCCGAGCGCTCCCGACCATCGCTGCCGAACCCACCGCACACAATCACCGCTGCTGCCTCTCACTTGCCTTTCGCATGTGCGACCATCACTACAACTCGTGCCTCTCCTCACGACCTCCTGTACCTCTTTGTCTTACCACCATCTACAACACCGCAACACCTCACTGCCATTTTCACTCTCTCCGTTGCTACTGCTGTCCACGACTGCTACTGCCGCATTCCCTGTCTCCACCGCAACGCTCCACCATAGAACTCTGAAGCCACCATCGCTGAGTTGCTGCCCCGACGATAGCCCCCCTCCCCCCCCCCTCTTTCACCTTCAACCACCGACTACCACCTTCTCCTCCTTCCTGATCAGCAAAGCAACCAAGTACCCTTGTCCGGCACCTACCAGCACCGCCAACCTCCATCGAGCTCAACCAGCACCTGTGCCTCCACTGAACGCCACCACCATTACCACACCGCAACTCCACCTCCTACATCACCATGTGTACTGTCGTTCTTGTTGTTGAAATTGCTGCATGCCATTGCTCTTGCTGTCGTGTTGCTGTTCCATCGCTTGCTTCTCGCTGCCGTCCAAATAGTTGCTGTCGTTCTCGCCGTAGTTCCCGTTGTGCGTTGTTGTCTTGTTTGCCACATTGCCATTGGGAATTCTATTTGTTCATATCACCGGTTAAGGCAAGTTCGCTTGAACCAACTATTTGTTCTAGTTCAAGAATTATTTTGATCTCTGCAAGTAGTTCCTATTTCAATTACCATATCTCAATTTGCTTGTTACCCTTCAAAGAGATTATTACGGATTTATCGGCGAAACCAAGTAATAACTATCTTTCGTGCTATTTCCTTGAATCAATCCTAAGCCATGTTATCCTTCATCATATGCATACACTACACAAACATAAACTAGGAACACGTTATGTAGAAGAAATAATGATTTGAATGTATTTCACTTGTATATGATGCTATAACTAGATTCGTGATTTAATGTTATAGTGATAATAATTTTGTGAGGTTAATAGTAGAAATCCATTCTAATTATTGAGTATAAATGCTGGTTCATTTCTTGTTATATGTTTATGTGAATTGATTATCATGATAGTTGCGTAGGAGTACGTTTTGTTGTTACCATGCCGTTTATACCATCTTGTAATGAATTTTTTATCCAGTTCTTGTTAGAATTAATTTAACCTTTAAAAATAAAAGTCATAGCCCTTTGTATCTAGTTTTTAGAACATTCTGCGGATCTAAATTATGAATTGTAGACTACAAGTTATCATATTTTGAATACTACTAGTCTCCTAATTCCAGATTTTTGTCTAGAGGCTTATCGACACGATTCAATAATTAAAATAGTGTATTATCAGTAAAATAAAGACTTGAGATTAACTAGGTGATTACTAGACATGATTAAGAGTCACTTTGAAATTTTATAAGATTAATTGATGAATCTCCAGACCCGTTATATATCTGAGAATATGACCCTAGGTTGCTGCCAGAGCACTAGCTCAGTAAAGAAATGGAATTCTGACCTAGCTACATATTATATCACTTAGAACTTATTAAATGAGAGTTGTAGCCCTCTGTGTCTGAAATCCTGACTATCTGATAGTTTTGCAATCCAACTTCAAGATATTCCGATTCTCGTGATATAACATCTAAATTGCATAATACAGTCTGAAGATACATTACAATGCTTAACTAATAGAAACAGTAGATTAAATTAAGAATTTAGACCTGAGATTAATTGAGTTGTTGCTAAACACTGTTAAGAACTAAATTATGATTTTTATAAGATTTTAAAATAATTTTACAGCCAACTTTTATATATAAGAATTTGACCCTAACATGCTGCCTAAATATAAAACTAGTAAAGAATAAAATTATATAAGTAGCTTCAGTGATTATAATATATCGTGTAAATATGTATTAGAACTGGTAGGGAGTCTAGTTTCTGGAACACCTGATGGAACTTGATCCTCTCTCCCGTAACAGCGGGAAAGTTGATTTTTGTACAACAACATATTGCTGTCCAGAGTTTGTATCTTCATGTATATAAATATAAATATATTTATTTCTCACATTTAATAAAATGAATTCTACATCCTGCATTGGATATCCCTTGGTATCATCTTGATCCTATTCTGACACCCGTTTCATCGACTGCATGTTCTCGTAATAGTGGAAAAACCTAGTAGTGGACAATATAGGACAATGTACTCGGAAGGAGGCCCGTGTTTCGCGTAATAGTGACCCCTGTTTACATGATTACATGATTATATGATTATATGATTACATGATTACATACTCCGGATTACATGATATGATTCTTGTTAGTGTCACTAGAAGACCGAGTACATAATCCTATAGAATTTACCATTATAATCTAAACATTAACATGTTTATATGCACCCGAACTTGTGGTATGGGACGTAGGATTTAGGGTTTATAAAAGAATGCTAGACATAAGATTAACACTGAGCATGTGCATGATTCCTATTCACAAATTGCATGATTCCGTTCACAAGTTACATGATTCCTGTTCACAAATTGCATGATCCCTATTTACATGTTACTTATTTTTTCGTTACCCGTTTACATGTTACATTTGTTACTTGTTCCATACTGATCATATGATTCCTTGTTCCTGTTGATTGTTCCTTGTTATGTCCTGTTTTATTGTGTACTGCTTGTTACTACTTGTTGTCTATAGCTTGCTCTAACGGACATTCTCCCCAAACTTTAGATGTTGAAATTGCATTACAGGAGAAGAACTGATCGAAGGACTTGATGAATAACTCTTCTAGAGAATGAAGTCAATTCTTTGTCTGCATTAATAATCTTATTTCATGCTTCTAATAGTTACTATTGTTGTTATATATATATATATATATATATATATATATATATATTGTATTCCGGGCATTTTTGATCGAAGTTCATTTCTTTCCGGATGTTGGTTAGTTTGAGAGACATTTCATGGATTATTCATGTTTATGTGGTTATTCTTTCATGCGTGGCTGTGATAACATTTTTATATTGTTGGGATTATATTGTAAAGCTTATGGATGATACGAGTTGACATACTTATATCATTTGCAGGGCCTCAGTTACATGCCCGTGGTTACATATAATGGGAAGCGGGGCGTGAAAGTCTAATAGTCAGATTTTTATGTGTATCGTACACAGGCACTATTATAGAATTTTAGATGTTACCGTACGAAAATATCGATATCTCACACTCCGTAAATTAGATTGAGAAATCGTAAAAATATTCTAAAATCTAGACTCAATGGGCTACGATTTTCATGTATAAGGTTCTAAATTATATTGCATGAAATTGTGTCAAATTCTTAGTACAAGTTCGGGTAAACGACAAGTATAAAACTGGATATCAATAAAACGATGAATCAAGGTTCAATACTTGAATCAATGACATGGCACGAAAAAGAAAACTATTATTTCGATTCGCCGATGAATCAATAATAGAATTCTTTGATATACGATAATCAATACAAAAAAAACTACTTGCGAGAGTTCAAGAAAAGAGATTGCTTGCCGTTATTGATGATTATAACAAGGAAGAAGAATCAACGATGGCTATGGCAGCGGCACAACAGTAGCTACTCAACGGCGGCAATGATAGTAATCTACGACAGCGAGAATGGTCGCGAGTAACACCTATGGTAGCAACAATGAGTAGCAACAGCGACAACCACAAGAGAATGAGGTGTTTTGGGCTGTCTGGGTGTCAAGATTTTGAAGGTAGTGCTGGTGGGTTGCGGTGGAGCTTCGAGAGGTGTTGTCAATGGACGATAGCAAGGTGGGAGGCTCAGTGGTGGTTTGGGTTGCTGTTGTATGGTCGGGAGAGGCTGCAGAGGCCGGGGCAACAAGGAGATGGTGGAGATGAGCTTGTGGAAAAGGCAAAGCTTGGGAGTTGTCGGGTTTTGGGGAGGAGGCAACATTGGAGATGAGGTCAGGCTGTTTGAGTGGAGCTTCGAAATGACGAGATGTTTCGAGTTGTCGATGTCAGGAGATGGAGATGAAGCTCGAGGGTTTGGGAGTGAGATGGGGAGACAATGGTGGTGTGGAGTTGGGTATTTGGAGGCAAGTGGAGAGGTGGTGGTGCGGTGCTCAGTTGAAATGGAGAAAGAAGGAGACGACGACAGTAGAATACGGCACTAGGAGAAGGAGTTGGATACAAAGTAGTGTATATATGCATAAATGGTGGGATGAGTTGGCTGCATGTATATTTACATATATATGTATATAGGGAGATGATTGAAGGCACTATAGGGCGGCGTGATTTGTAGGAATTAGTTAGGATCAGGGTCGGCCCCCCCCTGAGGCACGTGAGGCAGCCGCCTTAGGCCCCCAGATTTTTTTACAATTTTAGGGCACCAAATTTATATGCCCCCTGTAAATATAGGCACGTAATTTGCGCGTAAAAAGAATTTGTTATTAGGGGCCCCCCCAAAATAATTATTTGAGCCTTTAGAAAATTTTAAAAATTATTTGGATTTGGGCTTGATTGAATTTGAGGCTTTAAATTTGGGTTGATTTAAAATAAATCCACATTCAAATCAATAGAACTCTCCAATCTTTGATTTTCACTCTATTTTGTATATCTGATTAATGCTTATGAGTAAACTTATTATTCGATGATATGTATTTTGCATATTTTTCCTTGAACAATGTGCAAACTTTTTGTATACATGTTTTTTAAAAAAAATGTATGGGGGGGCCCATTTCGGGAGTTTGCCTCAGGCCCCCGAAAACTCAAGATCGGCCCTGGTTAAGATTAGCGGAGTGTAGTGGGTTAGAGGTTAGGGTGTAGGTGAGTAGTAAAGAAGGACAGGGAAGTGAATAGGAGGTGGGAAGAGATTTGGTTTAATGTATAGGAGTATGGGGTTGATTACGGGATTAGATTTGGATTAGGAAGATAGTTATGATTAATCAGGTTTAGAGTTTAAATTGAAATTGAAATTGAAAATCAAAAAATTTATAGAATGGATTAGAAAATATTTGGGCTATGACAAGACTCAAATAGTGCACAATAAAAGTCCAAAAAGAGAAGAAAAAAATTGGTCTGATAATTGAAATACAAGATACGTAATGAATACAAACAGCTGGAACAGGGGGTTACAATCCTACCAACATTACAAGAAATATTTCATCCACAAAATTTACTCACGCAGGATATAGGATAGAGCCAAGGCAAAACTTAAGAGACAATAAAGTAGGAAATTAGAGGGGGAGAACGAGGTGGTGGTAGCACCGGAATAGAAGAGAACATAGATAGGAATGGAGTGATCTAGATTGATGCTAAATAAAGAATCGATCGAAGGGAGAAGGTAAACGATACAAGAAGGAAAAAGAAACATCACAAGACTTGTGGGTTATGGGCCCACCACGCTTTCGCTGCGTCACTCTGATCGGGTGAACTCCGCCATCAGCGTCCATTTTCTCCAGCAATTTACCTCATGCCTTACCGAATCCTTGACACGTTCAAACAGTGTCTCTTTCTAGCATAAAATTCAAATTCTTGGTGACATGAGATTCTGGGACTCTGCCTGCACACCTTAGAGCGAATGAAAACATCTCCTCTCATGGTGCTGTTCCACGCCGCTAGCATGACACAGTAGAAAAGGTGTTGTTGAATGAGCAGAATTAAAAGAATGGGTAGCAACGAAGTCAAAGAAAACATGGGTATGAAAAGAATGAACGAGTTTTATACCCAATAATGATACAATGAATAAAGATGAATGCAAGGGATGGATGGAAATAAGGAATGAAAGAATGGAATATGAAGGAATAAAAGATGAATTGAATAAAATTAGTATTCGCGATGGTTATCTACATGTGATCAATGCGGTGTGCACACTTATTGAGCTTAATCATGGTTAGAGCATGGGCTATGATACCAATAAAACCTTTCACGCCCCGCTTCCCAAAATACGGAAGTACGGACACGCAACTAAGGCCCAGCGAATGATATAATTATATCAACTCATATCATCCATAAGTTATACAATACCAGTAAGCTCAACAACACAGGTAATAATAATGATAACATGTACAAGAACAATAACTAGTATCTGAAATACAAGAACTTCAAGTCAAAATACCCGAGAATGTACAATGTAATAAATAGTTTGCTACAATTAGTAGCGACAGGAAAGTGGAGTAACAGCAGTAATAATTACATCATAGCCATCTAGAAAGTATGTTTACCAAGTTCTTTTGGTATTTCATCATTTGTAACTGTATAAATATTAACGAAAAAAGGGGGAGAATGTCCGTTAGAGCAAGCTTCGGACAGCAAGTAGTGACAAGCAGTGAAACAATAAAGTATGATATAATAATAAACAATGAACTAGAACAATATGGTTAACTACGATACAATTGAAATCAATAATCTGTAAAGTATAATCAATCGGTAGTGATTTGCCTTATGGATGATTAGTTCGAATACCAGAGAATAACGGGATGAGAATCCCGGCGGCAATGGCGACGATCGCAACCAAACAAATATTGATGTGACGATCACGATCGGGTACGGATCTCGATGACGATCGACGATCAAGTGCAAGATCAAGCAACCAACGGTCGAGATCAAATATCGAGATCAAGATTCAAGATTAAGCGATCGACGGCTCAGATTGAAGGATCAAAATAAGAGATCAAAGGTCAAGATCAAGCCTGATCAACTCCACATGCACAACAGCAAACATCACCCTTGGCCAAAACACCAAACGGAAACTCATCCAATCAGAGACAGCAACCACTTTGGCGCAGCAACACCTCAGCCAGAGCAGCGACTAGCAATGGCGACAGCGGTGATGGGCTGGACTTCGAGCGAGGGCGACTGGGGACAGCAAGGGGACAACCTGCGGTGAAGGACGACGGTAGTGAAGGCTCGACGGTGATGCTCTATTGTTTGGGCGCGAAACAGAGGAATGAGCAGGGCATCGATCGGATAGACGACTGGGGATGTGGCGGCGCTCGACGGAGGGTGGCGACGCAGACGGGTGAGGGAGAGGATTAATTGATTCTTCTTCTTCTTCTTCCTCCATATTAGCAAAAGAAAAGAGTCAAGCTAGTATTGGTGTTTTAAATCTTATTAAATCAAAAAAGCCAAGAACCAATTCACCCAATGAGTTGAATTGGTATAATGCACAAAGTGCAGTTGAAGATGTAGAAGACAATTTTTAATATTCTTTCTCGTATGGCTAAAGATCTGCTAACAACACTGGTGTCAACTGTTGCATCGAAAAGTGCTTTTTCTCTTGGTGGCAAGATAATGAGCCCGAGCAGGAACCGATTGACAGCCAAAAATTTGGAGATGCTAGTATGCGCCGAAGATTGGATGAAAGCGGAAGAGATGACCCAAGACTTACTTGAAGTACAAGCTAGAGCTGGATCAATAAGTAGCGATGAATGAACGATTACATTTAGTTAATTTACATTAAAATGTTGTTCAATAAATTACAATTAATTGGAAAATTTAGGGTGATGAGATTCTATATTTAGGTTAGAGTAATGCTTTAGCCACTACCAATTTCACTACCATTTCCTTCACTACCTTAGGTGGCATACTCCTATTGGAGAGTTCTCCCACCTTCTTTATCATCCCCTACCTATTGGAGTGTGCCACCTAAGGTAGTGAAGAGAAATGTAGTGAAATTGGTAGTGGCTCTAGCATTACTCTTAAATCAAATAGTGAAATACATATAAAATGGAGTATGTTCGGGCTTAAAACAAAATAATAATAATAATAATAACAATAATACTCGTAATAACAATAATAATAACAGCAATCAAAGTAATAATAATAATAATAACAATAATACTCGTAATAACAATAATAATAACAGCAATCAAAGTAATAATAATAATAATAATAATATTAAAATAGTCAAATAATAATAATATATTTGATCTTGGACTCAACTATAAATAGTCAATCAATAAGATGTGGAAAAATAAGATCAAAATACATCGTTATTCGAAATGAATAAAATTTTCGATTAGAAATCACTTTAATAAAGGATCCGAAAGAATTTAGCACAAAATAAATTTACAAAAATTAAATTATAGAAAATACACGAAAAAATACCTATTGTCGGGAATGGGGGTTACAAGAACAGTGATCGGGAATTAATAATCATGAATCAGTAATCAAAAATCAATAATCATGAACCAGTGTTAAGTAATCAGTATTTATTCAATAAGCAGGAATCAGGAATCATGCAATCAAGAATTGGGAATCATGTAATCAAGAATCGGGAATCGAGAATCAATAATCAAGAACCAAGAATCGAGAATCAAGAATCATTATTTCGGAATATATGAGCCCCTTTCCGAGGTTGTACCCATATAACCCCGGCTTGTTATTCTTTTATTACAGTCAATCAAGAACATGTAGATGATGCAATCAGTGAGAGGGACAGTAGTATCAAGATAGTCATATCACTTCTTAAAGTATTTGATTCTAAAGGTGCCCCCCCACGGATTCTAGAGGTGGCCCCCACGGATTCTAGATGTGGTCCCCGTCGATTCTTACGATGTAGCACTTAGTTCTACGTGACACTTAGTTCAACCATCCAAAAGAATAGTAATAACTATAACGATGCATGTAACAACAGTATCAAGACGGTAATCGGAAAAATATCAAGAGATGATGCAATAAATGATATAGAGCCACGACGGTGATCAAGAAAGTATCAAGTGGTAGATGCAATGCAAGATATAAAGAAAATAAATCAACCTATCATATCGGTACAAGTTATTAACACAAGAATAACAATATTTACAGTTAAGATATATTAACTACAATCTGGACAACAGTACATTAAGACTCACTTTCCCACTTCTACGGGAATGCAAATCTAGTTCTGTCAGAGATTATAGAAAGTAGACACCCTGCCGGATCCAACGCATATTCATATGATACATTCTAAGGACAGTAGCTAGGTCTAATAGTCAAATTTTAACGTGTATCGTACACAGACAGTATTATGGAATTTTAGATGTTACAGTACTAAAATATTGATATCTAACAATCCGTAAAATGGATTGAGAAACCATAAGATATTCTGAAATCTAGACTCAAAGGGCTAAGATATTCATGTATAAGGTTCTAAATGATATTACATGGAACTGGAGCAAATTCTTAGTGCAAGTTCGGGTAGGCATAAAATTGAATATTCGATAAAAAGATGAATCAATGACATGGCCCGAAAAAGAAAACTATTATTCCGATTTGCCGATGAATTAATGATAGAATTCCTTGATATATGATAATCAATACAAAAAACTACTTGCAAGAGTTCAAGAAAAGAGATCACTTGCCTTTATTGACGATTATAACGAGGAAGAAGAATCAACGATGACTACGGCAGTGGTACAACAGTAGCAACTCAACGGCGGCGACGATAGTAATCTATGACAGCGAGAATGGTCGCGGGTAACACCTACGGTAGCAACAATGAGTAGCAGCAGCGACAACCACATGAAATGAGGTGTTTCGGGCTGTCGGGGTGTCAGGATTTCGAAGTTGGTGTTGCTGGGTTGTAGAGGAGCTTCGAGAGGTTTTGGTCGATGGACAACAGCAAGGTGGGAAGCTCGGTGGTGGTTCGGGTTGCTGTTGGATGGTCGGGAGAGGCTGCGGAGGTCGAGGCAGCAAGGAGAAGGTGGATATGAGCTTGTGGAAAAGGTGAAGCTTGGGAGCTGTCGAGTTTTTCAGAGGAGGCAACACTGGAGAGGAGGTTGGGGCATTTGACTAGAGCTTTAGAATGACGAGATGTTTCAAGTTTTCGATGTGAGGATATGGAGATGAAGCTCGGGGTTTGGGAGTGAGATGGGGAGACAGTGGTGGTGTGGAGTTGGGTGTTTGGAGGCAAATGGAGAGGTGGTGGTGTGGTGCTTGGTTGAAATGGAGAAAGAAGGAGATGATGACAGTAGAATAAGATACTAGGAGAAGGATTTGTATACAAAGTAGTTTATATACGCATATATGGTAAGATGAGTTGGCTGAATGCATATTTATAGGGAAATGCTCAGTTGTTTTGATCATTGAACCTGGGTACTTCGAAATGAGTTGTGGACCATGGTCGTTGCTTCACACAACGGCCTATGTTATACATAGGCCGTTGTGTGGAACAACGACTTAGGTTATACAAGTGTTTTAAAATACTTGTACAAATTTTGCTATACTCCTACATTCTCTCACACTCAGTACTCTCTCTCTCTATACTCCTACATTCTCTCACACTCAGTACTCTCTCTCTCTCTCTCTCTCTCTAGCGCAATCAAATCCATAGTCGAAACCCTAGCTCCTCCTCTTTAACTTGACTCTCTTACTCATTCTCTTCCTCTTCCCGAACTCTTTCCCTCTTCCATGAATCTTCCGAATCCAAAAAACCCTAAACCTAACAAAATCTCACAAACCCTAAAACCCTAACCCTAACCCTAACGAAATTAACCAAACTTTACTCCTCCTTCATCTACAACAACGCAACCACCTCCTTTATTTCCTTTCCGAAAACCCACATTGTGAAAGGTATTAACTCTTTTCTACTTTAGTAGATATAACTATGTTAATTTATTGAATTTTTGTTTCATTATTTAAGTCTACAATTTTTGTATTATGCGCAGTTAATTAAAGGTTAGTTTCACGATGTGTATTGTATATAGTTGTTTTTGTAGATGTAGATGTAGTATTAGTTGTTGTTGCTCTTTATAAGTAACAGCGGACAAATAGGATCGAAAAATTTCAAAATTTTGGGAGTAGTTTGGACTCACAATGCACAAGCCAACTAAACTTGTAGAAGTGTGTTTGGATTCACGGTTTGCAAGATATGATCGTGTATCGCTTTCCATTCTTTTTCATGAGTGAAAAGCGATACATTGCCGTATCGCTTAAACCGTGAGTCGAAACTCACTTCTACAAGCTGCGTTGGCTCATGCGTGGTGAGTCCGACATACTCGCTAAGTTTCGAAATTGTTGATGTCATTTGTGCAAATTCGTCCTGTATATCAAACAACAACAATAATTATACTTTGATATTTTTTGAGTGACTTTTCACTTGAAAACCGCACAAACAAACATCCAAAAAATATGAAATTTTGAGAGTATGTCGGACTCACCACACACAAGCCAACGCAAATTGTAGAAGCTAGTTTTGACTCACGGTTTGCATGATACGGCAATGCATCGCTTTACTCTCATTTTCTTTGAGTGAAAGCGATACATTGACTTATCTTACAAACCGTGAGTCGAAACTCGCTTCTACAAGTTGTATTGGCTTGTGTGTGGTGAGTCCGAAAAACTCGCAAAATTTTTTATTTTTTGGAAGTTGTTTGTATGGACCGGGAGTCGAAACTCACTTCTACAAGTTGCGTTGGTTTGTGTGTGGTGAGTCCTACAAACTCACAAAATTTCATATTTTTTGGATGTTGTGTGGTTTTCAGTTTTGACTCACGGTTTGCATGCTACGGCAATGTATCTCTTTTCACTCATTTTCATGAGTGCAAGCGATACATTGACATATCTTGCAAACCGTGAGTTGAAACTCGCTTTTGCAAGTTGCGTTGACTTGTATGTGGTGAGTCCGACCTACTCACAAAAGTGTGGAATTTTTGGATGTCATTTCTGTGATTTTCTCATATATTTGGTTTCTTATATATATATATATATATATATATATATATATATATATATATATATATATATATATATGAAAAGTGTATTGAGCAATTGTTATATTTTTTTTATAGAGAAATAGTTAGAACGAAGGGAACCGGAATGTCGTCTGGTAGTGGTAGGGGCGAACCTTCCACAGAAGTAAGTGTACTATTAGTTTTCATTGTGAATTTTGTATACGTAATATTGTATGTACAATAATAAAATTTTAAACGTTGGTGTAGGTTGGTGCGTCGTCTTCGGGTCAATTTCGCGGTCCAGGACCTTTACATCCAGACATACTCACTTTGCAAGACCACCATAGATCTGAGGAAGTATGGAGAAGGACGATGCGGAATTATAACTTCTGTACGCACGAGACATTGACGATGCACCCGCGTACCCACGAGTATCTTGTCGAAGCCGGTTTTTACGGAGTTGGTTTGATGGGTAAGGTGAAACTAGACCGAGAACTTCTTACAGCCATCGTCGAGCGATGGAGGCCAAAGACACAATTTTCATCTACCGGTTGAGGAAATGAAAGTGACATTGCAAGATATCACCAGGATTTCCGGTCTTCCAATAGATAAGATGGTCGTGACGGGTAATATGAATTTTAGAAAATAGAGTTGTGTAATGAGCTCCTCGGTACATGGTTTGATGATGATGAAGAGGATGATAATGGTATTTTTGTCGGACAATAAATCCGACTGTCATGGTTGAAGGAATATTTTGAAGGGAATTTGACCGATGCATTAAGTGACTACGACGTGCACTGCTACACTAGGGCATATATTCTAACAGTGGTTGGAGGTGTACTCTTACCTAACTCCACCGGAGATACCATCCCGTTTATGTATCTACGATTACTCGCCAACCTAAACTTATCCGGTCGGTATAGTTGGAAAAGTTGCACATTAGCCATCCTGTACAGGACATTATGTGCATTTGCTCTCGATGGAGTTGAGATGACTTGGTCTATGGTCTTGCTTTAGATTTGAGCGTAGAAACGTATACAATTGGGCCGTCCCTGTATTACAAAACCCACCGAGAGTTGGTTGGCCCTGCACCCGTCGTTGAGATGCAACCACTTGTAGGTGTGTATTGGACTGGTAGTTGAAGCTACAATGACAACCCAAAAGGAGTTCTAATATACTACAGAGACGAGCTCGACCAACTGCGAGATAAAATGGTAAATTGGGAGCTGCATACCCCCGAGCGCGTGGAAAGACTACCACCAGCGTGTTTGGTTAGTTCGCAGTTGTGGTTGACGCTAGCAGTACTCATCAACTTTGGTACGGTGGAGCATCATTGGCCAGATAGAGTCCTTCTCCAGTTTGGGCTGGAGCAGGAAATTCTCAGTTGTCGTTGGTACACCGCTGAGTGACACGCCATTAGAGGTACGGGTCGAATGCCCAATCATGATTGGGCAGATTTCCACCATGGTGTTGTAGCAATTTGGAATGAGCGAAGGTTTTAAATGGTATTTGATGATGTCAAGCCATACGATAACACTTCAATTATAACGTAGATGACTTGGTACTGGGGAATAACACGTTTGTACATTTCTCCGAAGACCGAAGTACCAGTTGTCATTCAAGTACCAATTCCGGAGAGAGAGAAAAAGAGAGAAAGAACCACCACCGGCGTATTCTACGTCACAACCCATACACCAACCAAAGACATTATCATATCGATTGTTGGTAAGTCAAATTTGTTTGAAATATTTCTTTTGTATTCACATTAATTGTTTTTAAATTGATGATTTCATCATGGAGTTATGCTACAATATCTTCATCTTTATTGTAGATCGATAATACATGGGATATTGCAAAGGAATGTGCACAGGTACTTAAGGGCAATGCCGCCGCAAACAGGAAAGCTTTCGTTCGGAAGATGCTTACTTCATGTTGCGGCTCACTACAAGAGGTAGGAGATAGCGAACGACTGACCCGTTATTTAAATACGAATGTATATTTATAGCGCCGTTAGAGCGTGATTAATAGGTCATCTCATCCTAGGCAACAATGGTCACACCAACCTCCATCACAAGAAGAAGAGCAACAAGAAGAGCATCAAGATGAGGACGAAGAAGAAGACCAAGAAGTGCAAGAAGAAGATATTGGCCCTTCACAAGTAACCTAAGTTAGGTGTACTCGGCGACAACCTACTCGGAAGAGGCGAGCGCCATAACACTGCACACCGGGGTAGGTTGAGTATTTTTTATTTGTGTTGTATGTGAAACTTGGTATTATTGTATAAAATGGAAATGTTAATGTTTTTTATGTTAGTTAAGTTTACAAATTGTTGCTCTTATTGATGTAAAACTTGGTACAAATTGTTGTCAGTGAAGTAAAGTTACTTGTGTGGATATTGTTGCATGTATGGGATACAAGTGTAGCAACTTCGGCTGATGCTGAAGCTTTTGGGTTTTTCTTTCTTTTCGTTAACCTTGGCCGTTGTTGGAGACAACGACTTCTGTTGACTTAAATTTTTTTCTTCTAGTTTCCTTGCTCTCTGACTTGATCAAGGCTTACCAAGGTTATTATTATTATTTTTCATTAACGTAGGCCGTTGTTGCACACAATGGCCTAAGCTCAATGCCAAAACGAAGGCAAAAAGATTGCTCTCTGACTTGATATGCCTGTTCTATAACAACCAAAGTAGTTATCCAGGACAACGACTTACTATAACTTAGGCCGTTGTTGGAGACAACGGCTTCAATTGATATGAATTTTTTTGTTTAAGTTGCCTTGCTCTCTGACTTGAACAATAACATTGGTCGTCCATGGAGACAACGACCTAAGTTAATTCTCATTCTTCATCTCTATCTTCATCTCATCTCCCTTTTTACAACTTTCTTGTTCTGTCTCTACGAATAGAGGTTCTTGAACTCTACACCAAAGACATCCATAATCTTGTTTTTTGTCTCTATATTTTATTAATTTCATTTTTTAGCAGAAAAAATGAACAAGATAATACAAATGGTAAATAGCTTAAATATTTTATAGAAAAAAACTTAAACAAAATTTCGTAAAAACAAAAATATTCCCTATCTTAGGCCGTTGTTCTCAACAACAACCTAAGCTCATTCTCCTACTTTTTTAAAAGACTTTCGGGGGTATGTACCACTTCTACTTTTTTATTTTTGTTGAGCAATTTTTTTTATTATTGGTTTACAATATTAATAATGGGAATGTCCTACTCAAAGGTGAACATATATTTTACGACATTTTTTAAATTTTATTATAGGCTAAATTTAAAAAAAATACACAAAGATTTGGGCCAGTTTAAAAAAAGTACACAAGGGTTTTTTTTATTTAAAAAAAGGACACAAAAGTTTAAATTAAGTCCACTGGGTTAACCAGGGTTAGGGTAGGGTTTAAAAAAACCACTTTCATCTTTCATTTTGTTTAAAAAAAACCTCGTTAGACTTTTATTTTGTTTAAAAAAATATCACTTAACTAATCAGGTGTTTAAATAAACCCCTCGAACTAACCCTAACCCTAACCCTAACTAACCTAGTGGACTTAATTTAAACTTTTGTGGCCTTTTTTTAAAAAAAAATCTTTGTGTACTTTTTTTAAAATGGCCCAAACCTTTGTGTATTTTTTTTAAATTTACCCTTTATTATATGATGACATGACTATGGATTGGGATGAAGACATCTATTGAGATCATGTACATCGTAAGAGAATGCTCCTATAAATTTGGGCAAGTATTTTTGAATATTTTATATGGAAAGCTTTAATTCGTTTCTTGATATTCTAAATTTCACTATATCTATATAAAACAAACAAATTTGATATATTTAGGAACATAAAAATTTGGGGACATTCAAAATATGAGGGAGTACATCCCTGTTCAGCTTATATGAATCCCCTTAAACCTACGATTAAGGAAAGGAGGCCTTTCATTGTAGCCGATATGGAGATAGTTCACTAGGGCTCAAACTTTTGAGATGAATCGTAAGATAGCCCTATCTACAACCCTACCCTAAACCTAACCCTACAACCATACCCTTGACCTTAACTAGTAAGATAGCCCTATCTATAATCACTTACATATCTTTTATTTAATGTAACCCTAATCCTAAAATATTAACCCTACAACCATAACCTTGACCTTAACTAGTAAGATAGCCCTATCTATAATCACTTACATATCTTTTATTTAATGTAACCCTAATCCTAAAATATAATTTATTCACGCTCTTCAAAATTTGGTGATTTAAAAAAATCCTAGAAGACAAACAAATAGTTCTTCATAAATTTTGTTTAGCTTAGGCCGTTATTTGGGACAATGGCCTAAGTTACCCTAGGCCGTTGTTTCCAACAACGACTTCTGTTTATATCCAGAAACCAATCTCTGACTTTGAGGGGGTTATGAAACACTTTTTCTTACCACAAATGTATCGTTTTTTTTATAACTAAAGTGTAGTGGTAAAGTGAACCAACTTATTGGAGAATTTAATTTGAATGATAAATGTGATGACATCTCTAATGTATGGGAGGAACACATCTATTGAGATATGTTGAACATAAGGAATAGTTTTTAAAAAGAGTTGAATGGTTTTTAAATAAATTTAAATTATACTCAGATAACGAATGATGTATTCTATTCATCAGATCTCCACCTTTTATTATAGTTCCCTAATAAAATTATCAAATAAATTCCAATGTATTATCTAATAGATAGAATCGTTTGTGTACACACTATTCCTTATCCTACCCTAACCCTAACCCCCCATAACCCTTACCCTATCCTACCCTAACCCATCTTAATATAGCTACCCTACCCTAACCCACCTTAATATAGGCCGTTGTTTTGAACAACAGCTTAGGTTAGTATGGTATTACGAGAATATTGGCAAGTTCAGGTTAGAGAGCATACGAGAAAATTTGTTGATCATGTAACCCTAGTCCGTTGTTCCAAACAACGACTAGTTGATATCCCACTTTTGAATATTTTGCATTACTCTCTGACTTGAACCCTCCAATAAGTAACAATTTGACGGAGTTTGCATAATTGAATCAACCTCCCCGGTTCGAATTCTCCACAAAGCATCACACAGAAGGTAGAACTATCCGGTGTATCAAGATTGGCTACGAAAGTCACATTATATAATAAAATTTTTGTAACTTCATCTTGGAATTTGTAGAATATTTTCAAAGTGTATATTCGTGCCATATGTTCTTCCAACGCCTATTGGGTCTTTAATTTTGGTCTCCTTTCCCAGTTATGATGATTTTCTTTAAGTTCATCGTGTCTTTGCTTTGTCAAAAATATGTCAAAGATGACGATAAATTCATGTAAGGAGTAATTCTTTTCTGTATGATGCTTCAAGGAAGAATGCATAGACTCAACCCGTTGACTACTCAATATACCGACCCAAAATGAATCTCTTGCATAGATGGGTACCCATTTATCAATAATTTCAAATAGATCGTTTAACCATTTGTTGTTCTCAACTCCGTACTTCAAGCATTAATTTCTTTTTCTCTTCGAAATCATGTACATATTCGGAATCACAGATGAAAGTCTTCAAATCATCCATAAACTTATTGATATTATTAGACATACGCACATCCTGCGGTAACTTATCCAATATGTGCTAAATACGATATTGACGCCGAGTCTCGGGAAAAACTTTCTTCACTGCGATGGCGATTCCATGATCCTGGTCCGTCACGATACCGGATGGAGCACGATTCATTACTCATAGCCACTTTTCAAATAACCACACAAAAGAAAAGGCCTTCTCATTTGGAATGAACCCACCTCCTAAGAATGTTGATTGCCAATGATGAATGATACCAACAAATAGAACAGATAACATTCCATATCGATTCGTATTGTATGTGGCATCAAAACAAAGTACATCCCCAATTTTTTCATAGTTCATCCTAGAAGTACCATCCACTTAAATACAATGAGACAACCGGCCTTCATGATCTGCTTGGAAATCATAAAAAAATGAAGGATCCATCAATTTTTTCGATTCAAAAAAATCAATGAGAATGTTCCCATCACGTCCTTTCATCGCTTCATGCGAGTCTCTAACTAGATTTCTAGCCTCTTTTTCGGTGAATCCTATTTTATCGTGAGCACCACTAGCACTTTCGAAGAAGAGCATTTGTTTGCATGTAGGGATATTAGTTTGGGTCATTTGATCCATTATTCATCTATCAGTATTCGACAACGAACGGTTTCGGGGCAAAAAGATTCTTCCGGGTGAAGTAAATACGTGATTGTGTGGTTCATGAAATGAATACAATACCCATTTATTATTTTCTTCATTCAGTTTTACATGAACGAAAGCTTTGCAATCCGTTCTAGAAGTAGTTCTCCGTCTACCTTCAGTAGGTTGGCTCGGTGAAGTCTCTTCTTTATTACACAAAAAGGACTTATCCACGACTTGGGTTCCCTTGTATTTATTCTCACCCTTACGCATTGCGAAACCCCCACATTTAGCATATGACGAATAAAAGTTCTCAGCTTGATATAATGTATGAAAGATCATACCTATCTTCGGTTTGAGATGTTCTTCAACTTACAGCATGCAATCACCATTTTCTTTTGCAGACATAAAATTATCGTTGGTAACAGAATATCCTTCATCATTGTTCATATCTAACATAAAGAATAATATAACAATTATTAATACACTAATCATATAGAGACAATCACACTATTTGCATATATTTATACACGAAACAAGATATGTGGGAAACCACACAAACAGGATCCAAAAATTTTCAAACTTTGCGAGTAGATCGTAGTCAACACATACATGCCAACTCAACTTCTGGAAACCGATACATTATCGTATCATGCAAATCGTGAGTCGAAACTCACTTCTGTAAGTTGCGTTGGCTTGTGTGTGGTGAGACCGACATACTCACAAAATTTTGTATTTTTTGGATGTTGTTTGTGCGGTTTTCTAGTGAAAAGTCACTCAAAAAATATCAAAGTATAATTTTTGTTGTTGTTTGATATACGGGACAAATCTGCACAAATGACATAAAAGACTCTGAAACTTAACGAGTAGGTCGGACTCACCACGCACGAGCCAATGCTACTTGTAGAAGTGAGTTTCGACTCACGGTTTAAGCGATACGTCAATGCTTTTCACTCACGAAAAAAAATGGAAAGCGATACACGGCTATATCTCGCAAACCGTGAATCCAAACACACTTCTACAAGTTTAGTTGGCTTGTTAGTGGTGAGTCCGACCTACTCCCAAAATTTTGGAATTTTTGGATCTCATTTATGCGCTATTACTAATAACGAGCAACAATAACTAATACTACATGTACATATACAAAAACAACTACATACAATACACACATATAATTAACTACGCATAATACAAAAATTGTAGACTCAAACATTTAAATAAAAATTTAATCAATTAACATAGCTAGATCTACTAAAGTAGAAAAGAGTTAACACCTTTCACAATGTGGGTTTTCGGAAAGGAGATAGAGGAGGTGGTTGTGCTGCTATAGACAAAGGAGGAGGAGTAGAGTTTAAGTAATTTCGTTAGGGTTAGGGTTAGGGTTAGGGTTAGGGTTAGGGTTAGAGTTTTAGGGATTGGGAGATCATTTAGTTAGGGTTAGGGTATTTTGGGTTCGAGAGATTCAATAGAAGAGGGCAAGAGTTGGAGAAGAGGGAGAAAGTGAGTGAAAGAATCAAGTTAAGGAGGATGAGCTAGGGTTTCGACTATTGGTTCGAGTGCGCCAGAAAGAAAGAGAGAGAGAGAGTATACTAAGTGTGAGAGAATATAAGAGAGCAAAATTTGTACAAGTGTTTTAAAACACTTGTACAACCTCAACCGTTGTTCCACACAACGGTCTAGGTTATACGTAGGCTATTGTGTGAAGCAACGGCCAAGGTCGAAAAATCATTTCGAAGTACCTAGGTCCAACAACAGCCAAGGTTCAATTTTCGCCAAAAAAAAATACAAGTTCATCAGCGGCGAGTGAGAGAGAGAGATTGAATAAGTCGAAGAGTTATTTTGGGGCAAAATACTGCATTTACTCGTCCAAAATTATGTTAGAAAGGGGGGCTGATGGGTTGGATCAATCCTGACCGTTGGATCTAGATCGAAGCGATCCAACGGCTAGCAACTCAGTTTGCAACAGGTCTGTGCAAACAGACTCATTTGCAACTGAGCATTTTCCATATATATAGGGAGATGATTGGTAGTAAAGGGTGGCGTGATTTTTGGGTATTAGTTAGAATTAGGGAGTGTAATGGGTTAGGGGTTAGGCTGTAGGTAAGTAGTCAAGAAGGGCAGGGAGGTGAATAGGAGGTGGGAAGAGATCTGGTTTAGTTTATAGGATCATGAGGTTGATTACGGGATTAGATTAGGAGTAGGAAGATAGTTAAGATTAATCGGGTTTAGAGTTTAAATTGAAACTGAAATTGAAAAATCTCAAAAAATTATGGAATGAATCAAAAAATATTTGAGCTATGACAAGAATCAAATAGTGCACGATAAGAGTCCAAAAAGAGAAGAAAAAAATTGGTCTGATAATTGGAATACAAGATACTTAATAAATATGTACAACTGGAATAAGGGGTTACAGAAGTTGACGGACTGCCCTCGGCAGAAGAAGAATGGTGGCCACCAACCTACACGAACATATACAAATTTTGTTATTATTGATACAATGTTACATATTCATATTCAAATCTAACAATAATAAAAAATCTTACATCTTTAAATCGTTCGCCACTACTGCTACCAAACAGCCCTGATGATCCTCTCGTTATGCCAATTTCTCTATCAACAATAATACCAAATTGATAAGAGTTCCAATTTAAGTTGGCAATATAGTAAAAAGTAACCTGTAACTCCCTGTTCCAGTTGTACGTATTTTATTACGTGAATTTTTGTAGTTCAATCTTTAGATCAATTTTATTTTCTATTTGGACTCTTTATCTAGAGCCGAAATATTTTTCTGATCAATTCCATAATTTTGTGATTTTTCGATCGGAGTTTAAATACAAACTTTAACCCTGATTAATCCTAATCCTAATTCTTAATCCAACAGCTAACCTAACTCTCCTACACCTTATTTTCTTCCTCCCTACGCTTCTTTTTTCTCTCTCCCTATAATCTCTACTTCCCCACTTATGCATACGCCAATCTCTCTCTCCCATTTTTCTCCTACAGCCTAACTCCTACTCTTGACTCCTTCTCCTTATTCTTATTTTCTAACCTAACTCCCTTATTTTTCTTCTAACAGCCTAACTCTTCTAATTTTTTTCCACACTCCCACACCTAACACTACACTACCTATATAATATACACATGCATACACACTTTCATGCACATGCATGCATGCTGTGTCTCTCCCTTTCTTTTATATATATATACACACACATAACACCTCACCCCTCATCTTTACGTCTCATTCTTCACTTCTCCTTCTCTTCCTCTACCTTCTTCACACTCGAGAGCCCAAACCAACACCCGAGCTCCACTTTACCTTCCACCTTCGAGCCAACGACTCCGCTTCTACGGTCCCGTGAACCCCGAAAAATAACCCGACGCCGTGCCATCTCCTCGTTGTTGTTGTCGCTCATCACCATCGCTCACCGTCGCTCACCGTTGCTACCGTTGCTCGCTCGCTGCCGTCTTACCGCAATTCTTACCACTGTTGTGCCGCCTTCCGTTTCCGACGTCACTTCTTCTTTCCGTGGTTAACAGCACCACCGAAATCGTCACGTTATAAGGCAAGTATCTTGTACACTCTTTTTGTTCTCGTACAAGTATTTTTCTTGGACTCGTGGCAAGTAGTCTAGTTATCATCATGTTTTATTGTCAAATTCCATTCTAGTCACTGGTTTCATGCTATATCAACTCAACAGTGAACCGTTAACACACTTCGAATCGTGTTATCGAATATCAAATATTCAACCTTGCTATCTCTAAATTTCTTGACCTTGCACTAAGAATTTGACCATGTTCCCGATACTAGATTGAAGATTTTCTACGTAAAAATCATAGCCCATCGAGTCCCGAATCCAGAACATCTTAGGATTTCTCAATCGGATGTATAGATTGTGAGATATCGCGATTTTAGTACTGTCATATCGTGAATTTCTGAACCTGCACGGGATCACTAACCGGTCTCTTGTACTGCAAATTTGACGATGTTTCCTACACTGGATCGAAAAACTTTCTACATGAAAATTGTAGTCCTTCGAGTCTAGATATCCAGAACATCCTACAGTTTCTCAATCCGATGTATAGATTGTGAGATATCGCAATTCTAGTATTGTGACTCTGAATTTCTAGAATGTACGCGAAACATCAAAACCAGCGAAGAATAAATTTGTACGCATAGCTACTGTCTCCAGAATGTATTGTGTGAATATGCATTGGAACCGAAAGAGAGTCTACTTTCTAAAATCTCTGACGAAATCGGATTTGCTTTTCTGTAACAACGGAAAAGTGAGTTTGAATGCAGATATGTCAAGTTGTCTAAAAATCCATCTCTACGTTTTTGCATATAAACCCGTTATTTTTCATATTTAATGAACTGAATGTATTATTGTTCTTGTAATAATAACTTGCATAGATATCATAGGTTGATAGAATGTATTTTATACCATTTGATAATTTATAATAACTACTCTCGATACATGTACTCGTTTTACGTCTCATATCCATGATTATTGCCCTTGATAATTTTCTAGATTAACTGTCTTGATTACACCGTTCCACTAGTCATACCAACTGCATGTTCATAATTAATAATAAAAGAATAACAAGCTGGGGTTATATGGGTACGACTTAATAGTGGACAATATAGCAGAGTATACTCGGAAGGGGGCTCGTGTTTTCCGAAATAGTGATTCTTGATTCTTGATTACACAATTCTTGATTACATAATTCTCGATTACATGATTCATGATTACATGCCTTGATACTATCATTAGAAGACCCGAGTACATAATCCTATAGAATTCACTACTTAAGTCTAAACGTCACATGATTGATATGCACCGAACTTGTGGTATGGGACACAGGATTGCGTGCATTAGATAAGTTAATAAAATAGATAAACTCGAGATTTTCCCTAAGCATGATTCTTGATTATATGATTCTTGATTATATGACTTTTGATTCTTGATCACGTGATTCTCGATTATATGACTCTTCATTACATGACTCTCGATTCTTGATTACATGATTATTGATTAACTGTGACTTGGTTATCAGTTGATTATATTTTGAAGTCTTGTTTACACTAGTTTACGGTTATTAGTTACATGATCATATTGTCCCAGTTCCTTGCTTACTTCCATATTGTATTTGTACTTCTACTTCTTGTTTCTTCCATATTATATCTTGTTATATTACCCCTTTTACTGCTTATTGCTACTTGCTGTCCGAAACTTGCTCTAACGGGTACCTTTTCTATTTTTTTTTGAGTTGATAATTATACAGGTACTGATGGACCCACAGAACAGACTTTCTAGACGATCGTTGCTGCTTTCTTACTACTTCGTGTTGTTTTTTTTTTCAGTCGCTATCTTATCTAGTTGTTATAGCAAACTGCTTATCGTACTGTTTTAATTCTGGCACCTTGTATTCCCGGGCATCTTGATCCGATGTTGATGTAATATCCAGATTATGGTTATTCTATTTCCTGCTCAGCTGATCATTACATTTGTCTGCGTGAATGTATTATAAATATCTTATTGAGCTTATAATTGTACAGCGTACGGATGATGTATATCATTCGCTGGACCTCAGTTGTGTGCCTGTATTTTCGTATAGTGGGAAGCAGGGCATGACAAGTTTTTAGTGGTATCAGAGCCTAGGCTCGAACCATGCTAAGCTCAACAATATACACACCACGTGGATCACATGAATGTTAATAACCAACTTGCCATCTGGAGATTTACCCCATTCGAATATTCAATTCATACTATGGTTTACGGAGGCTCTTCGACTTCTACACCCAGGGATGAACTATCGGAGATCGTCGCCATTCTCCTGGAGATGCAACGAATGATGGAGATACAGCAAGAGCAAAATGAACTGATGAGAGCTAATCTGGATAGGGTACAGGATGTCGCAAACTCCAATCAATGGGACTTGTTTGTGCACCAGCATAAGAGTTACACCGTCATGCTCGATATGCAGGAGCAAATCTGTAGAGGGTGGAATGCCGTTCAGGGGGCATTACATCTCCTTACTGTCGTATAGTCTACAGGTGGACCGATACGGAGGTCAGTTCAGACCCCGACTACTAGAGCATCACCTTACCCATCGACGACTCCGAAGAAGGACCAGAAGTGCTATTATTGCCACCGAGTTGGACACATACGCAAGAACTGCTAGAAAGCCAAAAATCCGTGTCTTGCATGCGGAGCGAATGATCACAAAGTTTGGGATTGCCCGAAGAGAAAGAGTGTCACACCAATAGGAAGATCAAATCCCAGTAGAGGACAGACTGGAGAGTGTAATCAGGCTCATAACTTGATTACAGAGGAGGCAGAGACCACTAAAGAAACAGTTACTGCTATATTTCGATCTAGTCATGCTTCAGTTCCTGCATCGTTTGTTACCTTCCGTACATTGTATTCATTCTCATCGATCAATCCATTATTGAGTATCATATTAGTTATTTCTTTCTATTCTTATTTTCTTGAATCTTCTGTTGGGAGAGAGTAGGAATTTTGTTGGGCTAAATAGCAAACAAATCGGAAATTGGAAACTTGTATTATATTTTATTATAACAACAAGAAAACTCTTCACTATTTTCTAAAACTGGTATTACTACACCTTATAAATATACACTCTATTCTTTTTCTTCTTTTCTGCTTGTTTCTTGTTCTTGTCTTGCTTAATTTTTTTTCTTCTTCCTATAGGAATGAGAGATGAGTAACTGACAAATTCTTCATTCCCGTTTCTCCCGTTTTTCTTTGCGGCACCAATCTTGCCACAATTTTTCAACAATGTTTGGTAGGTGGGGCCCACTTTACCAAATAAGTTTGACAATCAATATTTTCGTGTTACCATTCTCTTAATTCTGCTTAATTCGTCGATCTCTATCACTTGATGTCAGTAGCGAGAACCATCACCATCAGAGTGCCGCAGCGAAAGCGTAGCAGAGTTCCTTATTGATTCGTGAAATGAATTTCAAAGCAAATCGTCATCAACATCTCAGGGTTCGATGTTATATTTAGAATGGATAGGAAACAAAGTGCAAATATTGGCCATATGCCGGTTAAAGGGGCGGTGCATTAATGAAGAAAAGATAAGAAGAAGAAGATATAAAAAGAAGAGAAAGAGAGAGAGAGAGAAGTCAAAGAAAGAAGAAAGAAGAAAGAAAAAGAGAAAGAAAGAAAAAGAGAAATAAAGAGGAAGAAGAAAGAGAGAGAAGTCGGAGAAGGAAGAAGAAAGAGAGAGAAGTCGGAGAAGAAAGGAAGAGAGAGAGAAGCCGGGGAAGAAAGGGAAGAAGAGAAAGAAGAAGGCAACTCAGGAGCAAGCTTCGAAGTAGAGAGAAAGTGAGAAGCCGGTAGCATAGGCGGGAGCAAGAAAGCAAGAGAGAGAGTAGGAGCTCGAATTTTCTTGACAAATGAAAAGAAAAGATCAAGAATCGGTGGTAGGGATGAAAAGAAAATCGGTGCAAGAAGAAGGAGAAGTGGGTATGAAGAAATTTTCTTCATCTTCATCATCTTCATCGAGATTCGGCAGAATTTGTGTATTTTGTGGTAGTAGCTCTGGCAAAAGAGCTAGCTACCAAGAAGTCGCGATCGAGCTTGGCAAGGAGCTTCTAGAGAGGAATATCGATCTCGTCTACGGTGATGGGAGCATAGGATTGATAGGGCCTGGTTTCTGACGCCGTTCGTGCTGGTGGCCGACACATTTTGGGAGTGATTTCCAAGTCGTTGATGCCGAAAGAGATTACTGGGAGAACTGTGGGAGATGTTAGAGTTGTCTCTAACATGCACGAAAGGAAGGCTGAAATGGCTCGAGCTGCTGATGCTTTCATACCCGGAGGTTATGGAACACTTGAGGAGTTGTTTGAAGTGATCACATGGGCTCAACTGGGAATCCACAGCAAGCCGGTTGGTCTTTTAAATGTTGATGGATATTACAATTCGCTTCTGTCTTTCATAGATTCAGCTGTGGCTGAGGAGTTTATATCCAGTAAGGCCAGACGCATCTTGATTTCAGCTCTATCGCCTATGGAGTTACTCAAAAAATTGGAGGAGTATGTGCCAGAGCGAGATGAGCTTGTGACTCAGCTGAACTGGGATGTTAGCGATGTCCGTGGTTCAGATTCTGAGCTTAGACATTAAATTGTTGAGTCCTCCAGTTGAGGATGCACAATTTGTCTTTAGTTGTTTTCGTGCCTTTGTACTCTTTGTTTCTTTTATCTTTTGTTGTACTCTCGATTGAAGAGTATTGCATTCGCTTCTTAGCTATCCTATATCCCGCCTGAATAAATTTCGAAGACGAAATTTTTTTGTAAGGTGGGTAGGATTGTAACTCTCTGTTCCAGTTGTACATATTTAATTACGTGAATTTTTGTAGTTCAATCTTTAGATCAATTTTATTTTCTCTTTGGACTCTTTATCTAGAGCCGGAATATTTTTTTGATCAATTCCATAAATTTGTGATTTTTCGATCGGAGTTTAAATACAAACTTTAACCCTGATTAATCTTAATCCTAATTCTTAATCCAACAACTAACCTAACTCTCCTACACCTTATTTTCTTCCTCCATACGCTTCTTTTTTCTCCCTCCCTATAATCTCTACTTCCCCACTTCTGCATACGCCAATCTCTCCCTCCCATTTTTCTCCTACAGCCTAACTCCTACTCTTGACTCCTCCTTATTCTTATTTTCTAACCTAACTCCCTCATTTTTCTTCTAACAGCCTAACTCTTCTAATTTTTTTCCACACTCCCACACCTAACACTACACTACCTATATAATATACACATGCATACACACTTGCATGCACATGCATGCATGCTGTGTCTCTCCCTTTCTTTTATATATATATACACACACACATAACACCTCACCCCTCATCTCTACGTCTCATTCTTCACTTCTCCTTCTCTTTCTCTGCATTCTTCACACTCGAGAGCCCAAGCCAACACCCGAGCTCCACTTTACCTTCCACATTCGAGCCAACGACTCCGCTTCTACGGTCCCGTGAACTTCGAAAAATAACCTGACGTCGCGCCATCTCCTCGTTGTTGTCGTCGCTCATCACCGTCGCTCACCATTGTTACCGTTGCTCGCTCGCTGTCGTCTTGCCGCCATTCTTACCACCGTTGTGCCGCCATCCGTTGCCGACATTACTTTTTCTTTCTGTGGTTAACAGCACCACCGAAATTGTCACGTTATAAGGCAAGTATCTTGTACACTCTTTTTATTCTCGTACAAGCATTTTTTTTGGAATCATGGCAAGTAGTCTAGTTATTATCATGTTTTATTGTCAAATTCTATTCTAGTCACTGGTTCCATGCTATATCAACTCAACAGTGAACCATTAACACACTTCGAATCGCGTTATCGAATATCGAATATTCAACCTTGCTATCTCTAAATTTTTGACCTTGCACTAAGAATTCGACCATGTTCCCGATACCGGATTGAAGATTTTCTACGTGGAAATTGTAGTCCATCGAGTTTAGAATCCAGAACATCTTACGGTTTCTCAATCGGATGTATAGATTGTGAGATATCGCGATTTTAGTACTGTCATATCGTAAATTTCTGAACCTGCACGGGATCACTAACCGGTCTCTTGTACTGAGAATTTGACCATGTTCTCGATACTGGATCGAAAAACTTTCGACATAAAAATCGTATCCCTTTGAGTCTAGATATCCAGAACATCCTACAGTTTCTCAATCCGATGTATAGATTGTGAGATATCGCAATTCTAGTATTATGACTCTGAATTTTCAGAATGCGTGCGAAACATCGAAACCAGCAAAGAATGAATTTGTACGCATAGCTACTGTCTCCAGAATGTTTCGTGTGAATATGCGTTGGAACCGGAAGAGAGTCTACTTTCTAGAATCTCTGACGGAATCAGATTTGTTTTTCTGTAACAACGAAAAGTGAGTTTGAATGTAGATATGTAAAGTTGTCTAAAAATCCATCTCTACGTTTTTGCATATAAACCCGTTATTTTTCATATTTAATGAACTGAATGTATTATTGTTCTTGAAATAATAACTTGCATAGATATCATAGGTTGATAGAATGCATTTTATACCACTTGATAATTTATAATAACTACTCTCGATACATGTACTCGTTTTACGTCTCATATCCATGAAAACTACCCTTGATATTTTTCTAGATTAACTCTTGATTATACCGTTCCACTAGTCGTACCAACTGCATGTTCATAATTAATTATAAAAGAATAACAAGTCGGGGTTATAAGGGTACAACTTAATGGTGGACAATATAGGGGAGTATACTCGGAAGGGAGCTCGTGTTTCCCGAAATTGTGATTCTTGATTCTTGATTCTTGATTACATAATTCTTGATTACATAATTCTCGATTACATGATTCATGATTACATGCCTTGATACTATCACTGGAAGACCCGAGTACATAATCATATAGAATTCACTACTTAAGTCTAAACGTCACATAATTGGTATGCACCGAACTTGTGATATGGGACACAGGATTGCGTGCATTAGATAAGTTAATAAAATAGATAAATTCGAGATTTTCACTAAGCATGATTCTTAATTATATGATTCTTGATTACATGACTCTTGATTCTTGATCACGTGATTCTTAATTATATGATTCTTCATTACATGACTCTCGATTCTTGATTACATGATTATTGATTAACTGTGACTTGGTTATCAATTGATTATATTTTGAAGTCTTGATTACAGTAGTTTACGGTTATTAGTTACCTGATCATATTGTCCCAGTTCCTTGCTTCCTGCCATATTGTATTTGTACTTCTACTTCTTGTTTCTTCCATATTATATCTTGTTATGTTATCCCTTTTACAGCTTGTTGCTACTTGCTGCCTGAAACTTGCTCTAATGGGTACCTTTTCTATTTTTCTTTGAGTTGATAATTATACAGGTACTGATGGACTCGCAGAACAGACTTTCTAGACGATCGTTGCTGCTTTCTTACTACTTCATGTTATTTTTTTCCAGTCGCTATCTTATCTAGTTGTTATAGCGAAATGCTTATCGTACTGTTTTAATTCTGGCACCTTGTATTCCTGGGCATCTTGACCCAATGTTGATGTAATATCCAGATTATGGTTATTCTATTTCCACCTTATGTGATCATTATATTTGTCTGCGTGAATGTGTTATAAATATCTTATTGAGCTTATAATTGTACAGCTAATTGATGATGTATATCATTCGCTGGGCCTCAGTTGTGTGCCTGTATTTCCGTATAGTGGAAAGTGGGGCATGACATAAGCGAAAACATAGAAAACTGCACAAATAGCAACAAAAAATTACAAAATTTTGCGAGTAGGTCGAATTCACCACACACAAGCTAATGCAACTTGTAGAAGTGAGTTTCGGCTCATGGTTTGCGAGATACGTACATGTATAACTTTATTTTTCTTGTATGCTAGTGATACATTGTTGTATCTCGCAAACCGTGTCACTCCCACAAGTTGCGTTAGCTTGTGTATGGTGAATATGACCTACTCGTAAAGTTTGGTTATTTTTTGTTGCAGTTTGTGCGGTTTTACAAATATCAAACAACAACTACAAAATTATAGATGTTATTTTAAATTGTTATTGTTTGATATTTGTCAAACCGCACAAACGGCAACAAAAAATTACAAAACTTTGCAAGTCGGTCGGATTCACCACACACCAGCTAACGCAATTGTAGAAATGAGTTTCGACTCACGGTTTGTGAGATACAGCCATGTATCACTTCATTTTATTTTTGCTTGAAATAAAGTGATACATTGCCGTATCTTACAAACTGTGAGTCAAAACTCATATCTAGAAGTTGTGTTAGCTTGTGTGTGGTGAATCCTACCTACTCGCAAAGTTTCATAATTTTTGGTTTTCGTTTGTGCGATTTTACAAATATCAAACAACAACTACTACAACTACTTCTATAAAATGAGCAATAACAACAATAATTCTACCATTTACAAACATTAAACAAAAATATTCGATACACATCAAACAACTACATCTATATAACTACACATCACAGAAACAAAATTAAAAATTTTCTTATGACTTTATTGATTATGAATAGCAAATAATGATAACCGAAAATTATACAAAGCTAGGATTTTTGATTACCTTGCACAATGCGGAGTGGTACGACATACATGTTATCGGCAATGTGTATAGATTTTAATGGCGAAATAGGATTTTGAGGTTGTGATAGGGTTTCATAGTTTGGAGGAGGAGGAACGGGTTAGGGGTTTTTTGGGGGAGCTTCATGATCGGGGAAAGGCAGGATTTAAGCTTAAGGAGGCTTGGGGTGTTGGAGATTGGAGCTGTAGTGCCGTCAAGTGGTCGGGATGAGGAGGAGGAGGCAGGAGATTGGAGCTGTAGTGCCGTCAAGTGGTCGGGATGAGGAGGAGGAGGCTCGAGAGAGGAGCTTAAGAAGGAGAGGAGGGGCTTGAGAAGGAAAGTGCGGTCGGGAGGAGGAGGCACGGGTGGTGATGATCATTAGGGTTGAGGTTTTTCTTTTTTTTTCTTTTGGGGGGGGGGGGGGGTCGTTTGGGGTACAGGGAGAGGGTGAGAGAATGAGAGATTGAGAGAGTGAGAGAGGTGAATGGGTATTTGTGGGTGAAATCCCCAAAATATCTCCCCTGCAACTTAAGTGAAGAGAAGGAGATGGGCGGGATGATTGAGGGCCGTTGGATCATGATCAACTTGATCAACTTGATCCAACGGTCATGGGGTCTATTTGCAATAGGTCTATGCAAACAGACCCGTTTGCAATTGATTGAAGAGTCAATATATATATATATATGGAAGTCTTTCATTGTGCATCACCTATGGTGCACACGACGTGTGCACTCGGCCTTCCCGCCTATGTATCGACGATCCGAACCATTCACATTAATTTACACATCTAAATTTTTTTAAATATGTAAAATTAAATCATTTGAAATTCATTTGCCTATCCATTGAAGTGTTACAAAATTGTATGGCTGAAAATCATTATTTTTTATAGTCACATGATGGATGGGCAAATGAATTTCAAATGATTTGATTTCACATATTTAGACTAATTTATATGTGTAGATCAATGTGAACGGTTCGGATCGTCGATACGAAGGCGGGAAGGCCGAGTGAACACGAGTGCACACAGAGGGGTGGTGCACAAGGGAAGATTTTCATATATATATACTAGTATAATGCACGTGCGATGCACGTCTATAAAAAAATTTAGTCATTAAATTAAATGAATTTGTATATCTTATAACAAAAGAAATAGTAAAACATTTAAAAACATGTTTGGAAATGTGTTATTGTTAATGACATGTAGCCTCAAACAACCAAGAGGAATCTGCACATTATCTGGAAAATATATGTGAGGATCAAGGAAACATACCACTATACAGGCTTCTCAGAATTTGCAGTATAACAGCTACTTCAACCACATTTTTCCGGCTATGCCCAATATCATCATAACTTTCTTCACCATATTCGATGTTTATAAATGAATATGGACCATACATGGTGCCTGAAAGATAGCGCACTTCATGCGTCTTTTGAAGTACATTCGGAGCACCTGCAATTTTTTTATCGTAGAAGTTGTCATTAGAAAAAATACTTATTGAGGGATGCATTCGATATTAAATATTTAGAAGGTGCGTCTTATGGCCTAAAGAACTCAACCTTTCAAAAAGACTCCTACCGAACATTGCATCTTCTGAAACCTGAGAAATAAATGAATTTTATGGGTAAAACATAATATGCATGTTGATTATCAAAAAAAGAAGCAGTCAGGGTTTTCTTCCAGACCTTGCTTTTCACCATTGCGGGCAGTTGGCACTCATCCCTGATGAGAACAACATGTCTTAAACCAAAGAGCTGTAGAGGAATCAGCAACTCACTCCTTCAACTGTGCAACTTCATCAATAACTATTAAGCATAGAACAAGAGCTGTGCATTTGAAGAATAATGTGCATTTGAAGAATGAACGATCACATTGCAATGTAAACAACAAACTAAAGAATAACTAACTGCAACATCCAACATTGCATTACAAATTAAATAACTTACACTTTGCAGTCGCATATCAAGTTCGTGGGCTTTCTTCTCATATTCACGAACTTGAGCATCCAAAACATTTCTCCTCCTGGATTGTGCTTCAATCTCCTCCCTAACTTTACCAATCTGCAACAAAAAACGATAAATAATAACTAATAAATGTATTACGCCAACCATAGCCAATACTCAACACCACTCATTTACCTGCTTCTCGAGTTCACCCTTTCTCGTATCAGCCTTCCCCACCTTCTTTTCAGCATCAATTTTACCCTTTTTCTAACAAACAACATAACCAGTTATGAACTCTAACAAAGAACTTACACAGCGAATAACTTTGAAGATACAAAATTTGAAATCACCTGAGAAGATTCAATCTCAATCTCCAAATTCACAATGCTCGACAATTTCTCTTCAATAACAGTATTCAACCGCGAAATGCTCTCCTCTAATATTCGCTGATAAGAAGTCACCTGATATCAGAGGACCTAAATTTCAAACTTATTAACAAACCCTGTCTTGTAATCTAAATCAGAGCCAGGGTTGATTGATATCAGATTAACAAACAATTGTAACTATATCTTTTGTAAGTATTATGATAATTGAATAAAGGTAGCAAACAGGAAATGAACCGAGTTTCTGGGCTTTCTTAATACTTTAGCATCCACAACCCCCAATTACTTCATAAATATATGCATGCTTTACAACATTCATATTAGGAAGTAAATCTACTGAAAATTTAAGTAATGAATCCAGCTAAACTAAAATCAATATTTTCTTCTATTTATAAACATCAAAAAGTATCTTGGAAAATAATTACTTATCAAATTACAAAAACCCACTATATATATATTCCTAATTTGGGTCCTCGATAAAAATCTAGTATATTAGAAATCAAAATTAAAAATTAAAAAAAATCAAAAAAAAATGGTAATAAAATCATACCAGTTTCCGCCAAGAACTTCATCAGCTCGATAACCAGTACTCTCCTCAAAAACCGTGTTCACATAAATAATTGAAAAGTCTGGCTCCAAACTATCCGATACCACAAAAGAAGCCGAATTTTGGACCTGATAATAAAATGAGCTCATTCCAAAACCACCCATCTCCTCATCTTCTTCAAATTCTTCTGCTTAATCTTCTTCTTCCCGCCTCTCGCAACCCCAAACCCCCTCCCCCTTCCCAAACCCTAATTAAAAAAACCCCATCGCAATCAAGAAGCCTCTCCTCATCCTCCTCTCTCCCTCCGCTCTCCTCCTTCGACCCAGCTGCCAAGCCCTCGGCCTCGTCGCCGCCTCCCAGGCCAACTTCATGCGCGTCATCGTCCACTCCTCAAGAAGATCAAGTGGCGGGTTCTGGTCGGGGACCGGGTGCTGGTGGGGTCCGTGGACTGGGTGGAGAGGAGCGGCTTGATCGAGGACGTGTTTGAAAGGGATTTCGAGGTGAGCGATGAGGAGAGAGAGAGAGAGAGGTGTTGGGGATTTTGAAAGAGAGGGAGAGGAATGGACGGGATGAGTGATTTTTTTTTTTGAGAGAGAGAGAGAGTTTGATTTGGGTGAGAAGTATGGTTCTGACCTTCTATTGTGTATGGTTCAGGGGTAAAATTTGACAAATTTAACCCTACATTATTTTTTAGGAATGTTATGTATATAAGGGCATGATAGTAAAAAGCCTCTAAAACAAGGCTTTGCTTAATAATAGTATAGATATAGGAAATGTTCTATTGAAAATGGGTTCGTTTTCAACGGGTTGGAAAATAGCGATCTGAGACGTTGGATCGCTCTTGATCATGATCAACAGCTCAGATCGCCGCCGCTGAGATATGAGCGGATCTCCTATTAATAGCGGAGGGGCATTTTGGGTACTTCACACCAAAAAATGCTTCAGACTTAGCATTTTTGGCGTGAAGTTTATTTTTTGTGAAAAGTTATACTTAGGCCAACGGCCTAGGTTGTTTAAAAAAAAAAAAAAAACTTCAACCTTGGCCGTTGTTCCCAACAACGGCCAAGGTATGTACAAGTGTTTTTCGAAACACTTGTACATAGATCTCCATCTTTCTCATTTCGTCGACAACTCTCTCTCTCTCTCTTTCTGTAGAGCTTGCGAAACCCGTTCCCAAGCCCTAGCTCTCTCTCTCTCGATCTGAAAACCCTAGCTCTCTCTTGCTCGCTGCTTCTCACTCAATCTCTTCCTCTTCTCACACTCTTAAAAAAAGTCTTTCGAAGATTCCGAATACAAAAAAACCTAACCCATACGAAATCTCCCCAACCCTAAAACCCTAATCCTAAAGAAATTAGCCAAACCCTACTCCCCTTCCTTTGCCTCCAACAGCGCGCAAGCACCTCCTCTATCTCCTTTCCGAAAACCCACATTGTGAAAGGTAGTAACTTTTTTCTATTTTAGTAAATCTAGCTACGTTAATTGATTGAAATTTTTTATTCAATATTTTAGTGTACAATTTGTATATTATGCGTAGCTAATTATAGATTAGCTAATTATAGTGTTATTGTCGATGTAGATGTAATATTAGTTATTATTGTTCGTTGTTAGTAATAGCGCACAAAGAGATCCAAAGATTCTGCAATTTTGCGAGTACGTCGGATTCACCACGCACAAGCCAACGCAACTTGTAGAAGTGAGTTTGAATTCACGGTTCAAAGTATACGTCCGTGTAATGCTTTCGACTATTTTTCGTGAGTGAAAGCGATACATCAGCGTATATTGCAAACCGTGAGTCTGTGCATCCGACGTACTCCCAAAGTTTCTGAATTTTGTTGATATCGTTTGTGTGATTTTCTACCGTATATCAAACAACAACAACAGTTAATGTTTGAATTTTTATCGAGCGTCTTTTCAGTAGTAAACCGTTGAAACGAGATCCAAAAAACACGAAATTTTGCGAGTAGGTCGGTCTAACCGCTCGCAACCCTATGCAACTTGTAGTTGCAAGTTCCAACCCACTGTTTGTGAGATACGTCAATGTATCGCATTCTTGGCAATTTTAAATGAGTGAAAGCGATACACGGCCGTATCTTGCAAACCGTGGGTCGGAACTCGCCTGTACAAGTTGCGTTAGCTTGTGTGCGGGGAGCCCGACCCAATCACAAAGTTTCTTTTTTTAACATCGTCTGTGCGGTTTTCTCATGTAATTTGTTATGTTTTGAGCGAGTTTCGAATAGAGAGCCCACTCAAAAAATTCGAAATTTTGATAGTAGGTAGGTCTCGCCACTCACAAGCCAAAACAATTTGTAGTTACGAGTTCTCACCCACGGTTTGCTATATGCATCCGTGTATCGCATTTCCCTCCTTTTCAAGAGTGAAAGCGAGACACGATCGTATCTTGCAAACCGTGGATCGGAACTTGCTTCTTCAAGTTTCTTTTTCTTGTGTGCAGCAAGCCGGACCCAGTCGCAAAGTTTCATATTTTTTCAACGTCGTTTGTGAGGTATTCTCACATATTTTATTTCGTATCTATATATATGTCCCAATCTTTTGTTAACAAGTTGTCTTATATATAATGTGTGTATTAATTTTGGCTTAATTATTATTTTTTCAGATAAACAACGGTACGGAAAGTTCGAGTGCTGGCGATAATTTTTTGCAGGTAGAACCAATCAATTATTCCATGTCGTTAGTCGAAGAACACCTAAAACCAAAGTTAGGTATGCCGTTTCCTACTTTAGTTGAGGCCGAAAATTTCTATACGTCATATGCTCGATGTGGGGGTTTTACAGTGCTCAAGGATGGGAATAAGTTAAAGGGGAGAGTGGAAGTAGATAATTCATATCTGTGTAATAAAGCCGGGTCGTCGCCGAGTCAACATAGTGATGGTAGACGGGGAACAACCTGTAGAACGGGTTGCAAGGCTTGCGTTCGTGTAAAACTGAATGAAGCAAGTAATACGTGGGTGTTGTATTCATTTCATGAAGCACACAAATTCACCTCACCCGGTAGAAGACTTCTTTTGCCCCGAAACCGTTCTGTGTCAAATACAGATAAAAGAATAATAGATCAATTCAACCAAGCTAATATCCAGACATGTAAAAAAATGCTCTTCTTCGAAAGTGCTATTGGTGGTCACGATCAAGTAGGATTCACCAAAAAAGATGTTAGAAATTTGCTTAGAGACTCGTAAGGAGCATTGAAAGGACACGATTCGAAAATGCTAATTGATTTTTTCAAATCTAAGAAACAGACGGATCATTTATTTTTTTATGACATTCAAGTAGATCCCAAAGGGCGGTTGTCACATTATATATGGGTTGATGATATTTCTAGAATGAATTACGAAGAATTTGGCGACGTACTTTGCTTTGATGCCACGTACAATACGAACTGGTAAGGAATGTTATTTGTTCCCTTTATTGGAGTGAATCGACATTCTTAGGAGGCGGGTTCATTCCAAATGAGACGGTCTCTTCATTTGAATGGTTCTTTGAAAAGTGGTTAGGTGTAATGAATCGTGCTCCATCCGGCATCGTCAACGATCAAGACCGTGGGATCGCCGTTGCAATGAATAAAGTTTTCCCCCAGACTCGGCATCGGTATTGTATTTGGCACATATTGGATAAGTTATCGCAGGTGGTGCATATGTCGAACGATGTCGACAATTTTAGGGAATCATTGAAGACTTTCATCTACGGTTCTGAATATGTACATGAATTTGTAGAAAAATAGAATTTATTGATTTCGCAATATGGATTAGAGAATAACAAATGGTTGAACGATCTATTTGATATCCGTGAAAATTGGGTACCCATCTATGCTAAAGATTCATTTTGGGCCGGCACTTTCAGTAGCCAACGGGTTGAGTCATCGTATTCTGCCTTGAAGCATCATACAGAAAAGAAATATTTCTTGCATGAATTTGCCGTCATCTTCGATCATTTTTTGGGAAGAAAAAGACACGATGAACTGAAAAAAAATTATCGTAACCGTGAGAAGAGACCAAAGTTGAAGAGCGAATGGGCTTTAGAGGCACAAATGGCACGAACACACACTTTGAATTTTTTTTATAAATTCCAAGATGAAGTTACAAAAAGCTTCATGTATAATGTGACATTCGTTGCCGATCTTGAGACACCGGATAGTTCAACATTCCATGTGATACTTTGTGGAGAATCAGAACTGGCTCGCCTTCTTCAGTTATGCAAACTCCGTACAATTATTACATGTTTGTGTCACTTCTTCGACTTTGTTGGCATTCTTTGCAAGCATATCTTAGCGGTTCTTCGGTTAAGCCATCACACTTATCTTTCGGATGTATATATTAAAAGAAGATGGACCCGAGATGTGATGAGAAGAAGTTATACATCGGTTCCAACCGAAGGCAATAGCGAGAATTTTGCTTTCCGATATTGTGAAGTGAGCTACCACGCAAAACAGGTTGTCAATCTTGGTTGTTCCTCCAATGAAAGTTATAAATACACGCTCGAGAATTTGGTTAAGATCATTAACAGCGTCTCTCGGCTACAACCCGGATTGGGTGAACATCCCGAAGAGGCCTTACAATCGCATAATAAAACACAAGCGCATGGTAGTGCACAATTGCATGGTAGTGCACAACCTCATGATGAAGGCAGTTGACATGTACCTACACGTGTGAGAGACCCACAACAATGCATTACAAAGGGAAGGCTTCGCGCCAAGAGTTTGAGGCCGATAAGAGTGCAACTTTGCTTTAAAAAACGGAGACGGTGCAGAACATTTGGCATTGTGCAAATGGATCATGATTCAAGAAATTGTCCAACATTATTTGAGGGGTAATACTTTTTTTTGAGTAGCTCTTCATTAATTTATATTTATTTTATTTGATTTGTGGTAAAAAAAATTGTCACTAACTAAAACTTGTCATTTAATTAAGGGCAACCAATCCACAAGAAGTGAATCCATTCGATGAAGAGACTTCTGACGAGATAGGGGATGAAGCATAGTGAAATTATTTTAGATGTACATTTCGGGTATGTTAGATTTGAAATGCAAGAATTTGGAATGTTGTTGATGTGTAAGATTTGTTGTTAATTTTTTGAAGTTGTTTGGACACAAGTGGTGTTGTTTTGTTGTTGCTGATTATATTGTGTATTTATATGTTGGTTGGATTGTAATGTATCAGCTACAGCTACATTTGAAACTTTCTTTTTTTAATTTATTTATACCTAGGTCGTTGTCTCCAACAACGGCCTAAATTGTAAATGAAGAAATTAGAATTTTTTGAGTTCTTCTCTGTCTTGGCATAGCCAAAAAAAGCAACCACTGATAAAAATTCCATTTTTTTTAACTAAGGCTGTTGTCTCCAACAACGGCCTTAGTTATATGAAAAAATAAAAGTTTTTTGAGTTGCTCTCTGTCTCTGGCCAAGCCAAAATTTTTTGAACTAAGGCCGTTGTCTCCAACAATGGCCTAAGTTATATGCCAAATTTTGGATTTTTTTGAGTCCTTCTCTATCTTGGCCAAGCCCAAAGAAGCAACAAACTAAAAAAAATCCAACTTTTTTTTAAAACTAAGGCCGTTGTTGTTATATGGAAAAAATTGGAATTTTTTGAGTTGCTCTCTGTCTCTGGCCAAGCCAAAAGGAGCAACAACTTATAAATAATTTGTTGCTTTTATTTTTTAACTAACAACGGCCTAAGTTATATGAAAAAAATTGGATTTTTTTGAGCCCCTCTATATCTTGGCCAAGCCAAAAGAAGCAACAAACTCATAAAAAATCCAACCTTTTTTTTAACTAAGGCTGTTATCTCCAACAACGGCCGAAGTTATATGGAAAAATTGGAATTTTTTGAGTTGCTCGCTGTCTCTGGCCAAGGCAAAAGAAGCAACAACTCATAAATAATAAATTTTTTTTTTAACTAAGGCTGTTGTCGGAGACAACGACCTCAGTTATATGACAAAAATTGGATTTTTATGAGTTGCTCTCTGTCTTGGCCAAGCTGAAAAGAGAAACTACTCATAAATAATCCAATTTTTTTTTACTACCTAGGCCTAGGTTATCTGATTAATTTGGAAATTTTTTTAATGCTTTTTACAACCGTCTCTCCACTCTTTACGAACAGTGTCTCTCGAACTCTACACAAAAAACATTCATATGCTTGTATATCGTCTCTATATTTTATTAATTTTTATTTTTAGCCACCTAAATGAACAATATACAATCATTAAGGTTAAATGTTTAAATAAGTACCAAAAAATAATTTATGTTTAAAAATTTTGTAAAAACCCATTTTTTTTGTAAACCCTAAAATGTATTTTCTTCTGGAATGTGCATACCTATTCAGCTTAACACCTAACCCCTAGCCATAACCCCCTAACCCATAATATTTCAACCACAGGTTTGGTTAGGGTTAGGGTCAAGTTAAGGTTAGGGTTAGGGTAGGGTTAGTATAAACGATTGAATCTATTAGACAATACATAGGAACTGTTAGGGTTATATACTGAAAGCATCACTTTTGAATTAACTTTATTTCCTTATTTTTTTTGAATGAGAATCATATGGGCATATGTTTGCATATTGTGTTTATTATAATATTAATGCAAGTATCTGATATTCTATAAGGTTGATAATATGGTGTGAGGAGACACACAGAAGATCATATTATCAGTTCCCTATGGAATATATAAATAGTTCACAACCTAGACGGACTTGGACAATCCATTGGAAAGGTTGTAGTGTAATCTGGTATTAGTCTATCTTGACTATAGGTTTACACTAGTACACTTTGTGTGTATTGAACAAGACCACTTGAGGTTGTTCTCTTTGTACTGACTACAAAAGAGAACAAACACCTCTGTTATTATGGATGCTTATGCTCTTAATCTAGATATAATAATAGACATGTATATGCAGTGTGCATTACTTTGACTCATAAAAGAGTGAGATTCATTATGGATCAACAACCTCTATAAATTGGGTAATAGCATTGTATGTGTGATGGGCTGTTGATTGTAAAAGGAATCCATGTCCCGATACGTCGGGTTGATGATGTCCCCTTAAGGAGCTCATAAGGATTGTCATGTAAACCCTGCAGGTGGATTACATCCGACATGACAAATAAAGTTGAGTGGTACTACTTAAGGATAAAAGATGTTGATCAATATAGTTGTCAGTAACTTAATTTGATCGACGAACATTCGATATCTTAACATGGGGAGCTGAACGAGCATATAATAAAAGGAGCCCATAAATATAATTTGGGATTAGGAAGGTAGTGCAACAATAGCTCTTTAGTGGACCGAGCTATTGTTAATGGGCCTGGATTGTGTGTTCGAGCTGAACACGGGATACCCAGATTCGTTAGGAGACCTAACCCTAATTTCTCCTCATGGTCCCTGCCGTAGCCTTATATATATATCCTCTATTCTCTGGCCGTCATATCATTATCAGAGATAAGAAGTTTTCTCTAAATTCGTGATTCACGTAAGGAGAGAAAGAGAGGTCAGCCAAGGAGAAGAAAGGTTGGTAGACCGTCGCCCACACGACGTCCAACCCGAGGAAGGAATACGTGCAGAAGATCTTGGGGTCGCTGACGGCTCGAGGTTGCTAGAAACTATCGTCTTCTTCTCATCGCAGGTATAATTCGTGAACCCTAGATTCCGCTATAAAGGGTTAGATCACGTATTAAATTTGTTAAGCTTTTATGATCGATACGCACACCGATCCGTGGTCCTGGGAATCATTGCAGTTCCATCAATCTAGTTCGAATCGAGTGTTTTAATAGAGAACAATACAGGTTGGGAATAAAACATGGATCACATGAATAGAATTTACCATATTGAGAGATTTTTCAAATTATTACTGGCTAATACGGTTTATTACGTTACATGTGATGACTAATACGGTCTATTGGCATCACATGTAACGTAATAAACCGTATTAGCCAGTAAAAATTTGAAAAATCTCTCAATATGGTAAATTCTATTCATGTGATCCATGTTTTATTCCCAACCTTTATTGTTCTCTATTGAAACACTCGATTCGAACTAGTTCCTATGTATTTTTTAATAGATTCAATCGTTTATACTGACCCTACCCTAACCCTAACCTTAACCTGACCCTAACCCTAACCAAACATGTGGTTGAAATATTATGGGTTAGGGGGGTACGGTTAGGGGTTAGATGTTAAGCTGAATAGGTATGCACATTCAAAAAGAAATTACATTTTAGGGTTAAAAAAAGGGGGGGGGGGGTTTACAAAATTTTAAAGCATAAATTATTTTCTGGTACTTATTTAAGTATTTAACCTTAACGATTGCATATTGTTCATTTATGTGGCTAAAAATGGAAATTAATAAAAAAAGACGATATACAAGCATATGAATGTCTTTTTTGTAGAGTTCGACACTGTTTGTAAAAAGTGGAGAGATAGTTGTAAAAAACATATTTTTTTTCCAATTTAATCAGATAATCTAGGCCGTTGTTGGAGACAACGGCCAAGGTAGTAACCAAAAAAATTGGATTATTTATGAGTTGTTGCTCCTTTTGGCTTGGCCAAGACAGAGAACAACTCAAAATAATCCAAATTTTTTCATATAACTAAGGCCGTTGTCATAGTTAAAAAAATGGATTATTTATGAGTTATTGCTCCTTTTCGCTTCGCAAGAGACAAAGAGAAACTAGAAAAAATAACTAATTTTTTCCATAGAGACAATGACCTTAGTTTAAAAAAAAATGGATTTTTTATAAGTTTGTTGCTTCTTTTGGCTTGGCCAAGACAGAGAGGGACTCAAAAAAATTCAAATTTTTTCATATAACTTAGGCTCCAACAACGGCCTCAGTTAAAAAAAAAGTTCTGTACATTTATGAGTTGGTGCTCCTTTTGGCTTAGCCAGAGACAGAGAGCAACTCAAAAAACTTTTATTTTTTCATATGAGACAACGACCTTAGTAAAAAAAAATTGAAATTTTTAGCAGTTGTTGCTCCTTTTGGCTAGGCCAACGACAAAAAGCTACTGATCAAAAAACCAATTTGATTGATTGAACCCAGGCCGGCCTGACCTAAGTAAAAAAAAAAAATAATAATTACAAGATAACACAGTAGCTACAACTGCTACACTATATTCTCCAAAAAAATGCTACATACAATCCCATCAGCTACAACACAAAAATAACACTTGAATCCCACCAATGTGAACGATTAACAACAAAACTAACACCAATATAAAAAAAAAACAACAACAACAAAATTCACAATCAGCACATAATAACAACTACATCACAACAACTAAAATGAACCATATTTCAACAACAACCAGAACAAGTTCTGTCAGTTACATTCAACAACAACAAAAAAATTTGCATTGGAAAAAGACTGTATTGGGAAACACTTAATCGTGCTCGCCTCTTTCGAGCAGGTTGTTGCCGCCAGATTGAGGATGACGCCGCGACAATTTCTTTTTCTTCTCTCTCCTCTTTTCTGTCTCCAATAACATTTTCTTGATGCTCTTCTACTAGCTCTTCTTCTCGAGGTGGAGATGGAGCATGATATTGCCGTAGTTGCCACGGGCCAGATAGCCTACCCCTCACGCTCTTACGTCACTATGTACGTATGGATTTATCCAAATACCGGTTCAAAGCTTCACCCTTTCCTAAAACTTCTAAATTGCCCCGACATGAAGAGAGCATCTTCTGAGCAAACTTCTTCATAGGTTGGGCAGCATTACTTTTGAGTACCTGCGCGCATTCTTTTGCCATTTCCATGTATTATCGATCTAAAACACAAAAAAATATATATTAAACACATTCGGATTTGTAATCAATTTAATCAATTTAAAAATAAGGAAATTTCAATAAAATTTAATCATTATACTCACCAATGTACGTATAGATGACGCCTTCAGTTGGAACATGGGTTGTGAACTAGAATATGCGGGTGGTGGTTCAATCTCTCTCTTCTCAATTGGTAGTTGAGTACCAGCAGGTAGTTCCATATTCGGAGAGATGTACAAACGTGTAATCCTCTTGTATCAATCCATGTACTTCGTTTGCTGCGTGTCATCGTACGGGGAAACATCAACAACTACGAGTTCAAACCAACGCTCATTCCAATCTGCAACATGAACACGGTAAAAATTTGCCCAATCATGGGTAGGCATACGACTGGTACCCCTCACAGCGTGTAACTCAAAGTTGTATAGGTTTGCACATCGTTCGGGTAGATTTTGTTAAAGACCGAATTGAAAGACTCTCTCCGACCGCGGATGCTCCACTATACCAAAGTTGATGAGTGGAGATATCGTCATCCACAACTGCGACCCGGTCGTGCACACCAGTGGTAGTCTTCCTACCCGCTCGGGTGTATACGACACCCAAATCACGAACTTTTCTCGTCATTGGTCGAGCTCGTCTCTGTAATAAGTTAGTACACCTTTTGGGTTGTCTCTATAACTCCGTTTACCTACCCAATATACACCTAAGGGTGCTAACATATCCACATTTGGTACTTCGACCATCCAACCGTCCGCCAGTCTCGTAATTCGGGGAGACCCAAGTGTAGACGCTCCTATGATCAAATCTGTAACAAGACAATTGGACCGGTCATCTCGGTTTCATCTAATCCTACCGAACACAACGTCTTGTACAACGTTGCTAACGGGCAACTTCCCCAATTGTGCCGGCCAGCTAAGCCTAGGTCGGCGAATAGTCGTAGATACATATGCGGTACGGTATCTCCGGATGAGTTAGACAAGATAATCCCTCCAAGCACCATTAGAATGTACGCTCTGGTGTAGCACTGCACTTCGTGGTCGGTCGATGCATCGTTCAACCTCCCTTCAAAATTATTCTTCAACCAAGATAGTCGGATTGATTGTCCGACAAAAATAGTCCTATCTTCCTCGTCCTCCTCATCAAACTCTGTATCGAGGAGTTGATTACACAGCTCTCTCTTATCAAAGTTTATATTACTCGTCACGGCCATCCCATCTATTGAAAGACTGAAGATCATCGCTATATCTTGTAGCATCACCGTCATCTTACCGACCGATAGATGGAAGGTGTGCGACTCTGGGCTCCATCGCTCGACGAGTGCTGCAAGAAGTGCTCGGTCTAGTTTTACCAGACCCATCTACTGATTCTGTAGAAATCGGCCTGGACGAGGTATTCGACGATACGTGGGTGCACAAGTATAGTCTCGTGAGTGTGGAAATTACACCTCCATGTCGTCCCACCCCACATTGTCTCAGATCTATGGCGGTCTTGCAAGGTGAGTTTATCTTTATATAATGATCCTGGATCTCGTTTTGCTGCCGAAAAGGATGCACCAACCTACACCAACACATTGTGAAATTATTATTAGTGTAGTAACAATACCACTATATATAAAATTCACAATAAAAATTAAAAGTTCTCTTACTTATGTGGAATGTTCGCCCCGACTACTAACAGTTGGCCTTCTGGTTCCCCTCGTTCTAACCATTTCTCTGTAAGAAAGTTCCCATATATAAAACAATTTGTTCACAAAAAATTGGCATATATATAGATACAGAACCAAATATGTAAGAAAACCACACAAACGACTTTCAAAAAATACCAAACTTTGCGATTGGGTCTAAATTGCCGCACACAAGCTAACACAATTTGTAGAAGTGAGTTTGGACTCACAATCTTCAAGATACGGTCGTGTATCGCTTTCACTCTTGAAAAAAGAGCAGTCCACGAACGATATAGCAAACCGTGGGTGAGAACTCGCAACTACAAGTTGCTTTGGCTTGTCACTGGAAAAAACGACCTACTCGAAATTTTTTGTAATTATTGAGCAAGTTCTCTATTGAAAACTCGCTAGATACATAACAAAATACGTGAGAAAACCAAACAGACAACCACAAAAAATACAAAACTTTACGATTGGGTCGTGCTCTCCGCACATAATCCAACGGAACTTGTAGAAGCGAGTTTCGATCCACGGTTTCAAAGATACGGCTGTGTATCGCTTTCAATCTTGAAAAATAAGCGGAAAGTGATATATTGATGTATCTTGCAAACCAGGGATCAGAACTCACAGCTACAAGTTGCGATGGGTTGTGAATGGTTAGTCCGACCTACTCGCACAGTTTCATTTTTTTTGGAGTTTGTTTGAGCGGTTTTCTAGTGTGACCGTACTAAAAAGGTTCTGAGGTATATAGAAGTTTTTTCATATACGCGACAGAACAATACAAACCAGATCCAAAAATTCCGAAATTTGGCCGTTACTCCTGGCACACCAAACACAAGCCGACGCAACTTGCAGAGGTCAGTTCCGACTCCCAATTTGTAATATATGACTGTATATCGCTTTATATCCATTTTATTGAATAAAAATAATAAACGGACGTAACTTGCAAAGCGTGAGTCGGAAATTGCCTCTACAAGTTGGGTTGCCTTGTGCGTGGTGAGTCTGACCTGCTCGTAAAATTTGGAAATTTTTGGATCTCATTTGTTTACTTTTCCTATATTCTACAACTGCAACTAACACTACATCCACGAAAATGCAACAAAATATATACAACACACAAGATACAAAAATTGTAGACTCTCTAAATTGTAGACTACTACGCATTATACAAAAAATCAAACCCAAAAATTGAAAAAAAATTCAATCAATTAACATAGTTCATTACACTAAATTGTGAAAAAGTGAATACCTATTCCAGAGAGAGAGAGAGTTGTCGTAGATGTGAGGAGCCGCTGCTGTAGAAGAAGAAATTGTAGACTCTAGAGTTTCAAACAATTTGTGCTAGGGTTCGGGTGATTTGGGATTTTGGATTGGGTTAGGGTTTAGGGTATTCGGGAGAGGGAGGGAGAGAGATAGAGAGACTTCGAGAAGAGGGGGAGATCGAGAAGAGGAGGTCGGAGTAGAGGTAGAGTTTGGGGATGGGTTTCGCGAACTCCAGAGAAAGAGAGAGAGAGAGTTGACGACGAAGTGAGAGAGATGGAGAACTAAGTATGTAAGCCTAGGTTGATTTTAAAAAAAAAACAATCTAGGTGTGTTTTTTTTCGACAAAAAAAAAGTTCACGCCAAATAACGCTAAGTTTGAAGCATTTTTAGTATGAAGTACCTAAAATGCCCCTCCGCTATTAATAGGAGATCCGCTCAGCGGCAGTGATCTGAGCCGTTGATCACGATCAAGTGCGGTCCAATGGCTCAGATCGATGTTTTCCAACCCGTTGAAAACAAACCCGTTTTCAATAGAGCATTTCCCGGCCCTTCGGTTAAGAACTAATTTGGTGAGAACTCCGTGAGAACTCACGGAATAGACCCCCCATAAAAAATTCGAACTGACCATCTCGTTCTACACGCCTTAGATAGAATAACATAAAGAAATCAAGTAATTTGAAGTTCATTTATCCATGATTTACATCATCGTAAAATTGTATGGCTGAAAATTCTACTCCATTTGATGGATGGGCAAATGAACTTCAAATTACTTTATTTCTTTATGTTACGCTATCTAAGGTGTGTAGAACGAGATGGTCGGTTCGGATTTTTGATGGGCAAATGAACTTCAAATTCTACTCCGTGAGTTCTCACGGAGTTCTCACCAAAATTAGTTTTCAACCGAAGGGCCCCCTTTCGGTATATATATATATATATATATTCTTTTATTTTTATTTTTTTTGAGAGGACGCAGTTCCCAACTGCAAATTTTTTTCTAAGTCTTCACAACTTGGCTCTCTGTGTCTCAAGTAGTTTCAATTTTTCACCATATCCGCAGTTGGGAACTGCGGCTTCAAAATAGCTGTAGCCACAGTTCCCAACTGCAGCCTCTCTTTAAAATACAAAACTTATAAGTTTTTTCTAAGTCTCCACCACTTGACTCTCTGTGTCTCAAGTAGTTTTGATTTTTCACTAGCCACAGTTGGAAACTACGGCTTCAAAATAACTATAGTTGCAGTTCCCAACTGCGGTTATAACATTTATAGCTGACGCGGCAAAGGGTGGCGGACTCATGAAAATAGTTTTTTTTGTGGCTTAGAATTGAAAATAGTTTCAAAAAGTGGCTTAGTACCGGAAAAAATTCCCACTAACCTGTCCGTTAGAGCATCTGTAGTCGTCTGCTAAATATGCATATTATGCATATTTTGTAAAAAAACTCGCTACAGTCGTCTGCTAAATATGCATATTATGCATATTCTGCTACAGTAGATTGCTATATATGCGAGCGGATATGAGAATTATGCATATTATACAGGACAAACTTGAAGTTGCGTCCGACGAAAAAAATAATTTTTTAATTCGTCAGACGCAACTTGAAGTTGTGTTCGACGACATTTTAAAAAAAAAACATTTAATAACTTAAAACCAAAAGGAACTACATTTAATAAATTAAAACCAAAAGGGGGAATTCCTTGGACGCAACACGAAGTTGCGTCCAACGGAGGGGCCCACCGTTTTTATTTTATTTTATTATTTTATTTTATTTATTATTTTTTTTAAACTTAAATAGTTGTTTTAAATTAATAAAAAAATCTAAAAAATCGTCCGACGCAAAGAGAAGTTCCGTCTGAATTATTTAAAATATTATACAGATAAAAAATAGCAATCTACGACTGCAGCCCAGTAACCAAATATTATATGCATTTATTCATATATGCATATTTTACATATTGACGACTGTGGATGCTCTTATTTGTATGAAAACACTTTCCACCATGATGTCACATGTTAAAACAAAAGGACTCAGGTTTGAAGAAAAATAGACAACACAAAGCAAACTGACAACAAAGATTGCTAAACCTGGGCATTAACATCAACAACATGAAGATTACAGAAAATAATGCACGAAAATGAATTGACCTTTCGTATAAAACATTTATTAAGAAATGAACTGAGTATATACATCAAAAAAAAAATCAGCGGGATAATTTCCACTATCATTTCTGCTTTAATTTTAACATCTCCTTCCACTAAACCCCCTACGGGAAGCAAGCCATTTCCCCACCAAAAAAATTGAATTAATGGGCATTTAATTTAAGGCTACCACCAAGATCAAGTATAAATTAGGAAAAAAGGGGAAGAAAAAACAAAAAAAAAGACGAGATATCTACAGTATAACAGCATGCATGGCCTAAATATCTTCAAAGAGATGACTGGTTTTCAACAAAATTTGTTGACCTACAGAGATGAAAAATGTGCCGTCAACACATTCAGAGAGTCGCCACATCTTGGTTGTCATCTCCATGTTCTTGCCAAAATAGGATTTTCCATTTGAAACCATCACCAAGGCATTGCGTCTGACTGCCTCCAAGGTGCGATAGTAGCTGTTCTCCAACCTTCTCTTTATCAACGGAAAAGGGAATCTACACGCAAGGTGAGAAGAATACCTCAAATTCTGAAAATAAATAATAGCTACTGATATAGCTAAAAATGGGATTAAATCGGAACCTTTCAAATTAGGCACGAATCTTAAAGTTCACAGGGACAAAACGGTAATTTCACTTATAAACGGGTCCGAAATGGAATTTGGGTCTCTTCTCTTGGGCACAATAACCCCTAAACGGATCTGGTCAACTGAGAGCGGGTCCCAACCCGTTGAGAGACAGTTCAGGAAGATATGAAGAAATCCTGATCCGTCCATATCCTTGGGAGGTGGTTCTAACCACCTTTATCCAGCCACACCGGAAAGTAGAGATTTGCTCTTATCTCGAAACAGATCCCCACGGCGACTATAAAAACTCCCTAGCTCCTACCATTACAAGGTGATCTCTCTTTGCCTACCTAAAACATTTTGATATTCTTTTCTGAGTATTGACAAGAGTATCGGAGGGTGCGTCGCCGGGATCCATCCCGGTGTTTCGCACTTTGTGCAGGTCAGCGGTAGCACCAAGGAGCCAGCCTATCAACAGTGGAAGTGGTTAGGATTGACCTCTTCGATTCCTCACGAACCCATAAATTTATCTTATTGCCCCCACACCGAAATCAGCAGCAACAAATTGGCACCGTCTGTGGGTACCCGAATAGCAATCCGACCTACCCCCATCAATAGAAGCCACTCCTAGCTATGCCACCGAAGAAAGGGAAGTCAGTGGCCTCCAACCACAGAACAACCTCCAATCTCCCTCCGCCCCCGGAGGATCTCCCTCCGCCCATCCAACCGATCCAGCAGCTCGAACAACCAATTCCTCAGTCCATTCAGCAGCTTCTAGGGCCTCAAGTGGCGGTTGGGGAACCCTCTCGACAAAGTCGCCAGAAGCAGCCCCTGCATCAAGTCAATATCCCCGTACACAATCCTTCCCCCGACTCCATGGCCTCCCATAGCCCTCTAACGCCAAAAGATCTGCGAGATGTTCTCAACCACCGGTAGAACGATACAGATCTTCGAATCCGCTTGGACGAGAGGAGGACTCGTGAAGGGAACCCTCGCCGGGAGCATCAGAGGGACCAGTCACCGTACAGGACAGATCGCCGAGGGTCCAACTCCCCCAGGAGACAGAGAAAGTCACCCCAGCATCGCCAGAGAAGAAGCCGCTCCCCAGCTGGCCGTCCTGCACCTCAAGCTCATCGGGAGCAAGAGGCCCTAGTTACAAGGGCGGAGTTCCAGCAGTTCCAGGAGGCAATCCTATGGGCACTCAACGTCGCCCCCAACAACGACCAATGGGCTCCCAGTCCTCGGACCGCTCCCAACCATCACCGCCGCTCTCCCAGTCCTCGGCCGGCTCCGAGCCATCGCCGTCGCTCTCCCAGTCCTCGGCCCGCTCTGAGCCATCGCCATCGCACCCCCAGCCCACGGCCTACTCCAAGCTACCGCCGTCGCAGCCCCAGCCCTCTTCAACATGAAGACGAGTCTCGGGCTCAGCTAGGCATGACCGAAAGGAAGACTCGGTCTACCGCCGTCTCCACGAGATGGAAAGGCACCTCGGCCAGCTAGACAGAGATGAAGAACAACGGGCGAGGAACCTCCGCCTAAACAGGCCCCCGTTCTCCCGCACTATCATGGAGGCTCCCGTCCCAGATAACTTCAAGCCTCCACACTTTGAGTCTTACACTGGGGAGTCAGACCCCACTGATCACATTGAGAGTTTCAAAACTCTCATGATGATCCATCATGCCTCTGACGCCCTTCACTGCAAGACCTTCCCGACCACACTCAAGGGGCCAGCCGGGGAGTGGTATTCCAGACTTGCTCCGGCCTCCATCTTCTCCTTTGACAAGTTCGAAGGTCTCTTCCTCACACATTTTGTGAGCAGCCGCCGTTCTGAGAAGACGAGCACCTCATTGCTCTTCCTCAGCCAAAAGAAGGGCGAGCGACTGAGGGATTACGTCAAGCGGTTCACCGCGGAGGCTAGGTCTATCGCCTCCCTAGATCAGTCAGTAGCTTCGGCTGCTTTCCAATCTAATGTCATTAACCCTGATCTCAGGGCGTCCCTGGCCAAGAAGCCTCCCCGAGACTTCTCAGAGCTCCTTCTCAGGAGTGAGAAGTACATTCGGGCTGAAGAAGCCCGCAACCGCCCCACTCTTGAGGGGTCATCTTCCGGGAACAAACGGAAGACCGCTGAGGAAAAAGGAGCTAAGAAGTCCAAAAGGACAATGGAGGTCAACGTCGCACTCTCCCCCGCTTCGAAAAGTTCACTCCGCTCAATGCGAGTGTCTCCACCATCCTGATAAAAATTGGGAACAAGGGTATTTTACACTACCTCCGAAGATGAACACCCCCGAGAAGAAGAGAAATTGGGATAAATGGTGCCGCTTCCACAGGGACCACGGGCATGACACAGATGACTGTCGGGCCCTGAAGGACGAAATCGAGGCCTTCATTCAAAGAGGGCAGCTCGCTAGGTTCGTAAGGAGGGACAGGGCCGATCCACCTCCACCCCCCAGGGGGGCTAATAGGCGAACCGAATAACATGCGAAGACTCCGGATGTCGAAGCAGAGGCCATCCTACACCTTATACACGGAGGCCCAATAGGAGGAGATTCTAACTCCTCCCGAAAAGCCTTCGTTCGGAAAGTGAACGCCGTGCAGAGTCATCCCCTCTGAAGGGTCTTGGGGTCCCTGTCATGTTCTTCAATAGAGACTTGGAGGGCGTCCGCACGCCCCATTGCGATGCCCTCGTTATTAACTTCCGAATGGCAAATTTCGACGTACGCTGGATCTTGGTGGACAATGACAGCTCGGATAATAGTATTTTCTTGGAGGCGTTCAAAGGCCTCCAGCTGTCGAGAGATTGGCTCAAGCCCGCTGTCTACACTCTTCATGGATTCACCGGGGTACCGGTGACGATCGAGGGAGTTATAACCCTCGACGTGACCGCTGACAGAACCCCGGTCACCCGCACAGAGACGATGGACTTCATAGTGGTAGATGTGAAAGCCGCCTATAATGTTATCCTGGGTCGACCAGGTCTGGCCACACTCCAGGCCATCCCTTCGGCCTATCACATGGAGATGATGTTCCCCACCCCCACAGGAGTGGGAGAGGTGAGAGGGAGCCAGGAGGCGGCTCACAAGTGTTACATGACCTCGATGGGAGGCCCGATCCTCTCCCTGGAAGCCCTCAAACTCCCACGGGAAAGTAGCCAGACTATCTCCAAGCAAGTGGACGAGCTGGAGGAAGTGGCCTTCTCAGAAGAAGATGCCACCAAGACGTTCCGAATCATTAATGCACTTTCCCCCTCCATCAAGAAAGACATCTCCTAATGCATAAGGGAGAACCGCTATCTCCTTGCCTGGACCGCGACCGATATGCCTGGGATCTCAGAGGAGCTCTTGATGCACCACCTTAGTGTTGCCCCGGGAGTCAAGCCCGTCCAGTAGAAGCAACGCAAGTTCGCTCCCAAGTGCCAACAAGCGATCAAGGAGGAGGTCGAGAAGCTCTTGAACGCCCGATTCATCCAGGAGGTGAACTACTCTGAATGGCTATCCAATGTGGTGATGGTTAAAAAAGCCAACGGGAGCTGGAGGATATGCATCGATTTTACCGACCTCAACAAGGCGTTCCCGAAGGATCTATTTCCCCTTTCGAGCATCGATGCTCTGATCGATGTGACCTCCGGCCATGAGCTCCTCAGCTTCATGGATGTCTTCTTGGGATACAACCAGATCCGGATGTTCCCTCTCGATATCCCGAAGACCTCGTTCGTGACTGACCAAAGCCTGTACTGCTATCGGGTCATGCCGTTCGGTTTGAAGAACGCGGGAGCTACATACCAGCGCCTAGTCAACAGGGTCTTCCGAGACCAGATTGGCCGGAACATGGAAGCCTATGTGGACGACATGTTGGTCAAGAGCATCCGAGGGCGGGAACATGTCCTCGACCTCCAGGAAGCCATCGATGTGTTGAGGAGGCACAACATGAGGCTAAATCCGAGCAAGTGTGCGTTCGGAGTCTCATCCGGCAAGTTCCTAGGGTTCATGGTCAGCCAGAGGGGCATAGAGGCCAACCCCGAGAAGATCCAGGCCATACTCAAAATGGCTCCCATCTCCAGTGTTAAAGATGTTCAGAGGCTCACCGGGCGCCTTGCGGCGAATTGGGCATTTCCTTTCTAAATCCGGGGAGAAGTGCCTCTCGTTATTCAAGGCCCTCAGGGGGGCTAAAGGCTTCGAATGGGGGCAACAGCAACAAGAGTCCTTCGACTAGCTCAAGGCATACTTAGCCAGCCCCCCACTCTTGAGCAAGCCAAGGCCCGGGGAGGTCTTCTACCTATACATCACCGCTTCGGAGCAGACCCTCAGCACTGTCTTGGTAAGAGAAGAAGACAAGACTCAGAGGCCCATCTACTACGTGAGTAAGGTCCTCCGAGACGCTGAACTCCGTTACCCGAAGCTAGAGAAAATAGCCTTTGCCTTTGTTATGGCAGCCCGAAAGCTCCGCCCTTACTTTCAGTCTCATTCGGTAGACGTTCTTACTGACCAACCGCTGAAACAAGTTCTCCACTAGCCCGAAACATCGGGACGATTGATGAAATGGTCCATAGAGCTGAGCCAGCATGATATCAGCTACCAACCCAGAACCGCTATCAAGGCACAAGCCATAGCCGAATTCATTGTGCAGAGCACCATTTCCAACCCCTGCGAGTCGGCGGCCGAACCCTTGGTCTGGACTGTTTATGTTGACAGATCCTCGTGTGCTGACGGATGTGGGGCTGACATTATCTTGACCGGCCCAGACGGTTTCGTTATGCAGTATTCCCTCCGCATAAACTTCCGTACCTCGAACAACGAAGCCGAGTACGAGGCCCTCATAGTGGGGCTCTACGTGGCCCGCAAAGCAGGGGCCGAGCATATCCAGATCTTCAGTGATTCATAGCTGGTCGTGAATCAAGTGTTTGGAGAGTACGCAACAAGAGATGAGCGCATGGCCAAGTACCTGGCAAAGGTAAAGGGACTACTAGCTTTATTCGAAGATGCTCGACTACAGCGGGTTCTTCGAGAGGAAAACGCACAGGCGGATGCGCTCTCAAGGCTCGCCTCCTCCTCCCTCCAGGGTTTGAAGCGAACCATATTAATAGAGGTCCTCCAGATACCAAGTATTGAGGAAGACAGCTTAGAGCCAATGGAGACTATTCCCCTCACACCTGGGAAGAATTGAATGAACCTACTCGAGTACCTTAGAGACGGAGTTCTTCCAGCAGACCCAAAAGAGGCGAGAAGGATCAGGACCAAAGCCGAGCGGTACACACTTCTTGATGGAATCATGTACAAACGCTCCTACACTCAAATCGACGGCCGACCCTACCTGAGGTGTCTCTCCCCTGAGAAAGCACTCTATGCCCTGAAGGAGGCCCATGACGGTATGTGTGGCGCGCACTTGGGAGCGAGATCCCTCGCCAGTAAACTCTTAAATTATGGGTACTTCTGACCCACACTACTTGGTGACTCCGAAGAGTACGTCCGCCAATGGGACTCCTGCCAGAGATTCTCTCCAATCCGTCGCCTACCACAAGCCTAACTCTCCTCCTTGGCAAGTCCAATCCCTTTCTCAATGTGGGGGATGAACTTGCTCGAACCATTCCCTCCAGCGTTGGGCCAGTTGAAGTTCCTGGTTGTGGCAATATACTACTTTTCCAAGTGGATCGAGGCCGAACCCCTTACAACGATCACTGAGAACAAGGTTCAGAAGTTCTTTTGGAAGAACATTATTTGTCGGTTTGGTGTACCCCGTATCCTCATAACCGACAATGGAACCCAGTTTGCAGGGGCGACCTTCCGCAACTTCTGCACCGACCTCGACATCCAGCAGCGGTTCTTCTCAATATCTCATCCTCAGTCCAATGGCCAAGCGGAGAATGCCAATCGACAAATACTCTCCGACCTGAAGAAGAGGCTCGATAAATCCACCAAGGGATTATGGGTCGAACAGCTGCCTAATGTGCTATGGAGCTACCGCACCACGAAGAGAACTCCGACGGGAGAAACCCCTTCAATCTTACTTATGGCTCCGAAGCCATTATCCCCCTCGAGGTCGGCATACCTTCGCCGCGGCTGATCGCTTACAATGAAGAGCAGAACGCGAACCAGCTTCACAACAGTTTTGACCTCATCGATGAGATCCGTGAGAGAGCTTCCATCAGACAGGAGACGTACTAACGTAGGGTCACTCAGTCCTACAACAAGAATGTCCGACCAGCTAATCTTAAAGAGAGAGACCTAGTACTCCGAAAGCTGTCGATCTCCATTCCGAGTAAAAAGGGCAAGCTAGCACCCAATTGGGAAGGACCGTATAAGGTCTCCAGAGTTATTCACCAAGGTGAGTATCAACTCGAAGACCCGAGGGGCAGGAGAATACCGAGGACATGGAACGCGGAGCACTTGATGAAGTACCAAGAAGGTGTTTGAACACTGCTCCAAGCAACTTCCCTTAGAGCGCTCCATAAAACATGTCAAAGTATTTTTTATTTTCCTTATCAAAGTGTAAGGGTGGCTCGCAACTTAGAAGTGGCCGCCTAATTATTTTCAATAAAAGCAATCTACCCCTGCAAGTTCTCTATTTTGAGCATTCTAATTGTACTACTTTGGTGCTTACAAAAAAAAACATTAAAACGACATGCTCGGTGTCCAACACTTGGTTTGATTCCGCTTCAACTACTTGCTTTTAAGCGAGTACGAAGTGGTTCACCATCGGAATTGCTCCCACAGCTGTTGATATTTTTTAAACGACACGCTCGGAGTCCAACACTTGGTTCGATTCTGCTTCAACTACTTGGTTTTAAGCGAGTACGAAGTGGTTCATCATTCGGAATTGCTCCCACAGCTGTTGATAATCTCTAAACGACAAGATCGGAGTCCAACACTTGGTTCGACGCAACTTTTGCTCCTTGCGAACGAGCGAGTACAAAGTGGCTCACCATTCGGAATTGCTCTTCCAACTGTTGACACTCGCAAACGCTAGCAAAACACTCACAAGTTCAAGAAATAAGTACTATTTTATTAAAGTTTGAGGTACAAGTCTAACTACAGACCAACAAATCACATTTACAAAGAGATACAAAACTCATGTGAAAAAAGATTACAAAATTACAGAGATCTGCTTTAACCTCTCCTAGGGAGTGGGACACTTCTATTAAGAGATAACCGAGGTCGGCGAGCGCCGTGCAGGCTGTGGCTTTACTTCCATGGAGATATCTGGACCGGCGAGCCGAGTTGCGTCTTCGGCGCCTGAAAGCCTAAGTGTCGCCCAGCAGATGCTCCGCTCGACGAGCCAGCCACTCCACTCTGCGCGTCCCCAGGGGTGCCTCGAGACGGGGGGCGAGAGTAACGCCAACTCGTGGAACGACCTTCCTTGGAAATATTCGCCTCGGAGACAAGAAGTGGTTCTGACGTTGCTCCCCTCGGCAGCCGTCGTAGCCGATGGTTCTCTGCCTCTAGCTCCACAAACCGTTCCTTCAGCGAGTCGCCTGTCACTCGGATCTTCAGGAGAGGCATTCAGCTAGAGCTGCCGGTGAGAATCCTCGGAAATAACCCTCCGAAGGTGCGCCATTTCAAAGCTCTTCTCGAGCACGACATTCTTTAACCCCTCTCGTTCAGCCCTGTCATTGAACAAAGACCGAAGAAGATACTTGAGCCGCAAGCCTTGGCCGAAGGCCATTGAGGGACACATCTCCTCTCCATCGGGGGGCACTTCGCGAGCCTTCTCTTTTAGACACTTTAGCTCGGAGTCATGACGAGCCAACGTCAGCTTAAGATGGTTCAGCTCCGACTCGGCTTTGAAAAGCCTCTCTCGAGTCTAAACGAGGCCCAACCTCGTTACCCCTAGACCAGACCGGTGGCGTGCTACTTCGGCCATTGGAGGCACTTCAACAATTTGTGATGCTTCGCCGATCTGAAAAAAGCCAGAACATGAAGGTACTAAGTTTAAATGGCTCCTACAGGATAGCTCAAAGGCAAAGTTTGATCCAAATACAACACTTGGTCAAAAATTTTCTCAATACATTGAGTACAAAATGCGGTGACCAGTCCGCAACAAGGCGATACAAAATCAAAAAAGAGTGAAAACAAAGTCAGGGAGCCACCTCGAGGTGCTGCTACGCACTCTTGCTCGTCACCGTCATAAGCGCCCCCTCCGGATTCGCCACCTCCTCCACGACCCCTTCGGCTTCTTCCTCCCCTCCATCGGGCTCAGCCTCTACTGGGGTATAATCTACTCGCCTTCGATCGGGTCGTACAGGTGATACCCCGAGCTATCGAAGTCTGGGATGCGGGCCGCGACATGCTTGAGGGCTCGAGCGTAGGACTCCTCCATGTTGGTGAGCATGTGGGCCTCCGCCTCGGTTTGGATGGCCGCCGTCACCTCGGCTACCGCTGCGTCCCGCTCCTCCTGCATCTCCTCCGAGGCCTTTAAGGCCTTCTCCTTCTCCATCTCGGCTCGGGCCTTCCCCTTCTCCAGCTCGTTCGCCCTCGCCGCTTCGGCCGCGATGTGCTCGTTAGCCTTGGCCAGCGCCGCCTCCAGAATGTCGATCTGAACGGCTCGGGACTCCGAGAGCTGTTGCTCGGTCTCATACATCTTCACAGCCTTCGCTTGCTCGGCCCTATCCCCTATCGCTCATCGTCTTTAGTTCCTTCTCTTGCTCGGTGAACTGCTCCAGCAGGTGACTAAAGTGACATGTGATCTGAAAGTCGAAGAGAAAAAAGGATGCGAGCATCAAAAACCACAAACTTCGAAATTCCATAACAAGGACACTTACCGACATCGTGGCCCGAGAAATCTCTAGCGCGTCGTCGCCCACGGTTCCTGCCATCAACACCGCTCAGTCCTTCGGGGTCGGTAGGTGGCGCACGGCCTGCATGCTCATCGCGGCATCGCCGAGGAAACCGTCGAGCTTCATCACCCTCCAGTCGGGGACGAAGGGCTTCTTGTGCTAGGATAGCCTCTGCCTCGGCGGTGAGGGGCGGCACTTCGAGCGCTAGCGCGGCTCTGACGGAGAATGCCCTGCTAGAAGGCTCGGAAGCCGTGGTCGAGGGAAGGGCAGCTTGAGGAGTAGAGGGAGAGGCGGAGACCAAGTCCACAACGGATATGGAAGCCGAGGGTGCCTGGGCTGCTCGGCCGGACGGGGGTCCCGTCGTCGTCCTCTTCCACTTCTTATTGTCCGGTCCCTTCGCGGCTCCCACACTTTGCTTCGCCAACAGGGCTCTGAAATCCATACCGGGGGCCTTTGAAAAAGAAAAACCGAAGGGAGTTAGCGCCTGAAGAGAACGATAGTTAAAAAAATAAAAATAAATAAAAATAAAAATAAAAATTAGACGGAGCGCACTAGGGTCGATCCGATTGAGACCCCCACCGAAGAGGACCCCCTTGGTGATATCTTTCCAACCCAGGGTCGGAAGACCGAGGATCTTTGACACGACCTCCTCTTCCTCCTTAGTCAGCACCGGCTCGGCCTTCGCCCACTTCGGAACATCCTCCTTCCAACTCGTCGGAAAACTCCACGGCTCGAGACCTCAGATCAAAAAGTACTTTTCCTTCCAATTAGCTTAACCCCCTTCCACGGATACAGGTAATACCGGTACTCCATCTTACTCATGCGGCAGATCCGGAAGAGACTACGAGGCAAGACGAGCCGAGGCTCGGCCCCTACTGCCTAGCATTGAGGGATGAAAGCGATGATGTGTCGCCACATGTTTGGCATGAACTCACCAGGCTCAGGCCATACCATTGTAGCACTTCGACTACGAACGGTGACAGAGGTAGCCGAAGGCCGGCATTGAGTGTGTCATAGGGGAAGACACAAGTGTCGGGCGAAGTCTCCGTGCACGCTCGGAAGCCCGGACCGGGGAGGAGCAAGGTGTACTCCTTCGGGATCCGGAAGCCCTTCCTGATATGCTGAAGATCCGCCTCGGTCAGAATCGAGGGGATATCATTAACCTCAGAAGGATCCCTCGGACGATTCTCCTCGTAGGTGGCAAACCTCCCGTATACCACCTTGGACAGAAGGTCTCCGGAGTACTTCCTAACCTTCCCGAGGCTCAATATTGTGGACGGTAGCCGACCTAATGTGCCAGCCCCCTTCACACTCTCCCCGATGGTCTTCACGATTGCCAACCTCGCTACTTCCTTCCCCTTGCCCACTGCCGGGGAGACCACTAAGGGTCGGTCGCTCTCTCGGTCCGAGGTGGAGGTCATACTCCCCGACGACGCTCTAGACATCTTTAGAATACAAGTTAAAGATATTTAATTACCTTGATGCGATGGCTATGGTCGGAATAGTTCGCTGGAAAGATGATCTCCTGGCCACGACCGCTAGCAGCGCCACTCGAGAGCAAGAAACAGTTTAGAAAGTGAAAAGTAAAAGTGAGAAGTGAAGAATGGGGGAGGGGAGAGAGGAGAGTGAGATCTTATAGCACTAATGGAAATTTGGGTAGGCTTTCAGACATTTTTGGTCCCCCACAGAAGCATAAATGCCTAATTTCTCGTGATTCGTGCCTGATCTCAATCAGATGGCCATGATTGTGCCACGTCGCTCGGAACCACAATCCGAGCAACCGGGACACCGAGCTGCGTATTGGAGAAAAATTACCCTCTCCTCGTGATTCGCGCTTGGTCTTCATCAAACGGCCCAGATCTCGCCACGTCGTGAAAAATCACTCTTTTCTCGTGATTCATGCCTTGTTCCTCGTGATCCGTGCCTGATCTCCATCAGACGGCCATGATTGTGCCACGTCGCTTGGAACCACAATGCGAGCAACTGGGGCACCGAGCTGCGTATTGGAGAAAAATCACTCTTTCCTCGTGATTCGTGCCTGATTCCCATCAGACGGCCCTGATTGTGCCACATCGCACGGAACCACAATCTGAGCAACCGGGGCACCGAGCTGCGTATTGGAGAAAAATCACTCTTTCTTCGTGATTCGTGCCTGATCCCCATCAGACGGCCCTAATTGTGCCACGTCGCTCGGAACTCCAATCCGAGCAATTGGGGCACCGAGCTGCGTATTGGGGAAAATCACTCTTTTCTCGTGATTCGCGTCTGATCTCCATCAGACGGCCCTGATTGTGCCACGTCGCTCGGAAGCCCACTCCGAGCAATCGAGGCACCGAGCTGCGTATTGGAGAAAAATCACTCTTTTCTCATGATTCGTGCCTGATCTCCAACAGACAGCCCTGATTGTGCCATGTCACTCGGGACCACAATCCGAACAACCGGGGCACCGAGCTGCGTATTGGAGAAAAATTACTTTTTCCTCGTGATTCGTGTCTGATCCCCATCAGACGACCCTGATGTGCCACGTCGCTCGGAACCCCAATCCGAGCAACCGGGGCACCGAGCTGCGTATTGGAGAAAAATCACTCTTTTCTCGTGATTCGCGCCTGATCTCCATCAGACAGCCCTAATTGTGCCATGTCGTTCGGAACCCCATTCCGAGCAACCGAGGCACCGGGGCGCGTATTGGAAAAAAATCACTATTTTCTCGTGATTCATGCTTGATCTCCATCAGACGGCCCTGATTGTGCCACGTCGCTCGGAACCCCAATCCGAGCAACCGAGGCACCGAGATGCGTATTAGAGAAAAATCACTCTTTCTTCGTGATTCGTGCCTGATCTCCATCAGACGGCCCTGATTGCACCACGTCGCTCGGAACCACAATCCGAGCGACTGAAGCACCGAGCTGCTCATATGGAGAAAAACACTTCTGAACCACAAGAACCGTCAGATCATCTCAAAATTCGCGTCACAATCTGATCAACAGCCCAGATTCAACCACGCCACCAAGCACTGATCCATCGTCTGATCATTCAGATATTCGCGTGATTGCTGATGGACGTCCCAGATCGGACCACGTCATAAATACTGTGATTAAATCTTTTTTTTAAATTTATTAATTCGAATTATTTATCTAAAAGTTGCAAAAAAAAAGATTAAAAATTTGGAAAAATTAATTAAAAATTCTAAAAATAATTATAAATTTGGGAAAATATTTTGCGCCCCTGGGTAATTAATTATTAGTTAGAATAATTAATTGGTGCTCTCGGAAAATAAATCATCGCTTTGCAAAATTGAATAAATGATTCGAAAAATAATATAAAAAATGGAGAGAAATCTCCAAAAACCCAGAAGAGCCTGAGAACACTCGGGCATGTTACCAGCTCAGAAAAACATTGTTACCTCTCGAACAGATTCGAACCCCCTTTTAGAACACTGATAAAGTCCTGTACGCCATTGGAACAGCAAAGCTACTCCCATAGGCTGTAGCAAACAGTCTTTAGGAGTGGGGGGCTCGTGATATGGCTAAAAATGAGGTTAAATCAACTGTTTAAGTTGGCACGAATCTTAAAGTTCACAGGGGCAAAACGGTAATTTCACCTACAGGCGGATCCGAAATGAGATTTGGGTCTCTTCTCTTGGGCCCAATAACCCCTAAACGGATCTGGTCAACTGAAAGCGGGTCCCAACCTGTTGAGAGACAGTTCAGGAAGATATGGAGAAATCCTGATCCGTCCATATCCTTGGGAGGTGGTTCTAACCACCTCTATCCAGCCACACCGGGGAGTAGAGATTTGCTCTTATCTCGAAGCAGATCCCCACGGCGACTATAAAAACCCTCCTACCTCCTACCGTTACAAGGTGATCTCTCTTTGCCCACCGAAAACTTCTTGATATTATTTTTTCAGTATTCAGAAGAGCGTCGGAGGGTGCGTCGCCTGGATCCATGCCGGTGTTTCGCACTTTGTGCAGGTCACCGACAGCACCAAGAAGCCATCCTATCAATATTGAAAGTGGTTAGGATTGACATCTTCAATTCTTCACGAACCCATAAATTCATCTTGTAGCGCCCCGATTTCCAATACTGGAAAAACCGAGACACGAGCCAAGACCTTTTCTTCAATTAGTCACAATACACAGAAAAACAGGAGAATTTAAAACTTTTTATTCGACACTCAATACATTACAAGTCTGAACATTATACAACTGCAATGCATTACAATAGAGTTACAATATTACCTTTACATTTTCAAGTATTACAACCTTCAACATCTTACATCAGGGTACTTCCAACTAATAGATGATCAACACACATTTTACAGCGGAACTAACTACGACATTGACTCCTTGCCTTCCTTGCCTTGAGTCCTCCTGAATCTCGCTCTTGTACTTCGGCGATCCAGTACCTATGAAAGTGGGGACGTCAGTATTCACTGACGCTTAAAGGCTGATATCAAGCAGCGAATCTCCCAAACAACATACAAAACATGGCAATGGTGTTGGTGCAGTTTAAGTGTTCGTGAGTGCTATGACTAGACTCTAATGCGATATTTAAATAGAACTAGGATGCTTCATATTCTAATGTCAGCGAGTCTCCGAAGCAACATGCAGCCCATACTACATGCGACCCCATCTCAAGCCGTTTCTCCATATATAGGGATTTGAACCCGCGTTATGAATTCTAATTGTACACAACCTGTTCCTGACAATACTCCATGACTCTGTGAGGTTGCAGAAGGGATCGAGTCCCCCTATACAGTCTGCTTATGGTGTCTCCGTTTTCCACTACTACCCGGCATGCCGGACCTCACTCCAAACCAGACGATCCCAGTGTATCGGGCCTCGTTCCAAAATCAAACCATAGGGTCTCGCAAGCGCAGGGTAGCGCGAAGCCTACCCTATGGCACCCTCTGGGGTCTCGCAAGCGCAGGACTGCACAATGCATCCTGTGGCACCCCAGCCACGGTATTTCAGAAATTAACAGAGCAAGATACGCAACCCGTGTCCTCAACTCGTGAGACGGCACCGTGCGTATCCCTTTGACGGGAAGGTACAACCCAATATCACCACCTAAGGCCTGCCTCAAGGGACAAGTTGGTCGTAAGGTGCCCCCTACAACCAACTCCACTCTTTTTGGCAAGGGTCTGAGCAAAATGATCTTTATAAGTCACTACCTTAATGATGTCCCTGACTCGACAATTCTAGGGACGATAATATTATAAACATAACATGCTAGGCCTTAAATTAGGCTTCGCAAGACAACTCTACTAGGCTGCTCAACCTAGACTCACCAGAATCCTTCGGGATCCGATTCCTGGCCCATCGATCCAAGACCTCGGCCGTGCGAATATACATGCATGCCGCTACCCTAAACTTGGATTCCGTCTATACTCCGGTCCTCGATCAACCTACCCTGGTTAAGATTCGACGGTACACAAGGAGTGACTCCTCCACAGTTCCTTAGGGTAAGAAAACATATGTCTTGATGGTCGATAGCCCTTAGGGTGGTAATATCACCCTAGACGAGCACAACGAACAGTGTGCTAGCTAACAAGCTATATATGAGTAACAACCACATACGAGCTAATAAGCTACATATGAAACAATAGCTACCTATGAGCCAGGCGGGCCTCGTAGGAGATAACCACTTACATACCAGCCAAATAAGTCGCGTATGAGACCAACAGCTACGCACGGGCCGGTCGAGCCGCGTACGAGACAATAACCTACATACAAGCCAATTAAACTACGTATGAGACCCACAACTACATACGGGCCAGTCGAGCCACGTACGAGCACAACCATATGCAAACAACCATACAGGTAATCAATCCTAGAAGCAACCAAAAGTGCTTACTAGCAACTCGATCTTCTATTATTAGAAGCAACAAAAGGATCTACTAATAGTCTATGATCAGTATTTTACCAATAAAAAACCGAAGGCGACATAACAACCATTATCAACTGACTACTAATAGTGGTCTTCCCAATCCTTATTACTTCAACCTATAGTGCCTTAAGCATGGCATACAATTGCAAGCATCTTCCTACGACAATCTAATTATATAACATAACCGCTCACCACAATAGTCCTAAGTACGAATATGATTAAGCATGTACTTATATTAAGCTTGAGCATGAAAATCACTATGATCTAGACATGAAGTCCACGATAGTCAAGCATAGGTTATAACTTGAGCGTGAAGGCTTACCACTCATCATGACTAATCATCACAACCCAAGCATGGATATATAACTAATATGAACATACAACATTCCAAGGCATGGTAGGTATTCTAACATTAATCCTACAACATTCTAAGCATGTATTTAAACTCTAACACGGTATACTTCATTCCTAGACATGGTATGCTACTTTAACAATAACATATAGCATGGTGTACGTTTTAGTAACATTCTAGTCATGTATACTAGTTAAGTATCAACCTACAATATAGCATGAGTTTCTACAACAATTCTAGCATGGATAGAATATAACATAAAAATCACTACAACTAACCATGGACTGTTACCTTAAATTAAGCATGAATATCTACTATAAATTAAGCATGAATCTCATTAGCATGGATACCATTAACTTAACATAAACAATAATTAGCATGACACCTATTTACTTAGCATGAATAATGATTAAGCATGATCATCTACTAACATAGCATGAACAAATACTTATCTAAGCATGGGTATCATGTAAACATGAATATTTATTTAATCTAGCATGGTATACAACTTTCCTACCATTAATCTAGCATGGTATACAACTTTACCTACAATTAAACTAACATGGTATACAACTTCCCAACCATTAATCTAGCATGGTATACAACTTACCTATAAGCATGTAAGTATGGATAAGTTAATCTAGCATGATATACCACTTTCCCACAACTATCTAAGCATAGATAAATTAAACTAGCATGGTATACTACTTTCTTACAATCATCTAAGCATAGACAAATTTAGCTAGCATGGTATACTACTTTCCTACTATCATCTAAGCATGAATCTTATTAAGCATGAATAACTACTAAACATGAATATCTTACTAAGCATGGATAACTACTAGTATGAACATGCAACATTCCTAAGTATATAGATATATACTTCTAAACATGATAAGTAATTTTAGCATTTATCTTACAACATGTATATCATTCCTAAACATGATAGGAAATTTTAGAATAAATCCTACAACATTTTAAGCATGAATATCATCCCTAAACATGATAGGTAATTTTAGAATAAATCCTACAACATTCTAGCATGAATATCATCCCTAAACATGATAGGAATTTTTAGAATAAATCCTACAACATCCTAAGCATGAATATCATCCCTAAACATGGTAGGAAATTTTAGAATAAATCCTACAACATTCTAAGCATGAATATCATCCCTAAACATGATAGGTAATTTTAGAATAAATCCTACAACATTCTAGCATGAATATCATCCCTAAACATGATAGGAATTTTTTTAGAATAAATCCTACAATATTCTAGCATGAATATCATCCCTAAACATGATAGGAATTTTAGAATAAATCCTACAACATTCTAGCATGAATATCATCCCTAAACATGATAGGAATTTTTAGAATAAATCCTACAACATCCTAAGCATGAATATCATCCCTAAACATGATAGGTAATTTTAGAATAAATCCTACAACATTCTAAGCATGAATAAATTAATCTAATCCAATCTTAGCATGGTATTTACTTTAACATAAGCACAATATCCATTTAATATCCATAATCATCTACTAAAATTCTTTATCTAGTCATAACAAGCATCTATAAAACATAAACCTTTTCTACAATTTGTGTAGATATCTACTACAACCATTTTATTTGGAACATACACATCTACTACTACTTCTTTATTTAACCATAAGTGTCTACCAAAATTTACATAACATCTATAACTACTTCATTTTAATATCTACTACTACTACTTTATTTAAACATACTACTACTACTTTATTTAAACATACTACTACTATTTTATTTTAACATGAACATAAACATCTACACTACTTCTTTTAATCATCTACTACTACTAATACTACTTTATTTTAACCATAAAACATCTACAACTATCTACTACTACTACTACTTTATTTTAACCAAGAACATAACATAAAACATCTACAACTACTTCTTTTAATCATCTACTACTACTACTACTTTATTTTAATATGAACATAAATATCTACAACTACTTAAATGTCTACTAATCTTTATTAGCATTGATTTCTTATTATTACTAGTGACCATAAAAAAAAGAGATCTTTTTATTCATTCTACAACTAGTGATTTCTTTTTCATAATTAGAACTAACATCTAATTTAGGTTCTTTTTACTTAAGATTATAAAGAAAACAACAATAATAAAAATAAGGTAAGAACCTTCATTTGGTTCAACCAACCATATGCTTATCTTTTTAGTCCAAGTTCAATACAAGTCCTACAACCGAAAATGGTTGTATAAAAAGGTTCATATGCTTTGTCCATGAGTTCACATCAAGTCCTACAACCCCAAACGGTTGTATGTACAAGTCCATATGCCTTATGTCATTTTAGTCCAATTAACAAACACAAACAACAACTACAACTATAAAGATTTAATCTTTATGTCTATTTAGCACTACCCTTTGTTTCTTTTCTTTTCATGTGGTTATTAACTTTAACATAAACATACAAAATAAGGATTACATACAACAATACCATCACAACAAACCATTCCCAAAAGAACCAAAGAAAACAAAACAAGGAGGATAAGAAGAAGAAGTCAAAACAACAATATAAACAAACAAACAACAAAAGAGAAACCCCCACCTTGTTCAACTTGTAGGAAGGACTAGCTAGCTAAAACTTCTCCTTCCCCTAGCTCCTAGAACTTCTTATGGAACCTACAAGAAAACTCTCTTGTTAGTTTCTTCTCTTTCTTTTCCTTTCCTTTCTTTCTTTGTGTTTTCTAAAATGAGACAAGGTGGAGAAGGAGGGGGTATTTATAGGAGGGGAGAGGAGGGGAAGAGTGTAAATGTGCACTCACATTTTGCACAAAAACCCCAAGAAGAGGCAACCGGCCATGCCCTAGGTGGAGGAGGGGTAAGGTGTAGGGTATGGTCCTAGGTATGAGTTGGAAGCATGGTAGAAAGGGATAAGGTTTCTAGAAGGGATTTTAATCTTCTCATGCATACAACCCTAGATTAAGCCTCCTAATCAAACCCTAACCATCTAATTAAGTTGTCATGACAAGATGAGTACATTGTCCAAGAGTACATGCTATATATTTTGTATAATGTACTAAGTACCATACAATTTTATATATATGTATAGGCTAAATTTGAAAAAACCCCTTAAACTATTCCTTTTATGCAGAAAACCTCACTAAACTATTTTTTATGCAGAAACCCCCCCTAAAGTATGTTTTCAAAAAACCCTCCTGAAGTATATTTTCAAAAAACCACATCTAACTTTTATGCTTGTATTAGATAACCTCATTCATCTTTGCAAGTTGATTCAGAAAATATCGTGCATCTTTCTCATTATATTCAAAAAACCTCACTAAACTTTAGCAGAAAGCTCACTAACACGTAGTGGGTTTTTTGCAACCGTACTTTAGGGGGGGTTTCTGCATAAAAAATAGTTCAATGAGGTTTTTTGCATAAAGGGAATAGTTCAAGGGGTTTTTTTTCAACTTTAGCCATATGTATATGTATGTGTATACCAAAATTCCTTATATAATCCCCATAAATAGTTTAATTTGAAAATAATAATAAAATAAGTTTTATTATCAATTCGGAGGATCGCGCTACCAATTTGATGTACTTCGGATGTACACAGACCGATATATGCGCGTAGACAATGTTTGTGGACAAACCGGCGAAAAATCACCAAAATAATTTAATTTTAGAATTCAAACAAAATAATAATAAAATAGTAATTTATACGAGGTAATATCCATCCGGGATATTACACATCTGATTGACTCCACACCGAAATCAGCGGCAACGATTACAAAAGACATCAAATTTTCAACTGAAAGTATTCTACTGCTTTTAAGAGGTCGATGATTAAACAAAGAAAGGCTTATGCATACATGAATCATGAATTATTGCAAAGAGTAGTCTCAACTAACTACAAATTGGGGACTGCAGTGTCCCTACTAATGAAACAGATGGGCCTAGATACGCCAGGGATAGGCCCAATACTTTAATCTCTTTTAGTCAACTTTCTCATAGCACAAACACATCAAGTTGCACTCAAACTTTCCTTAAAATAAAAAAATAAAATAAAATAAGAATAAACAAATACTTTAATCTGTTTTAGTCAACTTTTCACAGCACCGACACATCAACAAGTTGCACTCAAACTTTCCTACAAATAAAAAAAAAAAAAAAAAAAAATCAACAAGTTTTAACAAACCAATATTATGATCCAATATGTATAATGTACCTACCTCAAAAAAGGAAAGTAGAACAATGATTTTTTTGGATAATGCTACACCTACTACCAAGTTTACAACCTTTTCATCTACAACCTTAGGTGGCACATTAGTAGTGGAGGTTTTTATAAAGTAGGTGTAGAGTAGGTGATAAAGATATCCAATAGTAGTGTGCCACATAAGGTTGTAGATGAAAAGGTTGTAAAATTGGTAGTAGGTGTAGCATTATCCGATTTTTTTCCCTGGACTTAAATTATATTAAAGGGTCGACTCAATTAAGGTGGTCAAAAAGATCAAAGAGTTATCTGTTTGCCAAACAACTTTTATAATTAAGCTGCATAATAAATAATTGTAATGCTCACAATGCAATTAAGGAGTATCGACTCTATATGGAGTCACAGGCTCTCGTTTCTTGTACTACAAAAGTTGTACAACTAGCATTACCCATAATAGAAGTGCCGCTAACAAATGTAAGTAAATAGCAACAATCTGAAGTCCATCTTATTGGTTTTATCTAATCATCTCCAAGTGTTCTCTAACTTCTCATTTCTTGAACATGTACCAGTTGTTGCCTTAAATTCTATACATGAAACTCACTTCTTCTCTTAAACCATCTTGCTTTAACTTTTACAAACATCGTCCTCAACCTAATTAAAATCCTTCAGGTGCTAGAGTTACTCCTTCCTACTCTATACTTCAGACACTGTATTTTGTTTAATCTCCTCAACAGATACAATATGCAAATCACTATCACATGAAGATGATGAAAAACATCATACTAATGCACAATAAGATGACAAACTATAAATCTTTACAGTAAGATTCACACAATAAGATGATGAAAAGCATCAAAAGTACTTAAATTGTCACAGCACACATGCTATGTCAAGAATCACTAAACTAGTACCTGTTCAAGTAATCAGACTTCTGCGCCACTTGATTCAATTTTTGAATGCCATACCTATCCTGAAACATGCCGATAAAATTATTAAAAATCAACTATAAGGCAGAAGAATACTTATAGGAGAAAGTACTAATACTACTGTATATTTGTATTTTAGAAAAAGCATATTACTATAGAATTAAACCTTATTAGTAGGGGCTCTTTCTAGCTTGGCAATACATTCTGACAGCTTGTCCCTGCTATCTTCATCAACATGAGGATGCTCCCATAGAGTCTCAGGATCATGGAGTTCCCAAGGACAATGTGAATGTTCTAAAGAAGGATCACTTCTATATTTTATAATATATCTTTCCCAAGGGCTCTCAGAAAATTCAGCAGATTTAGGTTTCACCTCAAAAATCCTACCCTCCCACCAATTACCACTACTGTCCTCGTTCCTCCACAATACCTGACATTTATCTCGGTGCGTCCAATTCCTCTCAATGGCAGCATCATATCGCGCCCTTTCCACAAGGAAGTCTGGGTAAGAGACAAGCTCTAGCAATGCCAATTTGAAGGTTTTCCCAAACCCAGTTGAAGAAGGATCCACAAACTCGAGGATTAGCTTGCAGCAGCTCTCCCCAGATCCAGGAAGACTGGAGTAATCAAGGCATTGTACTCTACAAAATTCTACAGCTTTGTAGATCCTTGATCTTCAAGGGTCCTTCTTGTGAACGACAACTTCTAATATATTCGTCATGGCCCTGAAAACAAGTAAACAGAATAAGTATTAATGTTGTCAATGTAGATGCAAATTAAAGGCTTTGTTACCTGTCTCAAGTAAGCAACTTGGTCTCCTAGTTGTGAATGTAACAATAGCACTCCTCGTGATCTATCATTGTCAACCATGACGGCTTTCCTACTGTTTGCTGGTTTTTGCTATAGCCCAAAGGTGTCAACTTAGAATCAAAATTTTCTCTTCTGTTTCTGGCAGACCTTAAACCAACCGATTTTGAAGTAGGCTTCCAATCATCAAACAGAAGGTGCTCATGCACATTAATGGTCAAGTTCCCTCCATTTCTTGATGTTTTAAGAGAGCCATTACCTTCTTTCGGCCTGGACTCATTAACCACTGGGGACTCATTTGTTTCTACCTTCGTGCCCATAGATCTTGTACTGCACACACCTTCAATACCTGCATTCCACAGATTTTTAATTCCGAAGAATCAATTGTAATACTGTCAGATTTTTTCCTCCCCCTAGTTGAATTTGTCCGTTTGTAGACAGTATTGTACATTTTGTCATTAGAAAATTTTATCCTTTTCGAATACAGTGACTTATCAGCTGATGTGTCCAAGTTTCCTGATCCATCATCATTCCAATCGCTATGATCAAGGCTGATATGGTTAAAAACAGAACTAAATCAGGACCGTTTAAATCGGTCACGAATCTCAAAATTCTCATGGGTAAAACGGTAATTTCCACTATAAACGGGTCCAAAAATGGAAACTGGGTCTTCTCCAAGCCCAATAACCAAAAAACGGGTCTGTGTTACTGTCACGCTCTGCTTCCCAAAATACGGAACATGAGTACGTAACGTAAGCCCAGCGAATGATGTAAACACCATCCATAAATTGTAACAGACTAACTAGACAATATGCAACAACAAACGCAACCACACAGAAAGATTTAATCACATGAATCAAGAAAACTTCAATAATAAAAGAAATAATCCAACAATAATAATATCAAACACAAGAATTCCAACATCTGGGAAAAACAAACTCCGGGAACATAAGTCCAAAACAAATTACAAGTCATAACAATATTCAAAGCAATAAACTAGCAAGAAAGTAATTTAAGCAGCGCAATTCAGCTCCATCTTTAGAATCGCTGCTCACCAATTCCGTCTGGTATAGCTCCTTCAGTACCTGTAAATACTTGATCTAACAAGAAAGAAAAGAGTGTCCTTAGAGCAAGTCGTGAACAGCAAGTAGAGAAAACAGAGGATAAAGGAAGCATGAATATCAAAGAAAATGGACAGAATCAAAGTCAAAGAACAAAGCAAAGACAGGCAATAATGTCAAAGGTCCATATTTAATCAGTTATATACAGGATCAAGCATGAGATGATAAATGTAGGTTATTGGTCATTTTATTAATCTATCTAGTGCACGTAATACTGCATCCCATACTAAAGGTTCGGTGCAAACACACAATGAACGTTTTAGACTAATGGTAAATTCACGGTTCGTGTACTCGGCCCAGTAATCAGTATTTAATGTTCAGTGTCAGTGTTTATCAGGCAGGGTTTTATGGCCATACAGTACAGGTCAGTACAGTAGGGGCCGACCGAATACAGTTTCCGATTGTTCACTACCAAGTCATCCCATAATACCCAGACTTGTTATCATTTTATTCCATCCTATGTAAGCATGAAAGAAGGTGTCAATATTTTATGATACTAAGTATGACTAATTCTATACATTACAGACAAAGCATGAAGCAAACAAGTCAATTATATACAATTTACATAATCAGGACAACATGATCTTGCTGTACTAAAATATGGATTACTGCTACTACAGGAAAGCAAATATGGATCCGTCAGAAGTTCTAGAAACTAGACTTGCACACGGTTCCAGCAAATCTATATAAGACATATAAAAGGTACAGAAGCTACGGTGACAACTTATTCAATTCAGATTTTATGTTCACGCAGCATGTTACAAATTGTGTTCACCCATTTGTTTCGGGTCAGAAAACTCATCAAATAAATCTATAAAAATTCTGGGTCATTCCTACACAAGTCTAGGTTCAGCCTAATTTATTTCAGATTTTTATTTTATTGCTAACATGGTTAAATAAATTATAGAACAGCAAGATACGCATGCATTTGTGAATCTAAAAATTCTGACACAGCAGTACTAAAATGATGATATCTAACAGATTACACATCAGAATTCAAATCCACAAAGAGGGTAGTAAACTAGACATCTGATGCTAAATTTCATGTTTATAAAGTTATTTCAAAATATGACAGCAACATGGTCGAAAATCTGATTTAGAAAGGAACAACTAGCAGTCCAGAATATATTTTAACATGAATAGGAAACAATTAAATCATACAATTGCATATTTCATGCAAATTAATAATCAAAGTGTCAATAGATGTTTAACATGCATAATTTCAGTTTCTTAGATGTAATTTCACAGGCATGGTAATCAATCAAATTCAGTCTAACATGTTTAGTTCATCAACAAGTCTATAGCATGCATCTAGTTATTTACATGTAAATGTGTATATGCATAAAACAATAGGGACTAGGTTTTAGATCAAAGAGAGTGGCACGATGTTAAGAGTATATCGGGTTAGCTCGTGTGAACCCTCAATAAACTTAACAGAATTGTCAAATACAGCATGATAAGGGAAAGGACGGGATCTACTTGTAGAGATCAAAGAAATTTTGAACAAAATAAAATACTAGTTCAAGAAGAGATTTGCCTGTTAAATTGCAGATTCGAATAATATAGAACAACGGGATTGGAATCCCGGGCGACGATCCACAAGAACACGTACGAGTCACGTACGAAATACTAACCAGCAAGAGCAACCAAACAGCAATAGCACTCCAAGATCGGATCCAACGCAAACACCAAACACCAAAACTGGATCCGCTACACGCCAAACACCAAACAGCGAAATCCACCACTCACCCTTCGTCTCCTTGTAACACCCTAGATTTGATTTATGAGATTTTGTGATTTTACGTGTTGTGCACGTATGATTTCATTTGTATAATTTCCTTTATAAAATATTTTTATATAGTATTTGTTCTCTTTATTTTTCCAAAAAATATTCTCCTTAAAAACCTAATTAAAATCTAGGCCTAATTGTTTTTTTAAGCTCACTCTATTAATTAATTATTTAAAGCCCATGGTTAGTTTGGTCTATTAGTGAGCCCATTTACTTTAATTCTCTTTTGAAAAGGTCTAACTTGTAGTGTAGACTCATTTCATGGACAATTAAATTTGTCACATGAACAAATTTGTAAATGAGGGACACTAGGTGGCATGTACATGCAATGGAGTGTGCAATGCACACCCTTGTCACCTAGGCTGGGTGGGATTAGAGAGTGGGAGAGATGGGAGTGGTGGAGAGTTGGTTACTCTCATCATGGGAAGTTATTTCAACTCTCTACTTCATCTTGGCCCTTAATCCCTAACCATTTGATATAATCTTGGCCCTCCATTCACCCTAAAAAAATGTATAAATACCCCCTCCCACATTCTTCATTCTCACACTTGAAAATTTTTAAAAAGAAAGAATAGAAAGAGAGAAAAAAAATACAAGTTGTAAGGCAAAAGATTGAGGAGTTTTGTGAGATTGAAAAGAGTGAGTGTTGTGTGAGTGCTTCAACCAAAGGAGAGGAGGCCAGATTGCTATAGGAGAGGCTCGGGATTGCTTGTTCTATAGGAGGAGAAGTCACTTGGTTGCTTGAGGAGAAGGCTTTGTTCATTCGTTGTAGGAGATCCTCTAAGAGTTCTTTTGATTTTTTCTCTCCAATTAAGGTGAGTATTTCTCTTTAACTTCTAATTAGATATCATGTTAGGATGTGGTTGACGAATTAAGGAGAAACTTTAACTAATCTAGCGATGCACTATGAAAATGAGACAAATTACTATTAGTTAAATGTGTGTTAAAAGGGAGTTAAATTGATTGCAAAACTATGATTTGTTAATGTAGATGTTTACCATGCCACCATGCTCTATTTGTTTGTACTAAAATTTGATTACATGCTTATAGTTGATTAAATGCATCATGTGTAGTTGATTGTCTAAAATAAAGTTTCATTATTGTAGAAAGATGAAATCTTGTGTTGTAAAAATATTATTTCGTGGAAATCTTGATTATAAATAATATGAAAATTGTGATCTTATTTTCAATGTAAAAAATATATCTATGATTCACTTGAAATTGCAACTTGGTGCAATCGACAGTCGACCGAATTAGAGTCGACAGTCGACTGTCAAGTAATAAATTTCAGATTTTAGTTACAGAACAGCCGACTGGCCATGTTTTAATAGTCGACTGCCCTGATCATTTTTTGAGTTTTAAATCATCGCAGAACAGCCGACTGGCCATGTTTTAACAGCCTACTGTCCTGATCATTTTCATCTTCGAGTTTCAAATCATTGCACAACAGCCGACTGGCCATGTTCTAACAGTCGACTGACCTGAAGTTTCAAATAATATCTGGATTTTCGTGAGATAATTTTCTAGGACCTGTGGCCTAGTATAAATGAGAACTTGAGAATATATTTTTTTATAAGAAATAACTTACTATAAATTGTTAGTTTAAATTATCTTTGGGAGACTTATAAAAATTTGGGAAAATTACTATAATGATTCTAAAATTATGTGGACTTAAAGAAAAATATTTGGGACATGATTTGACTAAAATAAAGATGGTTTAGAAGCAAAGAATTAAGTAGAATTGTATAAAGTTGATATTTGTATAAATATGAAAAGTGACTGTTTTCATGAGAAGATCACACTAAGTTATAAAAGAGGAATTGTTGAATGAAAGAAAATTTAAGTGGGTTATCTATGAATTTTATTGGCCTATGTGAATGTTGAAAAATGCTATACTTTATCAATATGGAATTAAGTAAGGAAAGAAACTATAGTATGAGAATCTATTGTGCTTATTGAAAAGAAATTTTTTGAGTATGAAACATAAGAATTGAGATTGAACTTGACATGTGAGTTTTGATTCATGGAAAGGAATGGAAATCATGTTAATTGTGAAAAAGAACTTATGAGTATAAAGATTCAATTTTGTGATTGTGAATTGAAATTGAGAACTAGAGTGTAGTTAAGCCTCATACCAGCATTGAAAAGAAATGTGTTGAAATGAAATTTGAAATGAAAAGACTAGGATTTGGGTCATGTTAAATAAATGGTTAAGACCGGTATAGTGGAAGGGCTAACTTTAGAGAATTGATTTTGTTCATGATTCAAATAACTAAAGATTAGATATATAGAGAAGATGTGATGAAAATAAGAGAAAAACACGAGTATGAGGGCCTCGAAGCTACGGTGTGAGAGTATTCACAGGGTGTCTTCACGATGCGTCGTGACATGACGTGGATGTCTCCAGGAGTCCGTACCATAGGCAACGCTCGTGGGGTAGGGATGGCATTCGGGCCACTCGGGCCGGGCCGGGCTGGGTTTGACCGGTCCCGAGCCAACCCGGGCTGGGCTCCTCCACTACGCAGGCCGGGCTGGGCCGGGCTCAAGGTTGGAAACCTTGGCCCGGACCTGGCCCCCGGACCCAAGTGTGGGGGCCGGGCCGGTTCGCGGGCTAGGCCATTGTTTAAGGATTTTTTTTTTGTTAAATATTATTAAAGATCAAGTATATGGATTTGTAATTTCATAACAATTGCAAAGAATAAAATTTCATAAATAATTGATGTACATGAATAAATGAAGTACATGATTTAATAAATTTGAACTTCTTGAATAAAATGAAGTACATGAATAAAATTCATACAAATTTGTTTATTTAGATCAAATTACAAATCAAGAGAATTACTTGAATTTAAAGATCGAGATGGCCTCTACTTAGATTAAAGAGAAGGCATTGGACTATTGTCGTGCACTTCAACTTAACCTAAAGAGTAATGCTAGAGCCACTACCAATTTCACTACATTTCTCTTCACTACCTTAGGTGGCACACTCCAATAGGTAGGGGGTGATAGAGTAGGTGGGAGAACTCTCCAATAGGAGTATGCCACCTAAGGTAGTGAAGGAAATGATAGTGAAATTGGTAGTGGCTAAAGCATTACTCTAACCTAAATATAGAATCTCATCACCCTAAATTTTTCAATTAATTACAATTTATTGAACAACATTTTAATGTAAATTAACTAAATGTAATCGTTCATTCATCGCTACTTATTGATCCAGCTCTAGCTTGTACTTCAAGTAAGTCTTGGGTCATCTCTTCCGCTTTCATCCAATCTTCGGCGCATACTAGCATCTCCAAATTTTTGGCTGTCAATCGGTTCCTGCTCGGGCTCATTATCCTGCCACCAAGAGAAAAAGCACTTTTCGATGCAACAGTTGACACCAGTGTTGTTAGCAGATCTTTAGCCATACGAGAAAGAATATTAAAAATTGTCTTCTACATCTTCAACTGCACTTTGTGCATTATACCAATTCAACTCATTTGGTGAATTGGTTCTTGGCTTTTTTGATTTAATAAGATTTAAAACACCAATACTAGCTTGACTCTTTTCTTTTGCTAATATGGAGGAAGAAGAAGAAGAAGAATCAACATTTTGTGTTTGTGTTTGTGTTTGAATAGTGTTAGATGAATAAATCCTATCATAAGAATCATATAACCTAGTCAAAATATTCTCAAATTTACGAGTAAAAGCAACATGATCAAAATCTAGTATTGCATCGTGTGGGGTATAAGTGTAAAAAATTTCAATTAATTAAATTTTTTGTACCATCTAATTTAATCATAGGATTTATTACACTAGCTACACAATATAATATAGGAATTGGATGAAAATATTTCAAAAATTTAACATATGCCGCATTAACCATATCTCCAATAAACGGGTCATTTTGCAAATCTTTAATTGTTGTCATCATAGTTACAATTTCAAGTCAAATACCACTAGATGTAGATGTATATGTTTTTGAAAATTGCAAAGTTGCATCGTTAAAAGGTTGTAAAAATTTATACAAACTATTGGCAAAAAACCAAAAATCATCATCTAACATAAAATTTTGCATACCCATTGCGACATAAAAATCTCTAAGATTAAAACGATAATGAAGAACACCACCTAATAATTCAAAGGTAGAATTCCAACGATGTCGTACATCTTTAGAAAAACGTCTACATACAATGCCCCTAAGTTTACACCAATCATGAAAAGCTTGATAAATTGGACCACTCAATGTAATGTGATGAACACAATCTCTCATTGTTTCTAGTTTATCATTTCCATATTTTAGTGCATCTTTCACACAAAGATTTAAAATGTGACAAGCACACCTAACATGAAAAATTTCGAGTTCTACAGGATCTAAAGTAATTTTTAAACTCTCAATTGCCTTAGTATTATTTGATGCATTATCAAAACCAATAGCAAACATTTTATCATAAATACAAAAATTATTACATGCTTCCATAATGTGTGTGGCTATAATTTCACCCTTATGTGGGTACCTAACATATCCAAAAGAAATTATTCTCTTTTGAAGTAACCAATCCGAATCTATCCAATGACATGTTACACACATCATTGGAACCCCGTTTACTCCTACCCACACATCCGATGTCAATGAAATTCTAGTGTTTAGTGATTTTAGTGTTGCTATAAAAAAATCCTTAGTCTTATTGTAAACTAATTTACAATCACTCTTAACAACATTCTTAGCAATTTTTTTATAATGGGGGTTGAAGGTGGTTTGTACAAAATCCTCTAGATATTTTTGTTCACCAAGCAAATATGGCAATTCACCCCTAATTACTAATTTAGCCATTCCCCTACGAACGAGATCGTGATCATATGTATGACTATCTACTTGACCGGTTTTAGGGTGTATTTTTTGTTGTGTGAGATTATCTTTCGAAAATTGTGGTTAACATTTGTTTAAGTGACGTTGAAGTGTACCCGTGCCCGATCCTATTTTAAACTTATATGGGGTTTGACACTTCTTACATATTTTAAGTCCTACACTCTTATCATTTTGTGAAGGGACAAAATTGAAAAAATTGTGTACTTCGAAAGTAGTCCCTCTTGTTTTCCTTGAGTTTAGAGAATGACCTTGTTCCGATGGTTGTGGTTCTACATGATCTTCTATTTCTATAGGATTTGAGTGTGTTTCATTCAAATCGAAAAAACTATCATAATTCATAAATGTTTCTTCACTATCTATATATTGGTTAGGAACGGAAGGAATGTGATGACTAGTAGATTCTTGACTACTATGTCTACCACCACCACGTGATCGATTAGAGGCCATTTAACTATAAAAAATTAGTGTATGTAAAAATTAGATAGAAAACAACTAAATGTATGGCAACTAATAATTAAAAACAAACAACAATCTATCTCATTTAAAAATGAACAACAATATCAAGAACTAGTGAGTGAGTAGTGTATGTTTCTTTTACCACTTTACCAAAATTAAAAATAAAATCTAAAAAATGAGAGGAAGAAGATCAAGAAAACACAAATTATATGAGAATAATGAATAATCAACTATATTAATTCTACAAATTAAAATTATACTAAAATACCGTAAGAAAGTTGAGACTTGAGAGCTAGGAGTAGAAGTAGTATTGATTGTTGTTGTTGAATGTTGATGAGTTGATCACTTGATTGTTGTTAATTTTCCTTCCTTCAAAATGTAGAGAAATTTGATATTGATCACTTGAGAGAGTGTTGATCACCAAATTGTTGTTGTTGATTGGAGAAATAGCAGAGAGAATGAGATATTTGAGTGAATTAGTGAAGAGAAATGAAAGAAATGGTATGCTATTTATAGAAAATGCCATTTTTTGATTTCCTAAAGTACCCCTCCAAAACTAGCCAGTATAAATCCGTTGGGGGGCTTTTTTGTAATTTTTTTGTAATTTTTTTTTATTTTCTGGATATAAAAAAAATTAAATGCCCAACGGTTGGTCCGGACCGGCCCGAGCCCGGGCGGGCCGGTTCAGCTGGTCCCGGGCCTCGAGCGGGCCGGGCCTGGAGATTCTTGAACCGGACCAGACCGGGTCCAATGGGGGTCGGGTCGCGGTTAAACCCAGGTAGGGGGCGAGCCGGGCCAGTGATGCCATCTCTATCGTGGGGTATTTGGTAACTGCGGGTGGTGTCATGTCCCATGACGGAGGCTGAATTGTCCATAGGTTCTTCACGATGCGTCGTGACATGACGTGGGATTCCCCTCCAGGCTGTCTGGACATGAACTCGTAACTCATAGAACATCTAGAATACTTATCGTAGTTATAGTAGTAGTTTATGTCATGACAAGGGATTGAACCCTACAAGATGAAGAACGGTTAAGGGCTTGCCCTCAGACCTATGTAGTATGGGATGCATAGAATCTGAACAGGTGCGCATTAGTGTCATCTAATATAAACAATTGCATTAAGGACTAAGTGCACTGCACAACACGATATCTATAGGATAGTCCCTTGTAGTTCTGTTTGTGATCAAGTTTGTGATATGTTTAAGTATTTGAGAATCGTTATACTGTTTCGGCATAGAGAGGATAGCCGTGTATAATATTTCGTCGGTTGTAAGCAACTGACGCGCCCAGAGTTTTTATGCAGGGTAAAGTGATTAACAAGACTAAAGAATGCATACTGATTAAAGATTGATTCAAGAGTTGTACTTTTCAGTTCATGTAAATTGTTGTAAATTGCTTCTGCTGTAAATATGTAATGTAATTGTAAACTCTGATGTAACAAAAGTTCTTTATTTCCTTGTAAAATTGTACGAAAGAAGTGTAAAGATCCTGTGGAACTTCGAATTCAGTTGTATGTTGGAATTCGGGGTATTACACTCCTTCTTCCCTTCGATTGAGAGAGAGAGAGAGAGAGAGAGAGAGAGAGAGAGAGAGAGAGAGAGAGCGGGAGACTTGTGGCGAATGGTGGCGAAGACGATGATGACGGCGGCAGCGCTACGGTTGGGAAGCGACGGCAGCGGCGAAGGAGACGGCGAAGTGAACTCTGTTTTCGCTCGAAAACAGGGAAAGACAACGACGGGGGAAACGGGGCTTGGACAGTGACGACGACAGCGCTAGGGATTTGTGGTGGTTGCGAGGGTGAGTGGTGAGGGTCGACGAAGGCAATCGGTGCACGGAGTGGAGGAACGGTGGCGACGAAGTGATGGCAATGGGTTCCGGTGAGTTGGGTTCGAGCGGGTTTTGATGGCGAGGATGGGGATGATCAGAGGCGATGAGATGGTGGTGACGAGGGGACGGTGAAGAGGACGATGATGGAGGAGGAAGTTGGTCCGAGTGGTGATCGAGAGTTGGGTGGGTTTCGGTTGGGTGAAAACGAAACAGAGAGAGATGAGGGTTGGGGAGAGAGAAAGCGGCGGAGAGAAAGAGGGGTATAATATTACTGTTTAATTAATAGGGTATTTATAGGAGATTAAGAAATTGGGTTTTGGGTTGTGGTTTAATGGGTTTTGGGTATCGGTTTTGGCTCCAAAAAGAGATGAACAAGCATAAAACAATGAGATGAACATAAAACGGAACAAATCAAACTCAAAATAGGAAGAGCGAAATTTTGCGATGAACCAAAAATAGCAAAATCTCAACCAAAAGAGCACAGAAAAATCAAGAGAAAAATAAAGAGCCCAAGAAAACAAAAATATAATATAATAAAAGAATTTGGATATAATAATCAAGGAAAGAAATAAAATATAGTAAAATCCAAAATAGGGATTACAAATCTTACCCACCTTACAAGAAGAATTTCGTCCTCGAAATTCATACAAGAGGTACATAGGGCGAACCCCGAAACAAAACAAAACAAAGCAAAACAAAACAAGCACTACTCAAACAATTGAGGAAACCTCTCCCGAATGTCCTCCTCCAACTCCTAAGTCGACTCACCTGGCGAGTAAGGATTCCAAGAAACTCGAACCAACCTGATGACTCTATTTTTCAACACCTTCTCTCGACGGTCCAAGATAGAGACTGGTCGAATTTCACAGCACAAATCCGGGTTTACAGACAAGTCTGAGTAGTCAACCACATGAATGTCATCCCTGATGTATTTCCTGAGCTGGGAAACATGGAATACATCATGGACACCTGCTAAAGCTGGCGGTAGAGCGAGTCGGTATGCTACCTTGCCCATACGTTCCACAATATCGAATGAACCGATAAACTGAGGACTCAACTTGCCCCTGCCTCCAAAACGGATAACACCTTTCCAAGGCGATACCTTGAGGAACACATGCTCGCCTGCCTCAAACTCGAGCGGTCTACGACGATAGGCAGCTCACTTCTTCTGCCGATCCTGAGTAGCCTGCAAATGCCTCCGGATCTGAGCCATGGTATCAACTGTCTTCGTGATCAACTCAGGACCTAAAAGCTTCTTCTCAGCGATATCATCCCAACAAACTGGCGATATACACTTGCGCCCATACAAAGCTTCAAATGGAGCAGCCTTGAGACTCGTCTGGTAACTGTTATTATAAGAGAACTCAGCTAAGTGAAGATGATCTTCCCACGAACCTCCAAACTGAAGAACGCAGGATCTCAACATGTCTTCTAGGGTCTGAATTATCCTTTCTGACTGTCCATCCGTCTGAGGATGGAACGCTGAACTGAAGCTCAACTTAGTACCCAAGCTCTTCTGCAGACTCTCCCAGAACTGAGACCTGAATCTTGTATCTCTATCCGATACGATGCTGATAGGAACTCCATGCAGACGAACAACCTCCTGAACATACTGCTCGGCCAAACTCTCCATGGACTGACCCACATGGAAAGGAATGAAGTGAGCACACTTCGTCAGCCGATCCACTATCACCCAGATAGCATTGTGACCCTTGGGACTCCTTGGCAAAGCGATCACAAAGTCCATTATGATATGCTCCCACTTCCACTCTGATATTGGAAGAGGTTGCAAAAGTCCTGCGATATTCTGATGCTCTGCCTTCACTTGCTGACAGATCAGGCACTGGGAGACGAATCGAGCCACATCCTTCTTCTTGCCGTGCCACCAGAAATGTTGCTTCAAATCCCTGTATATCTTGGTACAACCAGGATGAATAGAATACGGAGACTGGTGAGCTTCCTCCAATAGCAACCGCCTGATTTCCCCCCTAGGTACACACAACCTAGAGCCAAACGAAGCGACGCATTAGCATGAATGACCAAATCGGATCTCAAGCCGGCTTCCACTTCACCTTGGAACTGTTGCAACTGCGGATCACCCGCTTGGGCTTCCTTAATCTTCTCAATCAAAGAAGACTGCAACTGCAACATCATGAACTGCCGATCTGATCCAGGAAGCAACACATCCAACTCCAGCCTCTTCATGTCCTCCACTATTTCCTTCTGCACAGTAAGGAACATAGCGACAGGCCTCCGACTCAAAGCATCCGACACCAAGTTTACTCTGCCCGAGTGATACTGCAAATTGATTTCAAAATCTGCCATCAATTCCAGCCATCTCCTCTACCTCATGTTCAACTCCTTCTGCGTGAACACATACTTGAGGCACTTGTGATCTGTGAATATTTCAACTCTATCCCCAAGCAAATAATGCCTCCACAACTTTAAGGTAAAAACCACGGCCGCGAGCTCCAGATCATGCATGGGATAATTCTTCTCATGAGGCCTCAACTTCCTCGATGCATAAGCGAAAACCCTGCCTCGCTGCATCAGCACCGCTCCAAGACCTCTACCAGATGCATCACAATGGATCACAAAACCACCCGAACTGTCGGGTATAGTCAGCACAGGCGCTGACATCAACCAACGCTTCAACTCGGCAAAAGCCTCATCACAAGCTGCATCCCAAACAAACTTCTGCTCCTTCTTGGTCAAACTGGTCAGAGGTCCAACAATCTTCAAAAAATCCTGAACGAACTTCTGATAATAGCTGCCAAACCAAGAAAACTCTGCACCTCAGGAACAGACTTCGAAATAGGCCAATCCTTGACCACAGAAATCTTTGCCAGATCCACAGAAACACCAGCACCAGAAATAATGTGACCAAGAAAAGCAACCCGATCTAGCCAGAAGTCACACTTATTGAGCTTCCCAAAGAGCTGGTTCTCCCTCAAGGTCTGCAAAACCACCTTCAGATGCTCAGCATGATCTTCCTTGTTATGCGAGTATACCAATATGTCGTTAATGAAGACCACGACAAACTGATCCAAGAATGGCGAAAACACCCGGTTCATCAGACTCATGAACACTGCCATTGCATTAGTCACTCCGAAAGGCATCACCAAGAACTCGTAATGTCCGTACCTCGTTCGGAAAGCCGTTTTCGGAACATCCCCTGACTTCACTTTGACTTGATGATACCCGGAACGAAGATCCAACTTCGAGAACACCGAAGCACCTCCCAACTGGTCGAACAAATCGTCAATCCTCGGCAATGGATACCGATTCTTGATAGTGACATTGTTCAACTCTCTGTAGTCAATGCAAAGCATGCGACTTCCATCCTTCTTGCTGACAAATAGAACTGGGGCTCCCCAAGGTGAAACACTAGGTCAGATGAACCCTTATCAAGCAGCTCCTGAACTTGCACCTTCAGTTCTGCCAATTCAACCGGTGCCATACGATACTGACTCTTGGAAATAGGCACCATACCTGGTTGAACATCAATGTTAAACTCCACATCTCAGTCTGGCGGCAAGCCGGGCAAACCCTCGGGAAATACATCAAGGAAATCCCACACAACTAAGGGTGCAACATCCCTATCAGAGCCCAATGACATAAGCGAAGCAGCCTTGGGATCCATTGAGTTCTTGACATGCCCTGACGGTGTCTCACCTACGTGGAAAACAAACTCTGGTTGCCAGAGAGCCTGAAAGTCACCTTCTTCTCTCGACAATCAATCATGGCACAAGAAACACCCAGCCAGTCTATGCCCAGAATGACATCGAAACCGGAATTGGGAATCAACATCAAATCAGCCCAAAACTCCACACCACCAATCAGCAATGGACTCTGCTTGCATACCCTAGAACAGACAATGACACCTCCACTGTGGTGAAGTCCCAAGCTGCGGGCATAGCATCGCTAGTCAAACCATGCTGGTCAACAAAATGAGAGGAAATGAAAGAGTGGGTAGCACCAGAATCAAACAAAACATGAGCCAGAAGGGAGAAGACTAAAATAACACCTAGAAGAAGAAGATCAAACAAAAGAATAAGGTGCTAGCAGGATATATACACGAGTAATTGTACAATGAAGGAAAATAAATAACATGCAGAAACAAAGAAAAGAAAGTACAACTACTGATGATATACCTGCAACCACTCCAACAGCAACCTCCGCTTCCTCACCTGTTAAGTTATAAGCCTGACCATGACTCCCAGTCTGACCTCCTTTAGGAGTCACATGCCTCTGCTCAAAGGTCTTCCTCTGTGGCGGAAGAGGTGGTCTAGCCTGACCATGAGCCAGTGCTCCCTGCTGAACGGTACCTCTAGCCTGAACAGCTGCCTTACTCCTGAGGCAATCCCGAATCATATGATCACTGCTGCCACAAGCAAGGCATAGTCGATTAGCTACCCTCAGTCCCACTGTGAATGCCCAACCTTATGACAATAGCCACAAGTATCGATAGTCCTTGGAACAACATGTGCGTACGGCTGTGCCCTCATGGGAGGAGGTGGAACTGGCCTATGAATAGGTTGTCTGGTAGGCCGAGCTGCAACAGGGTGCGAAACAGTCCACTGGGGAACACCAGATCTGCTGAGAGATGCTCCTAAATCCGAGCAGCATCCAGAACATCGGCATAGACACGAAGCCAAAGAGCAGCCAAACGGTCCTGGATGGGAAAACTCAAGCCCGACTGAAATCTGCGAGCCCTATCCTCATTAGTGGCTACGAGGGCAGGAGCGAAGCGACTGAGCCGAGTAAACTTTACAGCATACTCGTCCACGGAACGGTTTCCCTGAGATAGGGAAACAAATTGTCGTTCCATCTTCGCCTTGGTTACACTGGGAAAGAACTTCGCCATGAAGCTCTTAGAGAAAGTGGCCCACTTGATGGGTCGCGCCATCCTTTCGAATTCAACCCGTCACTAGATGTGAGCGAGATCCACCAATTGGATGCGAACCACATCCACACGATCCGCCTCAGCAACACGAGCGGCGATCAGCAGTTGCTCCGTCCGGATAAGCCATTGCTCGGCCTCCAGCGGTGACTCGATACCCAAAAACTTATATGGGTGTAGCCTCATGAAATCCGCTACTGTACCAGGCCCAGGTGGTAGAGGCCCAGGTGCAGGTCCAGCGGCAGGTCTATTGGCCGCCAAAGTGGCTCTCATCAGCTCATTGTGCTCCTGTTGGAGAGCCATCATCTGCTGAATCGTCTGGAGAATGGCAGCATTGTCCGTCTGCTCATCCCTCAGGCGAGAAGAAGAAGAATTCCTAGGAGCCATAGCCTGAAACACGAGCAAAGATGGTCAATACCAAGATGAGATGTAGGTTATTATACATGCATTCATGTGATCATCGTGGTGTACACATACTGATTTAACCCTACTAGAGCCAAACTCGACTAATATATCAATCAAAACCAAACTTCATAAAGATAGTTATGTTTGACTGATATATTACTTAAACCTGGTGCTCTGATACCACAAAAAACCATGTCACGCTCCGCTTCCCAAAATATAAAACACGAGTACGTACCATAGGCCCAGCGAATGATGTAAACACCATCCATAAGTTGTACGAGACTAACTCAACAATATGCAACAACAAACACAACCACATAGGAAGATATAATCACATGAATCAAGATAACTTCAATAATAAATGAAATAATCCAACAATAATAATATCCAACACAAGAAATCCAACATTTAGAAAAAATAAACTCCGGGAACATAAGCCCAAAACAAAGTACAAGTCATAATAATGTTCAAAGCAATAAACTAGCAAGAAAGTAATTTAAGCAGCGCAATTCAGCTCCATCTTTAGAATCGTTACTCACCAATTCCTTCTGGTATAGCTCCTTCAGTACCTGTAAATACTTGATCTAAAAAGAAAGAAAAGAGTGTCCTTAGAGCAAGTCGTTAACAGCAAGTAGAGAAAACAGAGGATAAAGGAAGCATGAATATCAAAGAAAATGGACAGGATCAAAGTCAAAGAATAAAGCAAAGGCAGACAATAATGTCAAAGGTCCATATTTAATAAGTTATATACAGGATCAAGCATGAGATGATAAATGCAGGTTATTAGTCATTTTATTAATCTATCTAGTGCACGTACTACTGCATCTCATACTACAGCTTCGGCGCAAACACACAGTGAACATTTTAGACTGATGGTGAATTCACGGTTCGTGTACTCAGCCCAGTAATCAGTGTTTAATGTTCAATGTCAGTGTTTATTAGGTAGGGTTTTATGGCCATACAGTACAGGTCAGTACAGTAGGGCCCGACCGAGTACAGTTTCTAATTGTTCACTACCAAGTCATCCCATAATACCCCGGCTTGTTATCTTTTTATTTCATCCTATATGAGCATGCAAGAAGGTGTCAATGTTGTATGATACTAAGTGTGACTAATTCTATACGTTACAGACAAAGCATGAAGCAAACAAGTCAATTACATACAATTTACATAATCAGGACAGCATGACCTTGCTGGACTAGAACATGGATTACTGCTACTACAGAAAAGCAAATATGGATCCGTCAGAAGTTCTAGAAACTAGACTTCCACACGGTTCCAGCAATATATATAAGGCATATAAAAGGTACAGAAGCTAGTGTGAAAACTCTATTCTATTCAGATTTTATGTTCACGCAGTAGGTTACGAATTGTGTTCACCAATTTGTTTCGGGTCAGAAAACTCATCAAATAAATCTATAAGAATTCTGGGCCATTCGCACACATGTCTAGGTTTAGTCTAATTTATTTCAGATTTTTATTTTACTGTTAACATGGTTAAATAAATTATAGAACAGTAAGATACGCATGCATTTGTGAATCTAAAAATTCTGACACAGCTGTACTAAAATGATGATATCTAACAGATTACACATCAGAATTCAAATCCGCAAACAGGGTAGTAAACTAGACATCAGAGGCTAAATTTCATGTTCAGAAAGTTATTTCAAAATATGACAGCAACATGGTCGAAAATCTGATTCAGAAAGGAACAACTATCAGTCCAGAATATATTTTAACATGAATAGGCAACAATTAAATCAAACAATCACATATTTCATGCAAATTAATAATCAAAGTGTCAATAGATGTTTAACATGCATAATTTCAGTTTCTTAGATGTAATTTCACAGACATGGTAATCAATCAAATTCAGTCTAATAGGTTTAGTTTATCAACAAGTCTATAGCATGGATCTAGTTATTTTCATGTAAATGTGCATATGCATGAAATAATAGGAACTAGGTTTTAGATCAAAAAGAGTGGCACGATGTTAAGAGTATATCGGGTTAGCTCGTGTAAACCCTCAATAAACTTGACGAAATTGTCAAATACAGCATGATAAGGGAAAGGATGGGATCTACTTGCAGAGATCAAAGAAATTTTGAACAAAATAAAATACTAGTTCAAGAAGAGACTTGCCTGTTAAATTGCAGATTCGAATAATATAGAATACCGGGATTGGAATCCCGGGCGACGATCCACAAGAACACGTGCGAGTCACGTGCGAAATGCCCAACAGCAAGAGCAACCAAACAGCAACATCATTCCAAGATGGGATCCAAGGCAAACACCAAACACCAAAACTGGATCCGCTACACGCCAAACACCAAACGAAGAAATCCACCACTCACCCTTCGTCTCCTTCTTCCCTTCGACAGAAAGAGAGAGAGAGAGCGGGAGACTGATGGCAACTGGCAGCGAAGGCGACAATGATGACGGTGGCCCTGCGGTCGGGAAGCGACGGCAGCACGAGGGCGACGGCGAAGTGAACTCTATTTTTGCTCGAAAATAGGGGAAGACGACGACGGGGGCAACGGGGCTTGGACGGCGACGACGACAGCGCTAGGGGATCTGTGGTGGTTGCGAGGGTGAGCGGTGAGGGTCAGCGAAGGTAATAGGTGCACAGAGTGGAGGAATGGTGGCAGCAAAGTGATGGTAATGGGTTCCAGTGAGTTGGGTTTGAGCGGGTTTTGATGTCAAGGACGGGGATGATCGGAGGCGATGAGATGCTGACGAGGGGACGGTGAAGAGGACGATGGTGGAGGAGGAAGGTGGTCGGAGTGGCGATCGGGAGTTGGGTGGGTTTCGGTTGGGTGAAAACGAAACAGAGAGAGATGAGGGTTAGGGAGAGAGAAAGCGGCGGAGAGAGAGAGAGGGGTATAATATTAGGGTTTAATTAATAGGGTATTTATAGGAGATTAAGAAACTGAATTTTGGGTTGTGGTTTAATGGGTTTTGGGTATCGGTTTTGGCTCTAAAAAGAGATGAACAAGCATAAAACAATGAGATGAACATAAAGCAGAACAAATCAAAATCAAAATAGGAAGAGCAAAATTTTGCGATGAACCAAAAATAGCAAAATCTCAACCAAAAGAGCACAGAACAATCAAGAGAAAAATAAAGAGCCCAACAAAACAAAAATAAAATATAATAAAAGAATTCAGATACAATAATCAAGGAAAGAAATAAAATACAATAAAATCCAAAATAGGGGTTACAGTTACTGGGTCAGGGTGACAGCCCATTATGAACAAACTCATAACATTTAAAGAGTAATTCAAATTCATGATTATCTCTAAGAGACTATTTAAACCAAATCTCTTATTATGAAACGAAGTTAACTCTACTTCTTATCCAAAAACACCAGGAAGTAGAGATAAGTAATTATCTCGAAACTTTTTCTTAAGGCGACTATACATACCCCTCTACCCCCACCATAAAAAAGGTAATCAATATTTTCTCCAAAAAAACTCTTTCATAATCTTCTTGATACTGACTTGAGCGTAAGAGGGTTCGTCGTCGGGAACCATCCCAGTGTTTTGAACCCTTTTGCAGGTCTGCGGCAGCGTCAAGAAATGGTTAACACTGGTAAGAAGTCAACATATTTGTCATGCCCCGCTTTCCAAAAATACAGAATATGAGTACATGATATTTGCCCAGCGAATGACTAACGTCACCCATAAGCTGTTTATCCGGTTAACTTAACAATATAATCAATACAGAACAATTATGCCGGTAATAATAATAATATCATGAACAATAATACTTGAAATGAAGCAATATATAATATCCAAGTACAATAATCCAACGTTTGGAAACAATAATACAATTCGGGACATATGTCCAATGCAATAATAAATCCCAAATACAATAGTTTAATAAAATAATGAGCAACTAAAAAGTATTAAATCTTCAGAATCTTTGTTCTCTAATTCCAGCAGGCAATTCTCCATCAGCACCTGTAAAGATTTAATCTAAAAAGAGAAGAAAAATTGTCCTTAGAGCAAGTCGTGGATAACAAATAGAGAAAGCAGGGAACAATGGAATAACGGTGTAACAATGAATCAACGAATCAATAGGAATCAATAACATGGCACGATAATCAATAATCAATATCATGGTAATCGATGCAATGGTTATAAACAATGATGCAATATTCGGTAACAATAATCAATGATCAATAACAATAACACTTAGCCAATATTCGATATCAATAGGAACAATGAGGAACAACATGTAGTATCGGTGATGTGTCAATCCTTATATCGATTAATCTTTTTGATCCTAACTAATGCATGTACTATTGCATCCCATAGTACAGGTTCGATGCATACAATCAATGTCGTTTTAGACTCAAGTAAAAGATTCTATAGTTCATGTACTCGGCAACGATATTCAAAAATGACCGAAGACCGAAGCAATCGAGATACTGTAATCAGTAATCTACAATTAATCGATGACCGATATGACCAATAGACTAATAGACCAATAAATAGGAAACCACGAGCCCCTCCTCCGGGTACAGTCCCTATATCATCAACTACTCTAGTCAATCCATTAAATCCCGGCTTATTAATTATTTCATCAATGTAATAATACAACATGCAATTAACGAACAATTCGGTGAACGATAGTATCAATAGGGGAACAATAGGTGGGTAACAATAGGTGGGTAACATGAAATAGGACAATTAGAACAATGACAACAGCTCATTAGGGTCATGCAATGCAACATACATACATTAATTCATGCAATAATACGATATAGGGATAATTTATCTATTAAAATGTGGAATCTAAAATTCTGGACAACAAGCGCAGTCTGTACAAAAATACAGTTTTCCACTGACTCAGAAATCGAAAGTTGAATCCGTCAGAAATTTTAGAAACTAGACTTCCACACGGTTCCAATGCATATTTAAAGTTCAAAATCCGACAACGGTAGCTAGGTCAAACACATTGTTCTTTATAGATTTTAATGTTCAGACAGAATATCGACATCATGTTGTTTTAATTTTAGAAATAGCAAATACTCAATATTAAATTCATTAAAAATACTTACTAGATTCCTAAACATGTAAATTAAGAGTCTGAAAATTTTCAGAGCAAAATTTTATCATTAGGTCAGCCTTTTTACTGTTTAAACATGAAACATACGAGAATCTGGAAATCTGAATTAAAAACACAGCTGTAGTAAAAAGAGCATAACTTTTGCTACAAAACTCGGAATTCAAAAATTCAGGATGTTCTGGAAACTAGAGAGATAAGGCTACAATTCATATTCAGAAAGTAATCCTTTTAAGATCGTTTAGTAGTTCAAAAACAGCAAAAAAAATTCAGGCAGCAAGCTAGATACAGGTTTTACGATATTTTTCCATGAAAATAAATTAATTAAACATGATGGGTATCGATTGTTTAGTCAATAAATTGTGTAATCAACATGATGGGTATAAAAACATGATGAATAAAATTAGAACACGCTCATACATAAATTTATCATCAATCAATCATCAATCGATCAAACAACGTACAACCTATCAATTGTCTCTACAGTAATTTATTTGTGTGGCGTTTATATGAACAACCCTATCATCAATTCTATATGAATGCATGAAGATTTAATCTTTGGAGTCAAAAGTGGCACGATGTCAAGAATATTGGGGTTAGCTCTTGTAAACCCCCTATAGACCCAACGAAAAGATGAACAATGGATAATACGATAACAAAGAGATTTACTTACAAGAGTTTCAACAAAACTTGAATTTGATACAATTAACAATTTAAGAGGACGGTGACTTTCCTGTTAGATGGTAAAAACGAATACAAAAAATAACGGGATAAGGATTCCGAAGCAACGAACCCACGAACTAGCAAATAATAATTCGTGCAATATACGTGCAATAACCCAATAAACCAACAACACATCACACAAAGAGACTACAGCAGCAACAGGCGGGAGAAGGTGTCGGCCGGGGGAGGCGACGCTGGCGACTAGAGGGGCGGCGACGCGAGGCAGTGGTAGCGCGCTGGTGGATCCGATCGGCGATCGGATAAAGGAGGGGGGGAAGGGCTAAGCGTGTTGGGTTCTGTCGCTGATGCCGAGCGTAGCAGAGGAGGAGACAGGGGGGTTTTCAGGATTGGGGGGGTTTGCTTTGGCCGCTGGGAAAGGGTTGCTGGAGGACGGAGATGTGGTCGGAGAAGATGAACGGGGAAGACGACAGTGGGTTTAGGCGAGAAAACGTGGACAGGGGAGAGAGAAACAGAGAGGATATAGAAAATAGGAGAGAGAATAGACAACTAGGTTTCGATAATGTGCAATTTTAGGGTTTGCATTAGGGTTGTATTTATAGAATACAAGTAGGTTATTGGGTTAGTGGTTTAGTGTCCAATAAAAGCGGTTTTGGGTCAAGAATACATGAAATTGGGTTTTAGGATTCAATTAAGAGATAGATCAAAATCAATAGGGTTCAAACAAAAATATCCCCAATTAAATAAAAGATAATAGGTTCAACAAGAAATAGCTCGATCAAGAAGAACGATGAATTTCATGAACAAAATTTTAAATCCAAATAAATAAATAAATAATACAATTGAAAAGAATATCAATTGGGCTTGCAATTAAAATAGAATTCGCCAAGAACCAGATCCAGTACAATAAAATATTTCGATAAATAAATTTTAATTAAAATAATCAAGAAATAACAATTTATAATTTTAATAAAAACAAAATAGTGTTCGGTTTTAACAATTTATTAAAATATTTGTTTTGGAGCTCAAATATAAATAGAAAATAAAAGTAAGATTAAAATACATCGTTATTCAAAATGAATATAATTTTTGATTAGAAAAAAATTTAATAAAAATTTGAAACAAATTTAGCACCAAATAAATTTTAAATAATCAAGATATAGAATACACGGAAAATACTAATTATCAGGAATGGAGGTTACAATCCTACCCACCTTACAACAAAATTTCGTCCTCGAAATTTGCTTTGGCGGTATATAGCAAAAGGCAAAAAGCAAACTGTGAAATAACAAAACTGGGAATGAAAGGAAAAGAGGCAAAATTGTGGGTAACAAAATAGGGGATTCAAAGGAAAAGACAAAACGGTGGCAGCACCAAAATAAAAAGGAACATGTGTATGAATGGAGTGACCAAGAATGATGTTGAATAAAGATTCAAAGAATGATGACAATGCAAATGGATGAATAAGAAAGTAAACAATGCAAGAAGGAGGAATAACAGGAGAATCCTGGGACCTGTGGGTTATGGGCCCACCACGCTTCTGATGCGCAGAAATCCAAGCTGCAGACATGTCATTATAGATCGAGCAATGCCGGCCGGCAACCAAAGTGGAATAAAAGAATGGATAACACTTGAATCAAAGATAATATAGATAGAAAAAAAAATGAATTTACACTCAATAAGAAATCTTTGAATGAGAATGACTACCAGGGGCGAAAGAGAAATAGAATGATTGAATATGGAGGGAGAGAAATGAGTAGGGTGGAAATAACTAGTATGATACTCAATAATGAATCAATAAATGAAGGTAAAAGCAAGATGCAGAATGAATAAATGATGCAAGAGAGAAAAACCAATGCAAGAACAGAAAAGAAAGTATAATAAACAAAACAACTCTATTGCTAAATACCTGTAGTCACTCCTTCAGCAATCAAGTTGTAAGCCTGACCACGTGCTCCAATCTGTCCTCCATTGGGGGCTGGTCCTTCTATCGGTGCATTGCGCCAGTTCCTTGGACAGTCTTGAACCATGTGGTCGTCACTTCCACACAGCAGGAACTGGCAATTCGCTGCCCTACAATCCTGACGTGAGTGACCAACCCAGTGGAAATAGATGCATAGTTGGTCCACCTGCGGGGCAGCAGGCGAGTAGGGCAAAACTCTAGCCATCTGGGTCTGAACTGGCCTCCGAATAGGCCCTCCAGAAGTCCTCACAGTGACAGGGTATGGAACAGACTACTGAATAACATGCTTTCTCGTACTAGTCTGCTCTTGAATTCCTGCAGCATCTAGAATATCAGCATAGGAATGAAGTCGCAAGGCAGCAAGGCGATCCTGAATCTCAATGTCCAAGCCTAACAGAAAATGACAGCCTCTATCTTCTTTATTAGCCACCACAGTAGTAGCAAAATGACTTAGTCGGGTGAATTCCGTAGCATATTCGTCCACGGTCCGACTCCCCTAATTTAAGACAGTGTTTAGTTTAACGTCGGTACTTTATGAAATAACAACGAAAAAGCATGATTAAATACCATCTAACGAACCTGGGTTAATTAGAAAAACTGTCGTTCCATTTTATTCTTGGTGACATTAGGGAAGAACTTCGTGAGAAAGCTCTTAGTGAAGATGGCCCAATGGATGGGTCGGCCCAAACGCTTGGCTTTAGCTTGCCACCAGATGTGGACAAGATCAACAAGTTGGATGCTCACTACATCCACACAATCCACATCCGCAATACGTGCTGCGATCAACAACTGTTCAGTTCTGATAAGCCATTGCTCGACTACAAGTGGACCTTCAGTGCTCGAGAACTTGTCTGGATGGAGCTTCATGAAATCTGCCACATTACCGGTCTCGGTGGCAGCAATGCGGGAGCAGGCACAATAGGTACCATGTTGGCAGCTTCATAAGCCATTCTCAGTTGTTCATTATGTTCTCATTGCATTTGCATTATCAGTTCGTTGTGCTCACGTTGCATTTGCATCAACTGTGGAACAATGGGCACATCAGACTGATCATCCTCAGCACGGGAAGAAGAAACACCTTTCCTAACTATTTGCATCATTTGTGCAACAGTGGGCTCATCGGACTGATCATCCTCAACAAGGGAAGAAGAAGCATATTATGTAGCCATGGTCTGCAATAAAAATCAAACGGTTAGCATCCAGATCATAAGTTGGATATCAATTGTTCAAGCGATCACTGTATTACTTATACTGTTTAGGCAAACCGATATAATCCCAAATCTGATTAATATATCAATCAAAGCCAAACTTGCTTACGTTAGTCACGTTTGATTGATATATTATCCAAACCCGGGCTGTGATACAACTAAAAACCTTGTCACTCCCCGCTTCTCAAAAATACGAAATACGAGTACATGATATTGGCCCAGCGAATAACTAACATCACCCATAAGTTGTTCATCCGATCAACTCATCAATATAATCAATACAGAACAATTGCATAGGCAATAATAATAATCTCATGAACAATAATACTTGAAATGAAGAAATATATAATGTCAAGTACAATAATCCAATGTCTGGAAACAATAATAAAATTCAGGATATATGCCCAATACAATAATAAATCCCAAACACAATAGTTTAATTCTCCATACAATAGTTTAATAAAATAATGAGCAACTAAAAAGTGTTAAATCTTCAGAATTTTTGTTCTCCAATTCCAGCAGACAATTCTCCATCAACACAAGTAAACACTTAATATAAAAAGAGAAGAAAATTTGTCCTTAGAGCAAGTCATGGACAGCCAGTAGAGAAAGCAGGGAACAATGGAATAACGGTGTAACAATGAATCAATGGATCAATAGGAATCAATAACATGGCACGATAATCAATAATCAATATCACGGTAATCGATGCAATGGCTGTAAACAATTATGCAATATTCGGTAACAATAATCAATGATCAATAACAATAACACTTAGCCAATATTCGATATCAATAGGAACAATGAGGAACAACATGCAGTGTCGGTGATGTGTCAATCCTTATGTCTATTAATCATTTTTATCCTAACTAATGCATGTACAAATGCATCCCATACTACAGGTTTGATGCATACAATCAACGTCATTTTAGACTTAAGTGGAAGATTCTGTAGTTCATATACTCGGCAACGATATTCAATAATGACCGATGACTGAATCAATCGAGATACTGTAGTCAGTAATCTACAATTAATCAATGACCGATATGACAAATAGACCAATAGACCAATAAATAGGGAAACACGGGCCCATCCTAAGTACAGTCCCTATATCATCAACTACTCTGGTCAATCCCTTAAACTCCGGCTTATTAATTATTTCATCAATGCAACAATACAACATGCAATCAACGGACAATTCGGTGAACGATAGTATCAATAGGGGAACAATAGGTGGGTAACATGAAATAGGATAATTAGAACGATGAAAATAACTCATTAGGGTCATGCAATGCAACATACATACATTAATTCATGCAATAATACGATATAGGGATAACTTATCTATTAAAATGTGGAATCTAAAATTTTGGACAGCAAGCACGGTCTATACAAAAATGCAGTTTTCCGCTGACTCAGAAATCGAAAGTTGAATCCGTCAGAAATTTTAGAAACTAGACTTCTACATGGTTCCAACGCATATTTAAAGTTCAAAATCCGACAACAGTAGCTAGGTCAAACACATTGTTCTTTACAGGTTTCAAGTTACGCAGAATATCGACAACATGTTGTTTTAATTTTAGAAACAGCAAATACTTGATATTAAATTCATTAAAAATACTTATTAGATTCCTAAGCATGTAAATTAGAGTATGGAAATTTTCAGAGCAAAATTTTATCATTTGATCAGCCTTTTTACTGTTTAAACATGAAACATACGAGAATATGGAAATCTGAAATTAAAAACATAGCCGTAGTAAAACGGGCATAACTTTTGCTACAAAACTCGGAATTCAAAAATTCAGGATGTTCTGGAAACTAGAGAGATAAGGCTACAATTCATATTCAGAAAGTAATTCATTTTAAGATCGTTTACTTGTTCAAAAATAGTAGACAAATTTCAGGCAGCAAGCTAGATACAGGTTTTAGGATATTTTTTCATGAAAATAAATTAATTAAACATGATGGGTATCAATTGTTTAGTCAATAAATTGTGTAATCAACATGATGGGTATAAAAACATGATGAATAAAACTAGAACACGCTCATACATAAATTTATCATCAATCAATCATCAATCGATCAAACAATATACAACCTATCAATTGTCTCTACAATAATTTATTTGTGTGGCGTTTATATGAACAACCCTATCATCAATTCTATATGAATGCATGAAGATTTAATCTTTGGAGTCAAAAGTGGCACAATGTCAAGAATATTGGGGTTAGCTCTTGTAAACCCTCAATAGACTCAAAAAAGAGATGAACAATGAATAATACGATAACAAAGAGATCTACTTGCAAGAGTTTCAACAAAACTTGAATTTAATACAATTAACAATTCAAGAGGACGATGACTTGCCTCTTACAACAAAACTTGAATTTGATACAATTAACAATTCAAGAGGACAGTGACTTGCCTGTTAGACGGTAAAAACGAATACCAAGAATAACGGGATAAGGATCCCGAAGCAACGAACCCACGAACTAGAAAATAATAACACGTGCAATATACGTGCAATAACCCAATAAACCAACAACACGACACACAAAGAGACTGCAGTAGCAACAGCGGGAGAGAGTGTCGGTCGGGGGAGGCGGCGCTGGCGACCAGAGGGGCCGCGATGCAAGGCAGTGGCAACGCACTTGTGGATCCGGTCGGCGATCGGACAGAGGAGGAGGGAAGGGCTAAGGGTGTTGGGTTCTGTCGCTAATGTCGAGCGAAGCAAAGGAGGAGACAGGGGGGTTTTCAGGATTGGGGGGGTTTGCTGTGGCCACTGGGAGAGGGTCGCTGGAGGAGGGGGATGTGGTCGGAGAAGATGAACGGGGAAGACGATAGTGGGTTTAGGCGGGAAAACGTGGACGGGAGAGAGAAACAGAGAGGAGAGAGAATATGATAGAGAAATTAGATGGCTAGGTTTCGATAATGTGCAATTTTAGGGTTTGCATTAGGGTTGTATTTATAGAATACAAGTAGGTTATTGGGTTAGTGGTTTAGGGTCCAATAAAAGCGGTTTTGTGTCAAGAACACATGAAATTGAATTTTAGGGTTCAATTAAGAGATAGATCAAAATCAATATGGTTCAAACAAAAATACCCCCAATTAAATAAAAGATAATAGGTTCAACAAGAAATAGCTCGATCAAGAAGAACGATGAATTTCATGAACAAAATTTTAAATCCAAATAAATAAATAAATAATACAAATGAAAAGAATATCAATTGGGCTTGCAATTAAAATAGAATTCGCCAAGAACCAGATCCAGTACAATAAAATATTTCGATAAATGAATTTTAATTAAAATAATCAAGAAATAACAATTTATAATTTTAATAAAAACAAAATAGTGTTTGGTTTTAACTACTTATTAAAATATTTGTTTTCGGATTCAAATATAAATAGAAAATAGAAGTAAGATTAAAATACATCGTTATTCGAAATGAATATAATTTTCGATTAGAAAACACTTTAATAAAAAATTGAAACAAATTTAGCACCAAATAAATTTTAAATAATCAAGATATAGAATACATGGAAAATACTAATTATCAGGAATGGGGGTTACAATTTTTGTTTTTATTGTTTCAAGAAGAATCTACATATCATCTATTTGCTCCCACACAAAAAATTAGTAGCAACAGATTGGCGCCATCTGTGAGAAACGAAAAAAGCAATCTGATCATATTTCACCATTGAAAGTAGTTTCCAGCCATGCCTCCGAAGGGAAAAGGGAAGGTGACGGCGTCCAGCCGAAGAGGCTCCCCTCTTCCTCCACCTCCTCCACTTGAGGATGTTCCCCCTCAACAAAATCAACAAGTTCAGCTGCCTCAACCTGAGCAGCCGCCTCCCCAACAGGCTCACCTTATGCCCAGAGGGGCCGCGCCAGGGGCTTCCATCAAAGCCTTCCAGAATAGCATCCTTTTCATGACCATATCTCGGTCCAAAATCCTTCCACTGACTTGATGGCCTCGCGAGGTCCTCAGCGGTGAAGAGACCTCCGTTAAGTCATCGTCAACCGCCAACAAGAGGTCGACCTCCGAACCCGCATGAATGAGAGATGCGCCCGTGATGAGGTCCCTCATCCAGAATGCCAGAGAAGTCAGAGGAGCCGTTCTCCCCGAAAGTCGAGATCCAGAAGGTTCACCTCCCCAAGGAGGCGAAGGGGGTCTACTCCCCGTCGATAGTGAAGGAGCCACACCGCTGTGAGCCGATCACCACCAAGGGTTCACTATGATGAAGGGGCACCAGTCACCCAGGCAGAAATCTGAAACTTCAAAGATGACATCATGCGAACCCTTAACATCGCCCCAAATCATGACTGACAAGTGCATAACCCTCGCCATGCCACCACTCACGAAGGAGAGTCCCGAGAGTCGACTAGATCCGACCAGAGGAACGACTCGGTTCACCATCGCCTTCGAGAGATGGAGAGGCGCCTCAGCAAGATCAACCCTGAAGAAGAACAACAGACCAATAAGTTCCACCCAAGCAGACCCCCTTATGGGGGCCATCGTGGAATCTCCGATCCCCGAAACCTTTAAGCCACTCCGCTTTGAATCCTACAACGGGGAGTCAGACTCGGCCGATCATACCGAGAGTTTCAAAACTCTCATGATGATTTATCATGCCTCGGACGGGCTCCTCTGCAAGGCCTTCCCGACAACGCTGAGGGGACAGGTGCGAGAATGGTACTCCCATCTATCCACAGCCTCCATCTTCTCATTTGACCAGTTTGAGGAGCTCTTCCTTACCCACTTCGTTAGCAGCCGCCAAGCCGAGAAAACAAGTGCATCTTTGCTAGCCCTCAGCCAAAGAAAAGGTGAACGCCTAAGAGATTATGTTCGACGCTTTATCGCCGAAGCCCGGTCTATTGCTTCTCTCGAAAAATCAGTAGCCTCTGCAGCATTCAGCCACAACGTCAATGTTGCTGCTGATTTTAGTGTAGGAGCAAACAAATGAATTTGTGGATTTTTTTGAAATGAATAAGGCAAATCTGTTGACCTTCACTGACATTTGACTGGTTTCTTATCGCTGCCGTTAGCATGCAAAAAGTTCTATACACTGGGATGGATCCCGACGACGAACCCTCTGACGCTCAAGTCAGTAATCAGGAAGATTATGAAAAAGCGTTTATGTGGAAAAAAATTGATTACCTTGTTATGGTGGGGGGAAGAGGGGCATTTATAGTCGCCTTTAGAGACAGTTTAGAGATAATGATTTATCCCTATGTCCCGGTGTTTCTGGATAAGATGTGGAGTTTAAACTCGTTACATGATAAGAGAGGCGGTTTGAACCGCATCTTAGAGATAATTACGAATTTGAATTACTCTTTAAATATCTGAATGGGTTTGTAATAGGTTGCTACCCATTCCCAATAGGACAGATCCATTTCTGGGTTATTGGGATTTGAAGGAAAGCCCAGTTCCCATTTCGGACATGTTTGTAGGTGAAATTACCGTTTATCCCTGAGAGCTTTGAGATTCGTGCCCAATTTGAACTATCCCGATCTAATCTTATTTTTAGCGATATCACGAGCCCCCTACTCCCGAAGACTGAGTTTAATAGCCTTTAAGGAGTAGTTTTATTGTTCTAAATGGCGTACTGGATTTTATTAGAGTTCTTGAGGGGGTTTGGATCTTGCTCGAGGCGTAATGGTGTCCATTTAAGCTTGTTAAGTGCCCAAAATTATTCTCAGAATTTTCTGGATTTTTTTTCTAATTTTTTACTTAATTTTTGAATTATTTATTCAATTTTGTGAAGTAACAATCTATTTCAAAAAGTATTAATCAGTCGTTCTAATTAATAATTATTTATTTAAGAGCTCCGAAATATTTTTCCCGAATTCATAATCATTTTTTACAATTTTTGATTAGTTTTCTTGAATTTTTAATTATTTTTCGTAATTTTAAATAATTAATTCGAATTAATAAATAAAAAAAGAATTAATCGAATGAATATCGACGTGGTGCGATCTGGAGCATTAATCAGAGCTCTGGTGCTGTTTTTCAAGTGATCTGATGGCTAATCAGGGCTTCGTTGACGTGGTGGCATCTGGACGCTACGATCGTGGGAGCACATCGGGAGGGAGGTGTTTCCCCCATTTGCACGCTCAGAGCCACGTTTGCTCGGATTTGACTCCAAGGGACGTGGCTCAATCTGAGCTGCTTGATCTTGATCGAATGTGTTTTCGAGGTAGCCTTTTCGCCATTTACGCGCTCGAAGCCCCGTTTGCTCGAATTTGACTCCGAGGGACGTGGCTCAATCTGAGCCGTTGGATCTTGATCAAGCGCACTATTTGAGGAAATATTTTCCCCATTTTCATGCTCGGAGCCAAGTTTGCTCGGATTTGACTCTGAGGGACGTGGCTCAATCTGGGCCGTTGGATCTTTGATTAAGCGTGCTTTTTGAGTCAACATTTTCCCTAATTTCTCGCTCGGAACCGCGTTTTCTTGGATTTGACTCCGAGGGACGTAGCCCAATCTGAACCGTTGGATCTTGATCGAGCACGCTTTTTGAGGCAACGTTTTCCCCATTCGCGCGCTCAGAGCCACGTTTGCTCGAATTTGACTCCGAGGGACGTGGCTTAATCTTGGTTGTTGGATCTTGATCGAACGCGCTTTTTGAGGCAATGTTTTTCCTAATTTCACGCTTGGAACCACATTTGCTCGGGTTTGGCTGTAAGGGACGTGGCTCAATCTGAGCTGTTGGATCTTGATCGAGCGTGCTTTTTGAGGCAACGCTTTCTCCAATTTCACGCTCGGAGCCACGTTTGCTTGGATTTGACTCCGAGGGATGTGGCTCAATCTGGGCCATTGGATCTTGATCGAGCGTGCTTTTTGAGGCAACGTTTTCCCCAATTTCACGCTCAGAACCACGTTTGCTCGAGTTTGGCTCCGAGGGACGTTGCTCAATCTGAGTCGTTGGATCTTGATCGAGCACTCCTTTTGAGGCAACATTTTCCCCAATTTTATGCTCGGAGCCACGTTTGCTCAGATTTGACTCCAAGGGACGTGGCAAGATCACGACCGTTGGATCTTGAACAGGTGTGATATTAAGAATTGACCGGTCGGCTAGTTTGTGATGTCATTTGAGTTTCTGCCTTTATGCCTACTGTCGCTTTGTATTCAGTGCTTCTTGGGCTTTCTGCCGTTCTTGGGGGCCCAAATGCCTCAGGAGCCCAAGTGGCGCCCCTCAATTGCTATAAGTCTTCACCCCCTCCTTACTTCCTCATTCTTCACTTTTTACTCTTTGAGAATTCGTTTTCACTCTTGGGTGGCTCTACTAGCGGTCGCGGCCAAGTGCTTGTTTCTCTGGCGAAGTATTCCGACCGTAGCTATCATGTCAAGGTAAATATATATTCTCTTTTATATATTTTGCAAGATGTCTAGGGTTTTTTCGGGGAGTGAGACTCCACCTCAGACCATGATGAGGATCGGCCACTAGTAGTGGCTCCGACCTTGGACAAGGGAAAGGGGGTGGTAGAGTCGGTGACGTTGGTAACTATCGTGGAGAAGGAGAGGCGAGCACGGGCGTTGGGTAGGCTCCCGGGTCCTTTGTCAAATCTTAACGGAGTTCGAGAATACTCCGTTGACCTTCAAGCCAAGGGTGTACAGGAGGGTCGGCCTCTTATGAGGAGAGCAGGCTGAGGAAGCACTCCGAGGTCGACGAAATCCCCTCTATGTTGATAGAGAAAGACCTGGTTCGGATCCGAGAGAGATTCAAGATTCTGGAGGAACTCACTCTCCTTCTTCCGGGTGCGGGTGTCCGAGCTTGTACGCTGACTTCTCCCGACACGTTCATCTTTCCGTTCGACGCATTCTTTGCTGGTCTACTCCTGCCTATTCCTCCGTTCGTGGCAGGAGGTGCTGCAATGGTACGGCTTGAGCCCGGTCTAGTATATGCCGAACATGTGGCGACATGTCGATGGGTTTTTCCTCATGTGCTAAGCGATAGGGGTCGTGCCTCAACTAGTTATTCTCCGAAGTCTCTACCGTATCCATCGGAAGAGTAGGACGGAGTACCGGTACTATTTATCGCCGCATCGAGGTGTGAAGCTGATAGACAATCCCAACTCTGTTAAGTTTTGGAAGGAGAAGTACTTCTTGATCCAAGGCAATGCTCCGTGGAACATCCCCACTAGGTGGGGGGAGGAGGTTCCGAAATGGGCGAAGGCCGAGCCAGTATTGACTCTAGAGGAGGATGACAAGATCCTCTTCGGTGGGGGTCTCAGTCCGATCGACCCTAGTATGCTTCGCATTTTTTCTCTGTTTTTTAGTTTTAGTTTAACTCCTTCACATGCCGATCTCTTCGTTTTTCTTTTTTACAGAGGCTCCGGCATAGACTTCAAGGCGATGCTGTCTAGCCGAATGGGGGTAGCCTACAAGGCCCCGGATGGGCAGAAGAGGAAGAGGACGACCACAGGTCCTTCGTTTGCCAAGGTTGTGAAGACCCCAGTATTGGCGGCACCGGCCGTTAATTTGGAGTCCGAGTCACCTGCCCTGCCTACCTCCCCTGCTCTGACTGCCGAAGGGGCTTCTATCGAGCAGGTATTGGCACTTGAAGCCCCCCCCTCTAACAGCGATAGCGGAGACAATCCTTACCGAGGAGCACAATAAGCTCTTCGTCCCTGACTGGCATGGGACGAGGCACGATGGGTTCCTTGGGGATGCTGTCAGCTGCATGCAGGCCGTTCGGCACTTACCGACCCCTAAGGATCGAGCTACGCTGAAGGCTGGGACGGTTGGCGACGATGCCCTCGAGATCGCCAAAGCGACCATGTCGGTGAGTTTAGTCCCGCTCCCCCTTATCCCTTCTTGGGTGATTTTCTTGCTTAAAAACTCTAGTTTTTGTCCAGGTAGATCACCTGCCACTTCAGTCATATGATGGAGAAGTTCTCCGAACAAGAAAAGGAGCTCAAGGCAGAGAGTGATCGGGATAGGTCGGAATGCGCCAAAGCAGTGAAAATGTTCAAGGCAGAGAAGTGGTTGTCTGTGTCCCAGGCGACTCAGATCCAGCTCCTCGAGGCTGCTTTGGCTAAGGCGAACGAACAGCTTTCTCTTGAGAAAGAGAACGCGGATAGAGAGGCGGAGAAGGCTGCTAAAGAGAAGGAGATAGCTATGAAGGCCGCCGAAGATGCAGCAAGGGAGAGGGATGCCGCCGTGGAAGTAGCTGCGGAGGCGATCAGGGCCAAAGCGAAGGTGCATATGTGCTCAAACATGGAGCACTCTTATGCTCAGGCACTGAAGCATGTGGAGATGCGTGTCCCCGGTTTTGATGGCTCGGGGTACAGCCTATACGATCTCCTCAAAGGCGAGACTGCTCCAACGACTTATGGAGTGGTCGAAGAAGAGGAAGAAGACGAAAAAGAAGAAGAGGGCGAGGGGGAGAACGCAACGACCGTAGAGGCAACCGAGGAGGACGGTCGCGGGGTTGCAGCACCCTTGGAGATGCCTACCAAGGTGGTCCCCTGATTCCTTATTACACCTCCGTCATATTCTTTAGTCGCTCATTTTTCTTCTTGTATGCACTTGTGTAGATGCCCTATAGCGGACTAGCCACCGCTCCTTATACCTTTCGTTAAGTTGAATGAAAATTTTTCTTTTTGACAAGTGTTGTGAAATTTCAAAATAGTTGTTGGCTCATTTTGTTTTTGAATCGTCCCTGTAGGAGCTTCGCTAAGTCGTAGAACCGTCATGTTGGCTCCTTTGGCTAAGGAATTTACACTTTCTTCTTGGTTGATTTTTTTAGATTGTCGAGGCACTGCGTCTTCGCGCGCAGCTCGGTGTCACCAGGTTGGGACTCGCGAAATCACGAGAGAAGCTCTCCAAGGCGGAGTTGGAGCTCTGCCAAGTGAGATTGGCTTTGGCTCGCCGAGATATTGAGATAAGGCATCTCGAGGAGATTCTTCGGGAAGTGCCCCCCGAGGGAGGAGAGGTCGGCCCCTCGATGGCTGCTGGCAAGGCTTATAGGCTAAAGTTCCTTCGACATTCATTACACGTGGTAAGGACTGAGAAGGACGAGCTGAAGGGCTTGTTGTCCAGAGTAAGGGTAGAGAGAGACGAGCTGAAGAACTCGCTGTTTAAAGTTAGGTCAGAGAGGGACAAGCTGAAGGACTCGCTGTTCAAAATGAGGTCGAAGAGGGACGAGTTGAAGAACGTGGTGCTCGAGAAGTGTTTTGAAATGACTCATCTGTGAAGGACCATCTTAGAGCCCTCTCAGAGGAGGAGTATGAGTGTGATACCATGCTTGAAGCTCAGAGTTACAGACGACTCTCTCAGGGAGCGACTTGTTGAATTGGAGGAGGAGAATCTCCGCTTGAAGTGACTATCTGAAGGAAGTAATGTGAGGAGCACCTCTTGCCCACGGGGGGAGTACGCCCAGGGGAGGTCGTTTCATTAATTAGCTCTTCGCATGCCCAACGTTCTGCGGAACCCTGGTAATGCTCAAACCGGGATGGCCGGCTCGTCGAGTGAGGTATCCGTTGGGGCGACGGTTAGGCCCTCAGGCATCGATGGCTCGACCTGGCTTGCAGGCCTGGAGTCTTCTTTGGAGACAAGGCGAGAACAACATAGCGCTCGTCGTCCTCGTGTGTTGTTTAATCGGAGCGTCCCCCTTCCTAGAAGGAACTAGGGTGAAATTTTGTAATATTGTAGTTTGTCTTGTATGAGTTTGTCTAGAATAAGACTTGTATCTCCATTCTTGATGGAATAATAGGAATAATATGTCACATCTTTTGACCTGGTAACGAGCTTCTTTTAAGAATTTGTGTTTTGCTAATGTTCGCAAGGGAGTTTCAACAGTTGTAGGAGCAATTTCGAATGGTGAGCTACCTTGTACTTGCTCGTTCACAAGTAGCTAAAGCAGCGTTGAACCAAGTGTTGGACTCCGACTTGTTGTTAAGATAGTTTCAACAGTTGTAGGAGCAATTTCGAATGGTGAACTACTTTGTACTTGCTCATTTGTAAGTAGCTAAAGCAGCATCGAACCAAGTGTAGAACTCCGAACTTGTTGTTAAGAGAGCTTCAACAGTTGTAGGAGCAATTTTGAATGGTGAGCTACTTTGTACTTGCTCATTCACAAGTAGCTAAAGCGGCGTCCAACCAAGTGTTGGGCTCCGAACTTGTTGTTAAGAGAGTTTCAACAGTTGTAGGAGCAATTTCGAATGGTGAGCTACTTTGTACGTGCTAGTTCCAAGTAGCTAAAGCGGTGTCGAACCAAGTGTTGAACTCCGAACTTGTTGTTAAGAGAGTTTTAATAGTTGTAGGAGCAATTTCGAATGATGAGCTACTTTGTACTTGCTCGTTCGCAAGTTGCTAAAGCAGCGTCGAACCAAGTGTTGGACTCCGAACTTGTTGTTAAGATAGTTTCAAAAGTTGTAGGAGCAATTTCGAATGGTGAGCTACTTTGTACTTGCTCGTTCGCAAGTAGCTAAAGTGGCGTCGAACCAAGTGTTAGACTCCGAACTAGTTGTTAAGAGAGTTTCAACAGTTGTAGGAGCAATTTCGAATGGTGAGCTACTTTGTACTTGCTCGTTCGCAAGTAGCTAAAGCGGCGTCGAACCAAGTGTTGGACTTCGAACTTGTTGTTAAGAGAGTTTCAACAGTTGTAGGAGCAATTTCAATTGGTGAGCTACTTTGTACTTGCTCGTTTGCAAGTAGCTAAAGCGGCGTCGAACCAAGTGTTGGACTTCGAACTTGTTGTTAAGAGAGTTTCAACGGTTGTAGGAGCAATTTCAATTGGTGAGCTACTTTGTACTTGCTCGTTTGCAAGTAGCTAAAGCGGCGTCAAACCAAGTATTGGATACCGAACTTGTCGTTGAGAGAGTTTCAATAGTTGTAGGAGCAATTTCAAATGGTGAGGTACTTTGTACTTGCTCGTTCGTAAGTAGCTAAAGCAGCGTCGAACCAAGTGTTGGACTCCATACTTGTTGTTAAGAGAGTTTGTGCTTGGTAAGACAAGTGAACATTAAGACAATAGTTTTTCTGAGAAAGGAAACTGCTTTTTATTAAAAATGACTAAGTAACTACTTCTGATTTGTAAGCCATTATTACATTTGCAAAAATGAACTAAATAAGAAGAAAACAACTTAGAAATGCTCTAGAGCTAGAAGTTGCTTGGAGCGGCGTTCAAACAGACTCTTGGTACTTCAATAAGTGCTCCGCATTCCATGTTCTCGGTACTCTCTTGCCTTTCCGGGTCTTCAAGTTGATAGGCGCCAGGGTGAACAGCTTTGGAGACCCTATATAGACCTTCCCAATTATGCGACAGCTTGTCTTTCTTGCTTGGAAAAGAGATTGATAGCTTTCGAAGCACCAAATCTCCTTTTTTGAGATTTGTAGGGCAGACTCTCTTGTTGTAGGATTGTTCAATCCTAAGTCGATAAATTTCCCGATGGATCGAAGATCTCTCCTGAATCTCATCGATGAGGTCCAAGTTGTCCCAGAGCTGATTTGAGTTTTGCTCTTCATTGTAGGCAATCAAGCGGGGTGAAGGTAGGTCAACTTCTAGCGGGATGACGACTTCGGAGCCATAGGTGAGGTTGAAGGGAGATTCTCCTGTGGGGGTCCTCTTAGTAGTGCGATAGCTCCAGAGCACGTTGGTTAGTTGCTCGACCCATAGCCCTTTGACAGACTTGCCAAGTCTCTTCTTCAGGCCTGAGAGAATTTGTCGATTGATGTTCTCTGCTTGGCCATTGGATTGTGGGTGAGATATCGAGGAGAATCGTTGCTAGATGCCTAAGTCTGTACAAAACTCGCGAAATGTTGTCCTTGTAAACTGTGTTCCATTATCCGTTACTAAGATTCGTGGAACACCGAATCTGCAGACGATGTTCTTCCAAAAGAAACGTTGGACTCTATTCTCGTTGATCGTTGCTAGTGGCTCGGCTTCGATCCATTTGGAGAAGTATTCTATCGCAACGACAAGGAACTTAGTTGGCCCGGCGCTGGAGGGAAAGGCTTGAGCAAGTCCATCCCCCACATTGCAAAAGGAGTCGGACTGGATAAGGAGGAGAGCTGGGCTTGTAGCAAGCACCGAATTATTGAGAACTTTTGGCAGGGGATGCATTGGCGAACATCCTGCTCAGCATCACTAAGAAGTGTGGGCCAGAAGTATCCGTAATTCAAGATTTTGCGGGCGAGGGACCTCGCTCCCAAATGAGCGTCGCATATCCCTTCATGGTCCTCCTTTAGAGCATACTGGGCTTCCTCGGGGGAAAGGCATCTCAAGTAGGGTCTTCCGTCTACTTGGGTGTAGGAACGTTTGTACATGACCCCTTCGATGAGCGTGTACCGCTCGGTTCGGGTTCTGACTTTTCGGGCCTCTTTAGGGTCCAGAGGGAGGATACCGTTTCTGACAAATTCGAGCAAGGGCCTCATCCAATTCTCCCCGAGTTCTAGGGGCAGTGTCTCCATCAATTCGGGGTCTTCTTCCTCGATGCTAGGTCTCAAGAGAACCTTTATTAAGACAGTTTGTTCGAGCCCTTGGAGGGAGGAAGAGGCCAGCTTTGAGAGGGCATCTGCCTGCGTGTTCTCTTCTCGAGGGATTGTAGTTGGGCATCTTCGAAAGAGGCCAGCAGCACTTTAACCTTGGCCAAATATTTGGTCATACGACCATCTCTTGCCTCGTATTCTCCCGATACCTGGTTCACTACCAGCTGTGAGTCACTGAATAGTTTAACGCGCTGGGCCCCGGTCTTTCATGCCATACAGTCCGGCTATGAAGGCCTCGTATTCAGCCTTGCTGTTCGATGCCCGAAAGTTAATGCGGAGAGAGTACAAAAGAACGAAATCATCGGGACCAGTCAGGATGACCCCAGCCCCACTCCCGTCGGCGCACGAGAACCCCTCTACATAAACGGACCAGAAAGGGGGTTCCTTTATTGCCTTACTGACGTCAAGGATAGTGCTCTCTGCTATAAATTATGCCAGAGCTTGCACCTTGATAGCGGTTCTGGGCTAATAGCTGATATCATGTTGGCTCAGCTCTATAGACCACTTCATAAGATGCCCCGAAGTTCGGGCTTATGGAGAACTTGTTTGAGTGGCTGGTCGGTGAGAACGACCACCGAGTGAGACTGGAAGTAATGGCAGAGTTTTCGGGCTGCCATGACTAACGCATAGGACATCATTTCTACCTTTGGGTAACGGAGTTCAGCATCCCTGAGGACCTTACTCACATAGTAGATGGGTCTTTGCGCCTTATCTTCCTCTCTTACCAGGACGACATTGAGAGTCTGTTCCGAGGTGGCTAGGTATATATAAAGGACTTCCCCGGGCTTCGGCTTGCTCAAGAGTGGTTGGTTGACTAAATAGGCCTTGAGCTGATCAAAGGAATCCTGGTGCTGTTGCCCCCACTGAAAGCCTTTCGCTCTTCTAAGGGCCTTGAAGAATGGGAGACATTTTTCTCCCGATTTGGAGAGAAAACACCCTATGGCCGCTATGCGTCCTGTGAGTCTCTGTACGTCTTTGATACTTGGAGGAGCCATGTTCAGAATGACTTGAATCTTTTTCGGGTTGGCCTTCATGCCTCTTTGGCTGACCATGAACCCAAGAAACTTGCCGGATGAGACGCCGAAGGCACACTTGTTCGGGTTTAGTCTCATGTTGTGTCTTCTCAACACATCAAAGGCCTCTTGAAGGTCGGAAACATGATCCGATTCGCTGACGCTTTTTACCAACATGTCGTCTATGTAGACTTCCATGTTCCTGCCGATTTGCTCTTTGAAGACCTTGTTAACATGGCGTTGATACGTTGCACCGGCATTCTTGAGCCAAAAGGGCATAACCCGGTAGTATTATAGACCCTAGTCGGTTACAAACGAGGTCTTCGGAATATCGGGAGGGAACATCTAGATCTGGTTGTATCCGGAAAAGGCATCCACGAAACTTAAGAGTTCGTGTCCGGAGGTCGCATCAATCAGGGCATCGATGCTCGGGAGCAGGAACGGATCTTTGGGGCAGGCTTTGTTTAGATCTGTGAAGTCAATGCAGATCCTCCAACTCCCGTTGGCTTTTTTTACCATCACTACATTGGACAACCATTCGGGATAGTTGACCTTCTGTATGAACCGGGCATTCAAGAGTTTCTCCACCTCTTCTTTAATTGCCTGCTGGTGCTCGGGGGCAAATTTGCGTCACTTTTGCTGGACAGGTTTAGCCCCAGAAGCAACACTAAGGTGATGCAAGAGAATCTCTTCGGAGATTCTGGGCATGTTGGTCGCAGTCCAAGCGAATAGATCGCCATTTCCCCTTATACACTAGAAAATATCGATTTTGACAGGAGGGAGAAGGACCTTACTAACTTGGAATATCCTAGTTGGGTCTCCTTCGGAGAAGGCTATTTCCTCCAACTCGTCGACCGGCTCAGAGATGGCTTGACTACTTCCTGGGGGGAGTTCGAAGGCTTCAAGGGATAGGACTGGTCCTCCAACCGAAGTCATATAACACTTGCGAGCTGTCTCCTGGCTCCCTTTCATTTCTCCCACCCCTGTTGTGGTAGGGAATTTCATCTTCATAAGGTAGGCTGAGGGTATGGCATGGAGAGCAGCTAGACTGGATCGGCCCAAAATGACATTGTAAGCAGCCTTCACATCTACCACCATGAAATCCATCTGTTCGGTTCGGGTGATCGGGGTTTTGCCAGCGGTTACGTTGAGAGTTATCACTCCCTCGATCGTCACTAGCACCCCGGTGAACCCATGAAGAGTGTAGCCGGCGGGCTTGAGTCGATCCCTAGACAACTTAAGACCCTTGAAGGCCTCTAGAAAAAGGATGTTCACCGAACTGCCATTGTCGACCAGGACTTGACGTATATCGAAGTTGGACATATAGAGGTTTATTACAAGGGCGTCACAATGGGGCATCCAGACGCCTTCCAAATCCTTGTCTGAAGAGGTAACAGGGACCCCAAGGCCCTTGGGGGGTGGGTTGTTCTGCACAGAGTTCACCTCTCGGACGAAGGCTTTTCGGGAAGAGTTCGAATCTCCCCCCATTGGGCCTCCGTGTATAAGATGTAGAATAGCTTCAGCTTCAAAATCTGGGGTCTCGTCACATCGCTCAACTCGCTTATTAGCCCCCCTGAGGGCGGAGGAGGATCTGCCCTGTCCTTCCTTACGAACCTAGAAAGTTGCCCCCCTCTGAATAAGGGCTTCGATCTCGTCTTTAAGGGCCCGACAATCATTCGTGTCGTGGTCGTGGTCCTTATGGAAGTGACACAATTTTTCCTCGTTTCTCTTCTTGCCTAGTGTGTTCATCTTTGGAGGTGGTGGGAGGAGACCCTCTTTCCCGACCTCCATCAGTATGGTGGGGACACTAGCATTAAGAGGAGTGAACTTCTTAAAATGGGGAGGAGGCGACGCTGGCCACCATTGTCTTTCTGGAGCTTCTTAGCTCCTTCATCTTCGGTGCCCTTCTGTTTGTGCCCGGACGTGGGCTCCTTCTGTTCAGGTAGGCGGAAGGCTTCCTCTGCCCTAATGTATTTCTCGCTCCTCAGTAGGAGTTCCGAGAAGTCCCAAGGCGGCTTCTTAGCGAGAGACGCCCTAAGGTCGGCGTTAGTGACGTTGGATTGGAAGGCAGCCGAGGCTACCGACTGGTTTAGAGAGGCGATGAACCGGGCCTCGACGGTGAAACGCTTAACATAGTCCCTTAGCTGCTCGCCCTTCCTTTGATTGAGTAACAGCAAAGAGGTGCTTGTCTTTTCAGCGTGATGGCTACTTACGAAATGAGTTAGGAAGAGCCATTCGAACTGATCGAAAGAGAAGATGGAGGTCGGGGTGAGTCGTGAGTACCATTCTCTCGCGGGCCCCTTCAGCGTGGCTAGGAAGATTTTGCAAAGGAGTGCATTCGAAGCCTGGTGGATCATCATGAGAGTTTTAAAACTCTCAATGTGGTCAGTGGGGTCTGTTTCCCCGTTGTATGACTCAAAGTGAGGAGACTTGAAGTTCTCCGGAAGTGGGGCTTCCATGATGGTTCGGGAGAACGGAGGCCTGCTTGGGCGGAGATTCCTTGCCCGCTGTTCCTCTTCTCTATCCAGTCTGCCAAGGCACCTCTCCATCTCGTGGAAGCGGCGGTAAACCGAGTCTTCCCTTTGATCATATCTTTCTTATCCCAGGGACTTGTCCTCATGCGGAAAAGGGACTGGGAGTACGACGGTGATAGCTTGGGGCAGGTTGAGGACTGGGAGTGCGACAGCAATAGCTCAGGGCAGGTGGAGGACTGGGCGCCCGTTGATCGTGGTTAGGAGCAACATTGAGGGCCCAGAAAATGGCTTCTTGAAAGTCCTGAAATTCTACCCTTGTGACAGGTGCCTCCCGATCTCGGTGGTCCCCTGGGGCGGGCCGACCGGTCGAAGTGCGGCTCCTCCTCTGATGGCGCTGGGGTGACTCCTTCCGTCTTCTGGGAGAGTTTGATCTTCTGCGGTCTGGCCTATGAGAGGATCTGGCTCTAGGGGACCGAATCGTAGGGCCACTTTAGTGTTCACGACGGGGGATTCCGTCGTGGGTCCGTCTCTCATCCAAGCGGGTCCGAAGGTCTATCCCCTGCTGCCGGTTGATAATAATGTGTCGGAGATCCTTCGGCGTTGGAGGACTGTGAGAGGTCATGGAGTCGGATGAGGGGTTAGGTATCGAGACATGGTCATGATGAGGAGGTTGCCTTTGGCAACTTCGGCGGGAGGGTCCCGCGACAGCTCCTTGAGGCCCTTGAGGAGCCTACTGGGGCTGAGGATGCTGAGGAAGGGGCTGTCCAGGCTGCGGTTGCTGGACGGGTTGAGGGAGAGGCTGTCCAGGCTGTGGTTGCTGGACTTGCTAGACGAGTTGAGGGAGGACCTCCTGAAGTGGAGGAGGAGAAGGAGCGAGAGTGGCTCTGTGGTTGGAGACCGTCGCCTTCCTCTTCTTTTGAGGCATAACTTGAAACTACTTTCGCTGATGAAATAGGGTTGGATTGCTTTTCGTTCCCACAGACGGTGCCAATCTGTTGCTGTTGATTTTTGTGTGGAAGCAAACAGATGAATTTGTGGATTCTTTTGAAAACGAGTAAGGTAAACCTGTTGACCTTCACCGGCGTTTGACTGGTTTCTTGTCGCTGTCGTTAACCTGCAAAAAGTTCGATACACCGGGATGGATCCTGACGACGAACCCTCCGACGCTCAAGTCAGTAATCAGGAAGATTATGAAAGAGCATTTATGTGGAAAAAGATTGATTACCTTGTTATGGTGGGGGAGAGGGGTATTTATTGTCGCCTTTAGAAACAGTTTAGAGATAATGATTTATCCCTATGTTGCAGTATTTTTGGATAAGATGTAGAGTTTAAACTCATTTCATGATAAGAGAGGCAGTTTAAACCGCGTCTTAAAGATAATCACGAATTTGAATTACTCTTTAAATATCTGAATGGGTTTGTAACGGGTTGCTCCCCATTCCCAATAGGACAAATCCGTTTCTGGGTTATTGGGATTTGAAGGAAAGCCCAGTTCCCATTTCGGACCGTTTGAAGGTGAAATTATCGTTTTACCCCTGAGAGCTTTAAGATTTGTGCCCGATTTGAACGGTCCCAATTTAATCTTATTTTTAGCCATATCAGTCAATAACGCCGACCTCAAGGTGTCCTTTGTCAAGAAGCCTCATCGGGACTTCTCAGAACTCCTGCTTATGAGTGAGAAGTACATTCGAGTGGAAGAGGCTCTCAACCCACCCGATTGAGAGGAGTCATCTTCCGGAAACAAACAGAACAATACAAGCGAAAAAGGGTCCCAGAAATTCTAAAATGATGACAATGACCACCGCCGCCCAACTCCTCGTTTTGAGAAATTCACCTCCCTCAATGCTAGTATATCAGCAGTTATTATGGAGGTGGATAAGAAAGGGCTACTCCGCACTCCCCCTGGAATGAATACCCCAACGAAGGGGAGGAACATAGAAAAGTGGTGTCGCTTTCATAGTGTTACCGCTGGATCTGGTGTGGGGGTAAACAGATGAGATTTGTGAGTTCGTGGAAAAACCTGAATAGCGGATCCACTCATGTTGATTCCTGCCGCTAACCTGCAAGGAAGTACGATACACCGGGGTTGATTCCGGCGATGCACCCTCCGACGCTCTTGTCAGTAATCAGTGATGATTAAGAAAGAGCTTAAGCTGGAAAAAGAATGATTACCTGGTCACAGTGGTAGGTGGGAGGTATTTATAGTCGCCATGGGAGTGATTAGGGACCTGATATCCCGTGTAACTATCAGGAGTAAAATCCTCATAGTTTGTTTAGGAAACTGACCCCTGATTCCCGGTGAGTGGGTAACTGCAAATCAGGCCCGTTGATTTGGTCAAATCAGTGACCCTGATTTCCTCTTGCTGGTCTGGGTCTGTCTCGGGTCGGGGCCCGTACCCAGTTGGAGTGAATCCGTTCGTGGGTTATTGGATCTGTGAGAAGGAGATCCAGTACCCATTTCGGACCCATTTGTATGTGAAATTACCGTTTTACCCCTGAGTTTCAAGATTCGTGCCCAATCTGGACAGTTCCGATTTAACCCCATTTTTAGCCATATCACGAGCCCCCCACTCCTAAAGACTGAGCGTGATTAGCCTTTAAGGAGTAGTTTAACTGTTTTAGTGGCTAGTGGAGTTGTATCGAAGTCCGAATAGAGGGTTTTGAATCTCGAAGGGGGTAGTGAGGTGATTTTTGAAGCCGTGAGCTGTTCTGAAGCCTTGTTGAGTATTTGACGGTTTTTATCTATTTTTTCGGACTATTTATTTAATTTTGCGATGTGTTAACTAATCGTTCGGGGGCCTTAACAGTACATTCTAGGCAATAATTGTTCGTTCAGGGGCTCAAAAATATCCCCTCGAATTTTTAATTATTTTCTAGAATTTTTAGTTAATTTTCCTGAATTTTTAACAATTTTTTGCAATTTTTAAATAAATAAAACGATTTAAATAAATAAAAATTAATTTTTAATTACTGATTTATGGCGTGGCCTGATCTAGACTGTTGATCTTGGGCGAGCACGAATTTCTGAGAGATCTGACGGTTGTAGTCGCTCGGCATTCATTTTCTCGCTTTTGACGCTCGGATGGGCACTTGCTCGGTTGGCCGACCGGAGGTGTAAGGGTTCGGCCGTCCGAGCGACGTGGCACAATCTGAGCCGTCGGATGGTGGCGCGAATCTTGAGACAGGCGTGTTTCCCAAGAGAACGCTATCTTGTCGTTTAGCGCACGTGGCAAGATCTGGACTGTTCATCATCAGGAGCACGAATTTCTGGAAGATCCAACGGTCGTGATCATTCGGCAGCTTTTTTTCTCCGTTTTGACGCTCGGATGGGCACTTGCTCGGTTGGCCGACCGGGGATCTGAGAGTTCGGTTTGGTCGAGCGAAGTTCTGGGCCGCCGGATGGGCACTTGCTCGGTTGGCCGACCGGGGATCTGAGAGTTCGGTTTGGTCGAGCGAAGTTCTGGGCCGCCGGATGGGCACTTGCTCGGTTGGCTGACCGGAGGTCTGAGGGCTCGGCTGTCCGAGCGACGTGGCGCAATCTGAGCCGTTGGATGGTGGCGCGAATCTCGAGACGGGCTCCGTTCCCAAGAAAATGCTATTTTGTCGTTTAGCGTCGCTGGCAAGATCTGGGCAGTCTGATCGAGATCTTACACGAATGTTGAGGAGAAAGTGAGTTTTCTCCGTTTTGACGCTCGGATGGGCACTTGCTCGGTTAGCCGATCGGATGTCTAAGGGTTCGGCAATCCGAGTGTGGTAGCGCGATCTGGGCTGTTGAATGGCGGAATGAATCTCGAGACGATTCGGTTCCCAAGAGCATTAATGGCGCCCCAGGATTTGTGCGGCGTTCCAACTTCCCGGGGTCATTAAGAATGGCGCCCTCCAATTAATGCGTGGCGTTTCAGCTCCCGAGGGTCATAATAGCTGGTTCTTAGAAGGGAGGTTATAAATACCCCACTCCCCTTGTAGTTTCAGTCAGAACAATGTTGAGTTTTAGCCATCAGAGGTGTCTGCCTTGGGTGGTTGCTCTTCGGCCATGGTCTCCTCCTGATTCTGACGGCCCCGATGCAGATGTCAGGGTTGGGGGAGATCAGAGCAGAAGAGGTGACGACCGGAGTCAAGGCGGATGCTCTTTTGAAAAATCCTAACCCTGAGGTCGTCGGACGGGTGGTCACTCTTCCGCCGTGATCTTCTCCCGATTCTGACGGTCCCGATGCAGATGTCAGGGTCGGAGGAGATCAGGGCAGAAGGGGTGATGACCGGAGTCTGGACCCGGGGTACAAGGTGCTTCGGAAGGATGGGTGGTCATCCTTCCGCCGTTATCTTGTCCTGATTCTGACGGCCCCGACGTAGGTGTCAGGGTCAGGGGAGATAAGGGCAGAAGAGTTGACGACCGAAGTCCGGACCCGAGGGACAAGGTGCTTCGGAAGGATGGGTGGTCATTCCTCCGCCATGATCTTCTCCTGACTCTGACGGCCCCGATAAGGGTGTCAGGGTCAGCGGAGATCATGGCAGAAGAGGTGACGATCGAAGTCTGGAGCCGAGGGACAAGTTGCTTCGGAATGGATGGTCTCTTCCGATCTCTGTCTTCCTTCCGGGCTGACGGCTTCTGATGGTTGTCAGCCCGAAGGAGTTAGAAATGGGAGGTGTGCCGATCTGCTTTTTGACCGGGCCCCGCGAGACGGTGGTTTCTCTCCAACCCTTGAACGATTCGTGGTTTCGGCTCCGAGGCCGTAGGCTTCGAGTTGCTCACGGGTGAGAGGGGAACCGACCGAGACCTGGGGCCCGGGGGGCTCGCCGAGGGCGGTGCCTTTAAACTTCTAACCCAAATTTTCTCTGGCTTCTTCAGACAGAGGTGGAGCGTCTGGGTCCGAAGTGCTTCGTCCGGGCGATGTGGCGCGATCTGAACCGTTGGATGGCGGCATGAATCTTGAGACGGACCCAGTTCCCAAGAAAACGCTATCTTGTCGTTTAGCGTCGCTGGCAAGATCTGGGCCGTCTGATTGAGATCTTACACGAAAGTTGAGGAGAAAGTGAATTTTCTCCGTTTTGATGCTCGGATGGGCATTTGCTCGGTTAGCCGACCGGTCCCTTTGCTTTTGGGTTCGGATCGCACGTTGTTCGGATCTAGATCCTGTTGTGCCGAGCTACTTGAATTGGTGAAAAGACAAAGTCGTTTTGGGCCTTCGTGACGTTTCAAGAGCGGCCCAAAAGTCGCGCCCTTACATTAGGAAGCCCAAGAGACTTTTCTTTTTACTATAAATCTTCACTCCTCCACCCCAAATCTCATTCTTCACTTTTACTTTCTCTCTCAAGTTTTTACTTTTCACTATCGAAGTTTTTAGCTCCTGGGTGGTGCTGCTAGCTGTCGCGGCAAGGCGTTTCTTTGCTCCGGCGAACTTTTCCGACCGTAGCAGTCACTTCAAGGTCAGTCTCTCTCCTTTCTTTTTAGAAAAATGGTTAAGATTACTTCTTCGGATGAGACCCCCGCCTCGGACCAAGTCGTCGGTCGAGCGGGTAAAGGAAAGGAGGTGATAGAGCCGACCGAGCAGACCGTTGTTCGGCCGAGCAAGAGTGGCGAAGTAGCCGAGCCGCTCCAGGAGGTTGTGGCAAAGTCCCAGAAGGGTAAAGGAGTGGTCACGATCATTGAGCAGCCGAAGACGGCAGGGGAGTTCGGTCGGCAGCCTATTGTTCTGTCGAGCGTGGGGGGTGTTCGCAGCTACTCCGAAGAGATGCTGGAGGTGACTCAGGGCACTGCCAAGTCTGTAGAGGAGAATGAACCGAGAGAGTTGTCCGAGGTGGACCATACCATCTCGTCTCTTACGGAGGCTGATCTGCATCGGATCCGGACCGGATTCCAGATCCCTGCCGAGTACGGGCTACTTCTCCCTGGACCGGGATTCCGAGCTTGCACGTCGTCTTCGGCTGACGCGTGCGTATTTCCCCTCGACTCCTTGGCCGCCGGGCTCCGTTTTCCGCTCCATCCATTCATCATCGAGGTTCTTAATTGGTACGGTTTGTGCCCTGCCCAGCTGATGCCGAACACTTGGAGGCACGTCTTGGCGTTTGTTCTCTAGTGTCAAGAGATCGGTGTCGAGCCGAGCATGTTTCTCCTTCAGAGCCTCTACCGCCCTTGCCAACCGAACAGGAACGAGCAGAGGTTCTACCTTTCGCCGCGGACAGGCGTGAAGTTGATCGAGAACCCGGACTCGATCAAGCATTAGAAGGAGAAGTATTTCATTGTCCGAGCTCCCACACCCTGGGCGATTCCGATAGCTTGGTCGAGGGAAGGCCTGCCCAAGCGAGCAAAGAAGGAGCCGGTGCTGAGTGACGAGGAGACGCTAAGTTGGAAAGCTATCACCGAGGAGGCTTTGTTCCGGGGGGGTCTCAGTCCGATCAACCCCAGTATGCTTCTGGTATTTTTACTTTTTGCTTGAAGTTCATGAAAATTTTTCTAAGTTTTTTCACTCGGTTTGTGCAGAGTCTTCGAAGATGGACTACAGGGCGTTGATGGCGAAGGCCAAGGCGAGGGAGCAGGAGACGAGAAAGAAGAGACCCTCGACAGGGCATCAGGGCGGCCGAGCTCCGAAGATACCTTCCGTCCCGAAGACCGCCGACCTGAAGGGGGCCGTCGTTCCGGAGGCCGATCCCGTGTAGGAGAAGGTCGCGACCTCCGATCCTCCTGTTTCGGATGCGCCGACTCCAACGGCGAAGGGAGATGCTCCCGGCTCGTCGAGCGGCGCGTTCGACATGAGCAAGGTGTTATCCCTCCAGGTTCTGTCCCTCACTGCCGATGTGGAGAAGATTCTGACCGAGGGGCACAAGCAGATCTTCGTCCCCGACTGGCAAGTGATGAAAGTCGACGGCTTTTTGGGTGACGGCAACATTTGCATGCAGGCGGTGAAGCACCTGCCGACCCCAAAGGATCGAGCGGCCCTTAAGTCCGGTCAAGTTGGGGACATGACGATGCAGATCACTCGGAACACGATGTCAGGTGAGTGGGCCGAACACTTTCTTATTGAAGTATTTTTTTCTGAAATTTTCTAAGTTTCTAGGTTCGGACCCTAACGGTTTGTTCTCTTTTTAGACCTTCTGCCACTTCAATTTCTTGCTCGAAGAGTTTGCGAGCAAAGAACAAGAGCTGACGGCGCAGTATGACCGGGAGAGGTCGGAGCGCGTAAAAGCTGCGAAGCTGCTCGATGCTGAATAGCTCCTCTCGGCAAAGCGTGGTGCCGAAGCGGCAGGGTTGGCGGCGAAGCTGGCCGACGCCATTCAGCAGTCGAAGGACTCGGCTGCCAAGCTCGAGGCCTCAGAGAAGGAGAATGCCGAGCTGAAGGAGGAGTTGGCCAATGCTCGGTCAGAGGCGGAGAGGGCTCGGAAGAAGACCGAGAAGATCATGGCTAGGCACCGGTCTAAGGTGGCGAAGGCGAAGAGGGCTGTCCAGGACGAGGCCGAGCAGCACATGTTCAAGAACATGGAGGACGCGTACGGCCAAGCCCTGCTTCATATCGCCGCTCGGAACCCGGGGTTCGACACGTCCTCCTACCACTTCTACGACCCTGTGGAGGGGGAGGAGGAGCTTCCCCCGGCGATGCTCGGCCCCAAGGGACAGACCGATGGTGTCGAAGGCCCGGGCGAGACTGAGGCCGAGGGTGAGGAGGAGGACGACTCTGAGGAGGAGAGCGAGAGCGGGGACGAGGACGAGGTCGAGGGCGAGGACAAGGCCGAGGGGTCGACAGACCCGAACGACAAAAAGGTCGACCCCTAACTTGGTTGCGTCTTTTAGTCTTTTGTTTTTTTTGTAAGCCTAACTGCGGACTGGCCACCGCTCTTGTAACGCTTTTTTGAGTTTTGAATGAAAACACTCTTTGTTTGGCAAAAAATTCTCCAAGTGTTAGTCTCCGGATTTTGTGTTTGATTAGGCTTAAAATTCTCCAAGTGTTGGGCGTCGGATTTATCTCTACTTTTTAGGTGAAGTTTGGTCCGATCACGGAGGTTTCGTACCTTCGTAAGGAGCTGACCAAAACGAAGCGAGAGCTTTCACTTAGCCGAGAGAAGCGGTTTTATATGTTCTTGAAGCTGGAGGAGATAAAGGTAGTTGCGAGGGGGTATTGTCGCGAGTTGAAACAACTGCGGAAGCAACCCCAAGCTCCTTGTCCCGAAGGTGAGACCGAGCGGCTTCGTAGGGAGCTTTCCGTCATCGATCAGAAGAATAACGAGCTCTTGGCCGAGATCCGACATTTGGAGTTAGCGGAGAAAGAACGTTCGGCGGAAGAAGAGAAGCTAACTTCCGAGTTGGAGAGGGTGTCATCTGAGCGCCAAAAGTTGTTGGCCGAGGTCGACAAGCTTAGGAGGTTACGATAGACAGGGGGATCGAGGTCACCCATCATCGACGATTCGCGACCGATAGCGCCAATGTCTCGGGCTCGTCAAGACCTCCTCGTTTGAAGATGTCGGCGAAGGATGATGCTCTGAGAGATAGGATTATCGAGTTGGAGGAAGAGGTCGCGTCGCTCAAGCCTCTGCCTGAGAGGGCCAACGTTCGTAGTACGTCGTGTACTCGCGAAGAGAGTGAGAGAGGGATTACCTTCTACGAACTTGCGACTTGTTTGCCTGTGGCTAGGCGGAGTCCTGCTGATGCTCAGAGTAGTGTAGCTGTCTCATCTAGCGGTGCCTCGGTCGGCGCCACAGTTATGCTTAGTGGCGAAGGGGGATCTCGCTTCGCTGGATTGGAATCGAGCTCGGAGGTTAGGCGTCGCCGCCCCCGCATTTCCTTGAACCAAAGCGTACCCCTTCCGAAGAGGCACTGAACAAGTCGTCTTATATTGTAAAACTCTTGTTGTAGCGTCAGTCTTGTTGTATGTAGAGTTACTTCATTGGAATAAAAGCTTGATAGTTTGTTTTGAAAATTCTTCAAGTGTTGGACTTCGGCAATGTTTGAAATTTTGTTGTTCGTTTTTTTTTTCCTTTTCAGCTCGTGGTGGTAGCTCAGGACGCCGACCCCAATCGCTCGGACGACAATGCTCGAACCGAGACTGGCTCGGGGGTGACGAGGTTGCGCTCGGCGAGGTGCCGAGAGCGGCTCTATGAAGTCGAGCTGGAATTACGCCGAGCTGAAAGCGAGCGGGGTCACCTTCAGCTCATCCTAGGTCAGCGAGATGCCGAGATCCGGCGTTTGGAGAGCAGGATCGCCGAGATGACCCCTATAGGAGAGGACGAAAGTTCGCAGACCGCCTCTAGCAATGCCCTCCGGATCCAGTGTGTTCGGCACAATTTGTCAAAAATAATAGCTAAAAGGGACGATTTGCTCTCCGAGATCCATCACTTGCAGACCGTAGAGGCAAAGCTTCGGAAGGAGGAAGAGGAACTGGTGGCCGAGGTTGCCGAACTGACAACCGAACGGGACGGTGATGATTTTTCATTTAAAAACCAAGTGTAGCGGGTCGGCAATGTATCTTTTGTTCTTTAAGGCTTTGTGACCTTGTTGTATGGAAAAGTTGCTTTGAACTGTGCCCCAATTATTAATAATATTTCTTTCACGAACTAGCACGTCCTTTGTAGCTCTGCGTAGTTGTTTCGGTTCTGACTGTGTTCGTCGTGCCGAGGTCTTCGACCCGGCCCCTCTCTCATTCGTGGTTCGGCGCCGTAGCGCGATCTGAACCGTTGGATGGTGGCACGAATCTCGAGATAGACCCAGTTCCCAAGAAAATGCTATCTTGTCGTTTAGCGTCGCTGGCAAGATCTGGGCCGTCTGATCGAGATCTTACACGAAAGTTGAGGAGAAAGTGAGTTTTCTCCGTTTTGATGCTCGGATGGGCACTTGCTCGGTCAGCGGACCGGAGGTCTAAGAGTTCGAGCGACGTGGTGCGCTCCGAGCATACCTCTCGCTCGTTTGCGGTTCGGCGACAGGAGCGTTCGGCTGGAGGTGCCGAGCGGTGCTTCTGTCTCCTCTTATCGCGAATCTGCGAGGCGAGTCGATTCTTACCCAATGGTGGGCTCGCCGATCCTCGTGAGAGTTCGACGATCGTGGGAGCAATTCCGAATGGTGACCCACTCCTAGCCCGCTGAGGAGCGAGCTTGCGGAGTAGAATCGAACCAAGTGTTGGACTCCGGAACCATCGTTAGAGTTCAACGGCTGTGGGAGCAATTTCGAATGGCGACCCACTCCTAGCCCGCTGAGAAGCGAGCTTGCGGAGTAGAATCGAACCAAGTGTTGGACTCCGGAACCATCGTTAGAGTTCAACGACTGTGGGAGCAATTCCGAATGGCGACCCACTCCTAGCCCGCTGAGAAGCGAGCTTGCGGAGTAGAATCGAACCAAGTGTTGGACTCCGGAACCATCGTTAGAGTTCAACGGTTGTGGGAGAAATTCCGAATGGCGACCCACTCCTAGCCCACTGAGAAGCGAGCTTGCGGAGTAGAATCGAACCAAGTGTTAGACTCCGGAACCATCGTTAGAGTTCAACGGCTGTGGGAGCAATTCCGAATGGCGACCCACTCCTAGCCCGCTGAGAAGCGAGCTTGCGGAGTAGAATCGAACCAAGTGTTGGACTCCGGAACCATCGTTAGAGTTCAACGGTTGTGGGAGAAATTCCGAATGGCGACCCACTCCTAGCCCGCTGAGAAGCGAGCTTGCGGAGTAGAATCGAGCCGGGTATTGGACTCTGAACCATTGATTGAATAAAGAATAAAGGCAAAGAGACGCAAGCAATTTTATAAGTACGAAAATGCATTCTTTATTGATAACTGACGGCAAGCCGTTTTTACATATGACAACTTAAGAAATGAATTACAAGTTAGAGGAGAGGAATGGTTCGACACCTCGTGATACTCAGAGAGGCGCCGGAGCGCTATCTTGGTATTTTAAAAGGTGGTCGGCATTCCAGGTCCTCGGAATCTCTCTGCCCTCTAGGTCTTCCAGACGATAAGCTCCGGGCCAAACTACCCTTGTGATCTTGTAGGGCCCTTCCCAATTCGGAGCTAGTTTGCTCCTTTGATTGGGGAAGGAGATGGCTAGCTTTCTGAGGACCAAGTCCCCCTCCTTGAGATCGGTGGGTCGGACTTTCTTGTTGTACGCCAGTTCGACCCTCCTTCGGTAGTTCTGCTGGCGTATTGATGCTCTTTCGCTCAGCTCGTCCACCAGGTCTAAGTTCGCCCGGAGGTCTCTGGCGTTCTGTTCCTCGTTGTAGGCTGCGAGGTGAGGAGAAGGTATTCCGACTTCGAGAGGTATCATTGCCTCGGACCCATAGGTGAGGTTGAACGGGGACTCTCCTGTGGGTGTCCGTTTGTTAGGTGCGAAAGTTCCACAGCACATTGGGGAGTTGGTCGACCCATAGGCCTTTGGAACATTTGTCCAATCTCTTCTTGATACCCGAGAGGATTTGCCTGTTAGCTTTCTCCGCCTGGCCATTTGACTGTGGGTGGGAGACGGAAGAGAAGCGTTGTTGGATGGCAAGGTCTTCACACAGAGCTCGGAACATGGCCCCAGTAAACTGAGTTCCGTTGTCTGTTACGAGGACACGGGGGATGCCGAACCGGCAAATGACGCTCTTTCAGAAGAATTGAAGCACTTTGTTCTCGGTAATAGTGGCAAGGGGCTCGGCCTCAATCCACTTCGAGAAGTAGTCGATGGCTATGACCAAGAACTTGAACTGGCCCGGAGCTGGAGGGAAAGACCCTAGTAAATTCATCCCCCACATTGCGAAGGGGATAGGACTTGATAGGGAGGCGAGGTTGGCTTGGGGGAGGCGACGAATGTTGGAATGTCTCTGACAAGAGCCACATTGCCGAACGTGTCGCTCGGTGTCTTGGAGGAGAGTTGGCCAGAAGTATCCGTAATTCAGAGCTTTCCGAGCCAAAGACCTAGACCCTGAATGTGCTCCGCCGATGCCTTCGTGGAGCTCCTGTAAGGCGTAGTCGGCCTGTTCCGGGGAAAGGCACCTCAGGTACGGTCAGCCGTCAATCTGCGAGAAGGAGCGCTTGTACAAGATTCCCTCGATCAGGACGTACCGCTCGGCCCTGGTTCTTACTCGATGCGCTTCCTTCGGGTCTTCGGGGAGGAGTCCGTCCCTTAGGAATTCCACTAAGGGTTTCATCCAATTATCTTGCAGTAGGACCGGCAATGACTCCACTGAGTCGAGGGCCTCGTCTTCTATGCTCGGTTTCAAGAGGACCTCGATCAAGACGGTCTGCTCGAGACCTTGGAGGGAGGAGGAGGCCAACTTGGAGAGGGCGTCGGCTTGCGAATTCTCTTCTCGAGGGACTTGTTGGATGAGTGCCTCTTCGAACCGGCTCATGAGGATTTGGACCTTGGCGAGGTACTTCGCCATCCGTTCGTCTCGCGCCTCGTACTCGCCCAAGACTTGGTTCACAACCAGCTGGGAGTCACTATGGATTCGGAGGCGCTGCGCCCCGGCACTTCAGGCAAGTCCGAGGCCCGCGATTAGTGCCTCATACTCCGCCTCGTTGTTTGAGGCCTTGAAATTCATGCGGAGGGCATACTGGAGGACGAAGTCAACCTGAGGTTTCTGGCTTGTGGAGGATCTGCTTCAGCGGTTGGTCGGTGAGGACCACAACCGAATGGGACTGAAAGTATGGACGGAGCTTCCTTGCCGCCATGATCAGGGCGTAGGCCATCTTTTCTATCTTTGGATAGCGGAGCTCGGCGTCCCGAAGCACCTTGCTCACATAGTAGATGGGCCTCTGAGCCCGGTCTTCTTCCCTCACCAAAACAGCACTTAGGGTCTGCTCGGAAGCAGCTAAGTAGATGAAGAGGGTTTCCCCTGGAACGGGCTTGCTGAGCAGGGGAGGGTTCACCAAGTAGGCCTTCAATTGGTCGAACGACTCCTGTTGCGGTTGGCCCCATTCGAAACCCTTAGCCCCCCTGAGAGCCTTGAAGAAGAGGAGGCACTTTTCCCCAGACTTCGAAAGGAACCGCCCGATAGCGGCGAGGCGACCCGTAAGCCTCTGCACTTCCTTGACGTTCCGGGGCGGGGCCATGTCCAACATGGCCTTGATTTTCTCAGGATTTGCTTCGATCCCTCGCTGGCTCACCATGAAGCCGAGGAACTTTCCCGACGAGACCCCGAATGCACACTTGTTCGGATTAAGCCTCATGTTGTGCCTTCTCAATACGCCGAATGCCTCCTGGAGGTCGACCACGTGGTCAGTACCTCGGATGCTCTTCACGAGCATGTCGTCGACGTATACTTCCATGTTGCGGCCTATCTGGCTTTGGAAGACTTTGTTGACGAGGCGCTGGTAGGTGGCTCCAGTGTTCTTCATTCGGAAATTGCTCCCACAACCCTTGAACTAATCTAACGATGGTTCGGAGTCCAACACTCGGCTCGACTTTACTTCCTCAGGCTCGCCCATAGGCGAGCCAGAAGTAGATCGCCGTTCGGAATTGCTCCCACAGCCGTTGAGTGGTTCGGAGTCCAACACTTGGCTCGATTCTACTTCGCAAGTTTGCTCCTAAGCAAGCTAGAAGTAGTTCGCCATTCGGAATTGCTCCCACAACCCTTGAACTAATCTAACGATGGTTCGGAGTCCAACACTCGGCTCGACTTTACTTCCTCGGCTCGCCCATAGGCAAGCCAGAAGTAGATCGCCGTTCGGAATTGCTCCCACAGCCGTTGAATGGTTCGGAGTCCAACACTTGGCTCGATTCTACTTTGCAAGTTTGCTCCTAAGCAAGCTAGAAGTAGTTCGCCATTAGGAATTGCTCCCACAACCCTTGAACTAATCTAACGATGGTTCGGAGTCCAACACTTGGCTCGACTTTACTTCCTCGGCTTGTCCATGGGCGAGCCAGAAGTATATCACCAGTTCGGAATTGCTCCCACAGCCGTTGAATGGTTCGGAGTCCAACACTTGGTTCGATTCCACTTCGCAAGTTTGCTCCTAAGCAAGCTAGAAGTAGTTCGCCATTCGGAATTGCTCCCACAACTCTCGAACTAATCTAACGATGGTCGGGGTCCTATGGCTCGTCTTTACTGCACCAGCTCGTCCTCAAGCGGGTCGGAGGTAGATGGCCATTCCGAATTGCCCCCACGACCATCGAGCCGAGCGGACAAGGTACCGACCCTCGTATATGGCAAAAAAACCTTCCGAGGCGAAACCACCGTCAGATTGACTCAAAATGTGTGCTAGAGAGTGATGAACGGATCTGATTCAGCCACGTGTCCACAAAACGACAAGATAACGTTTTCTTGGGAACTGGACCCGCCTCAAGATTCGTGCAACCATCTAACGGCCCTGATCACTTCACTTCGCTCGGCACCAAACGCCGAGCGACAGACAACCAGGACCAAACTTCGGCAAAAGTCACTCCGGTTATCAAGCTACGAAAGCGCAGCCGACCCGTGCCGAGCAAGTATCCAGCTGAGCGTCGAAAGAAAAGTTTGGGTTAAGGTTTAGGGGACTTTCCCCCCGGTTCTGGACCTGGGTCATCACCTCTTCTACCATGGTCTTCCCCGACCCTGACATCAACATCGGAGCAGTCAGAATCGGGTGAAGATCATTGTGGAAGAACGACCGCCCATCCTTCCGAGACACACGATCCCCCGAGTCCGGACTTTGGTCGTCACCTCTTCCACCATGGCCTCCCCTGACCCTGACATCCGCACCGGGGCCGTCAGAGTCAGGAGAAGACCATGGTGGAAGAACGACCACCCGTCCTTCCCTCGGGTCCGGACTACGGTTGCCAACTCTTCTGCCTTGTCCTCCCCCGCCCCTGACACCCACATCGTTACTGTCAGGAACGGGAAAAGAACAAGACAGAAGAGTGACCACCCTCCGGACCTCTCGAGATCAAAATTTTTCACAAAGCTGGCATCTGCCCAAGGGCAGACACCATCGATGCCACTAGAGTTCAAGACTGCAATGACAAAAACTACGAGGGGGGTGTGGGATTTATAGCCTTTCCCCAAGAGACTGTCATTATGACCCTCGGGAGTCCAAAAGGCGCGCCTAGGGAGTTGAAGCGCCGCGTATTAATTAAGGGGCACCATTCTCAATGCCGTGGGGAAGGCAAAATGCCCTCACGGATCCCGGAGTACCATTAATGCTGTTAGGGGACTGGCCCCATCTTTTCAGAACCATGCTCGGACGTCCGAAGGCCCGCATTCCTAATTAGGCCGCGTGGCCACAGCTTCGAAACAGCTGTACCCTAGCGGCCGCACCGAGCCGCACCTGAAGGTGCCGAGCAAGATTCAGAACCGCGGCAAAAGTGTGAGTTTCGAGGCCAAGATGCTCGACGAAGCAAACACTTGCCTCGCGGTTCATTTCGAGCCTACCCTAGCTAGCGCAATTACAGCACAATAAGAAGCCAGCAGAGAACAGTTCGGATAAAACAACTCCAATTTTATTAATATAACTTGGACAAATTTACAAAAAGGTTACAACAAAACAAAGTTCGCAAATCCGAAGACAAGACACGACCCGTTCACTGCCTCCGAGGAAGGGGGACGCTCCGGTTCAGCGACACCTTGGGTCAGCGCTTCTTGACCTCCGAGCTCGTCTCTAGACTGACGAATCGAGACGCCCCCTTGCCGCTGACCCTAATAGTCACTCCAACCGAAGCACCACTTGAAGACACCGCTACCCCGCTTTGGGCGTCGGCCGCTGACCTACCTATAATGGGGGTTCGGCTCGCGGCTTGATAGAACGTGATCCCTCGTTCAATCTCTTCGCGAGTGCACGACAAGCTCCGGACGTTAGCCCTCACCGGCTGAGGTTTGAGCTGCGCAACCTCTTCCTCCAGTTCGACGATCCGGTCCTTCAACGTGTCATCCTTTACGATCACTTTGAATCGGGGAAGTTTCGCCGAACCGGGGTACTTGGCGCTATCGGATATGACGCGGCGCAAATGGGTCACCTCGATGCTCTTATCGACCGTCACCCTTTGCAGCTGTTCTATCTTCCTTGCGAAGTCATCTCATTCAGCCGAAACCCGAACCAATTCTTCCTCCTTCGCGGATAGTTCGGCCTCGACTATCCGAAGGTGATGCAGCTCGACCAATAGCTCGTTATTCCTCTTCTCTACATTGTAAAGTATTCTTCTCGTCAGATGAACCTCGCCCTCGAGACGATCCTCCCGGGACCGCTGAAATAACTCGGCTCGGCGCCGATCCGCCGGGGTGATAAGTGTCTGTTCGACGATCTGAAATAAGAAATGGACAACATTGAAGTAATATATGGCCGAACCAAACACTTAGACAGAAGTCCAAACACTTAGACAGAAGTCCAAAACCAAAACAACACTTTTCATTCATCATCAAAAGCTGTGGCCAGTCCGCAAAAGGCATTACACTGATTGAAAGAAAAAACAAAACAAGAAACTACAAAAAATTTGCGAGGGGATCAGGGGTCCACCTGCGTCGCCGCATCGACCTCGGGCACGTCGTTAGATGGCCCCTCGATCCTCTCCTCGACCTGGGCATTCGCCACAGGTGGGTCGGTCTCCTCCTCCTCGTCATCGCCTTCGGCCTCGTCGCCTTCACCTCCCTCCTCCTCACCGCCTGAGGGCGACCCGGGCCACAGTCTGTAGCCGACCCGCTCGAAGCCGGGGACACGATCCTGAACATGGTCGAGTGCCCTCTGATAGGACCTCTCCATGTTCTCGGTCATTTGTTTCTTCGCCTCGGCCTCGACCTCAGCCTCTACCTCGGCTCTGATCTTCACGGCCAGTGCCTCCTTCTCCGCCTTCAGGTCGGCCAGAGACTTCACCGACGTGGCCAGCTCCTCGGCAGCCTTCTTGGCCTTGGCGGACTCCGCGTCAAGTCGCCCCTTGACTCTATCCAAGTCCGCCTCAAGATCGGCGACCCGGACTTCTAAGGCCTCGACCCGCCTCTGCTCGGCCTCGAGCTGCCGAACCGCCTTGACCTTCTCAGCCCTGTCCTTGTCGCTGGCAGCCTTCAGCTCCTTCTCCTGCGCGGCGAACGTCTCGAGGAGGTGGCCGAAGTGACAGGTAGCCTGCAAAGACAACGATCAGAGCAATGTGCAAGCTGAGCAGCAAACTTGAAGAAATTCGCAAAGAAGACACTTACCGACACGAGCGACCGAGCCACTTCATAGGTGTCGTCGCCGACCGTCCCCGCCTTCAGCGCGGCTCTGTCCTTCGGGGTCGCCAAGTGCTTGACGACCTGCACTGACATCTGCGAGTTGTCGAGGAATCCGTCGTGATTCTTCACCCGCCAGTTCGGCACAAATAATTGCTTGTGCTGCTCGGTCAAGATTTCCTCGGCCGCTTTGGTCAGCGGCGGAGCCTCAAGCGTCAGCGCCGCGTTAACATCAAAGGCCCCCTCAATCACGCTCGGGGCCACAGGTGCCGAGGGCTCCTCGGCAAAAACCACCTCCGAGGGCACCTCAGTAGTCGGAGGAGGTGGGGTGGTGGTACAGGTGACCGTGGGCTGCGGAGTCGACGAGGCAGCCGCGGCCGCCCTCTTCCTCTTTCTGCCCCCGGCCAACTTGGACCTATCGGCCATCATGGCATTGAAATCAATCTTCATCGCTTCTGCATCGGACAAAAAAAAAAGGTCAGCAAGACAAACTAAAGACTTGAAAGAAAAACGAAAATAAATGAGATGTCAGGAGCATACTCGGGTCGATGGGGCTAAGGCCGGACCCGAACAGCACCTCCTCAGTCAACTCTCTCCAACTCAACAGGGGAAGGGCCATGATCTTTCTCGCCACCTCCTCCTCGGCCTCAGACAGTACAGGGTCGGCTCTCGCAAATTTCGGCACCTCCACTTTCCACCGGGTCGGAATGTGCCGTATCGCCTCACCCCTTAATATAAAATACTTCTCTTTCCAACCCTTAATTGAGTCGGGGTTTTCTATGATCCTAACACCCTTCCTCGGCCCCAAGTAGTACCGATGCTCCGTCTTGTGCTGCTGGTTTATTCGATACAGGCCTCAGAAGACCGTTAGGTCCGGCTCGACTTCAGCTTTGTAGCACTGAAGCAAGAAAGCGTTCACGTGACGCCAAGTGTTCGGCATGAATTGGGTCGGCACGAGGCAGAACCGGCCGAGGATCTGGAGGATGAAAGGATGCAGTGGGAAACGTAGTCCGGCATTCAAGGAGTCGAAGTCGAACATGCACATATTCGACGACGACAGCTTGGAATTCGCTCGCATCCCAGGACCGGGGATCATCAGTTTGTACTCCGAAGAGATGGCGAATCCCTTTCTGATCCGATGGAGATCCCTCTCGGATAACACCGAAATGATCTCGTCGGCTTCGGTGGGAAGGGCCGGGTTAGGTTCTTCGACGATTTTCGACTTTCCGTAGATCGCCTTCTCCAAAAGGTCGCCCTCATACTGCCTGACCCCCGAATGCCCGGACAGCACAGAGGGATATCATCCCATCTCGGGGGCTTGCTTCGGATTTTCCACAATCACCGCCACTACGGGAGATTGGGTCGCCACCCTCCTCTTCTTCTTCTCCTGTCTCGCCTCGGTAGCCGACGGTTCGGCGACCTGCTTCCCCTTCCTTCGGGCCTCCGCCCTTCTTCTCTCCTCGGCGCCATCATTGCCCGAAGACGAGGCCCCACTCCCCGAGTTGACTCTTGACGTCTTTAGAAAAAAGCTAAGGCAAAGTAGACTGACCTTTGAAGTGACGTTCACGGTCGGAAAGTGCTTGCCGGAAATTGCCTGGCCCACGCGACAGCCAACGTCACCGCCTTGGAGCAAGAATCGCCGCTAGCAGAGAACTTAGAGAACAAAAGTGAAATCTTGGAGTGAAAAGTAAGAAATGAGCTTGGGAATGGGGGAGTGAAAACTTATAACCCTTTGGGATAGTGGGCCTTCTTGGGAACCTCAAAGGCCCACTAAGAAGCCAAAGCGCCAAGCGGAAAGTTGCGACGTTACGAGAAGCAAAAAACTCTTCAAATCACTTAAGTCAACGACTCGGCCACCGGTCTGCCAAGCCGAGCTATCCAACAACCCGGATAAGCAACCGAGCTACTGAGTTCCTTCAAAAATATCCAACTCGGCGCCTCGGCCAACAGCGCCAATACTCCGAGCCGAGATGACGAGGAACCGACCCTCGTATATGGAGAAAAATCATTCCTAGGCGAAGTCACCGTCGGATCCCTCCAAAATTCGCGTCAGAATTCGATGGACGATTCAGATCTTGCCACGCCCACAAAACGACAAGATAATGTTTTCTCGTGATCTGAACCCCATCCTCGTGATGCGCGCCATGATGAACGGACCAGATCCGCCCACGTGTACCTTCTGAACTGCCTGCCATCGGCCTGCTCAACCGAGCTACCGAACAGCTTAGTCGAGCAGCCGAGCCACTGGGCTCGAAAAAATGGAACCACCAAGGGACGCTTCCTTCAAAAATATCCAACTCGGCGCCTCGGCCAAATGCTCCGAGCCGAGATGACGAGGAACCGACCCTCGTATATGGAGAAAAATCCTTCCGAGGCCAAGTCACCGTCGGATCCCTCCAAAATTTGCGTCAGAATTCGATGGACGGTTCAGATCTTGCCACACCCACAAAACGACAAGATAACGTTTTCTCGTGATCTGAACCCCATCCTCGTGATGCGCACCATGATGGACGGACCAGATCTGCCCACGTGTACCTTCCGAACTGCCTGCCATCGACCTGCTCAACCGAGCTACCGAACAGCTTAGTCGAGCAGCCGAGCCACTGGGCTCGAAAAAATGAAACCATCAAGGGATGCTTCCTTCAAAATATCCAACTCAGCGCCTCGGCCAACAGCACTGAATCTCCGAGCCGAGATGACGAGGAACCGGCCCTCGTATATGGAGAAAAATCATTCCGAGGTGAAGTCACCGTCGGATCCCTCCAAAATTCGCGTCAGAATTCGATGGACGGTTCAGATCTTGCCACGCCCACAAAACGACAAGATAACATTTTCTCGTGATCTGAACCCCATCCTCGCGATGCGCACCATGATGGACGGACCAGATCCGCCCACGTGTACCTTCCGAACCGAGGCGCTGACCATCCGAGCCGAGATGACGAGGAACCGACCCCCGTATATGGCGAAAAAACTCGCCGACCCATATCAGCCGTTGGATCTTGTAAAAAAGCGCGCTCGTCATGATGGACGGTTCAGATCTTGCCACGTCCACTACACGACAAGATAGCATTTTATGGGGATCTACGCTGAGATGGACGGCCCAGATGATGCCACGTACCTTGGATCCTTCGAGCCGAGGCACTGACCCTCCGAGCCGAAGCGCTGACCCTCCGAGCCGAGGAACCGAGGAGCCGACCCTCGTATACGGCGAAAAAACCTGCCGAGGAACGGGGACCGTCTGATTACTCAGAAATTCGCGCTCCGCTCTGATCGAAGGCCCAGAATATGCCACGCCATAAATTAGTATTTAAAAATCGATTTTTATTTATTTAAATCGTTTTATTTATTTAAAAATTGCGAAAAATTGCTAAAAATTCGGGAAAACTAGATAAAAATTCTAGACAATAATTAAAAATTCGGAGGGATATTTTTGAGCCCCTGAACGAACAATTATTGTCTAGAATGTACTGTTAAGCCTCCCGAACAATTAGTTAACACATCGCAAAATTAAATAAATAGCCCGAAAAAATAGATAAAAACTCGATACAAACTCGATGCATCATATGGCTTCAAAAAAAAAAAAAAAAAAAAAAAAAAAAAAAGAAGAAGAAAAATTACCTTACTACCCACTTCAGGATTCAAAATCACCCATTCGGACTCCGATACAACTCCACTAGCCACTGAAACAGTCAAACTACTCCTCAAAGACTGATCGCCCTCAGCCTTTAGGAGTGGGGGGCTCGTGATGTGGCTAAAAATAGGGGTTTAATCGAGACCGTCCAAATTGGACACGAATCCTGAAGCCCAGGGGTAAAATAGTTATTTCACCTACGAACGGGTCCACCACAACTGGGAGCGGGCTTCAACCCGCAACAAACCCGGTCCAGCAGGATAGAATTAGGGTTTCTGATTAATATTAATCAACGGCCCTGATTCATATCTATCCCTTCATTGGGGATTAGGGATTACATTCCTTATCTATACACAGGAATTACATGCCTAATTTGTTCCCTGAGATGCCTATAAATACCCCCCATCCATCTCCATTAAGAGGTAATCAATCTTTCTCCAGTTTTTGCGCTCTTTCATAGTCTTCCAGATTATTGACTTGAGCGTCGGAGGGTGCGTCGCCGGGAACAACCCCGGTGTCTCGCACTTTTTGCAGGTGCACGGCGGGAACGACAATCAAACCCCGGCGGAACAGGTACACAGGTTTACTATTCAGTTTCCCTAAGAATCCACAAATTCTATCTGTTTACCCCCACACCAAAATTAGCGGCAACATTGCCAAAGAGGTAAAACTCGGTAGGGTTATCTGAATATATATATATATATATATATATATATATATATATATATATATATATCTTTCATTTTGGGTTTTTTTTCTTCTTCATTTTGGGTTTATTTTCTTTCTTTTTAAAATTAATAATGTTTTTGGACCTAGAGAAAGCTTCTATAGATTGAAGAGTTTTAACATGTAGACCCTTGTACTTTGCGATATTATATATTTTAACTTGGATTTTGTTTGTGTGTTGGAATTATTATTTTAATTAATGATTTTATCCATTTGTTGGCTGATAATTGTGGAGGGGATGGTAAATTTAGAAACTTACATTGAATACATATTCTATGTTTACTTTAAAAAAATGGAACATATATAATTTGAAAATGATAATGTTGCTTGAATTGTTAACAATTTGATTAAAATATTTAATTTTTTAAAATCAAGTGATATAGTTTAAATTTACCTTTTGCTGCTAGTCAATACAAAATAAAAATAAAAATAAAACCCATTGGAAACATATTTATTTACCCATATGAATCTTCCTTCATTAGGCTTTATGAGTTTGTTTATAATTATGTCTAACTTATTTACGTTGTTTTGAAGAAACTGGAATATTCAGCTAATCAACTTGCAAGTTAGGAACTGGAATATTCAGCAATCGTATTTTAGTAAATGCATAATTCACGTCTAATTATATACCTTAAAACAAACTAGTTCTATTGGTAAAATTTATAATTAAAGTGTTTAAAGTATAATTTTTGTTTGCAAAGGTACAAAATCTAGAATAAATTATGTCATTATATAAGGGTATCTAAGCTAATTTGGGCGTTCTAACTATGACTGTTTGTCCTAATTAAATACAGCTTTGCCCCACTTTAGTGATAGGATTAGTAGTAACTCATTATGATTATTTCTTGGATGGAAAATTAGCTAAGAAAGGAGTTATTCCCTATAAAACTTTGGCTCAAAGGAGGGGAGGGGAGGGGAGAGGAGGGATTTAATGAAAACTCTGTTTGGTTCAAAGGAGGGGAGAGGAGGGAAAATAATAATTTTCTTGTTTGGTTCACAAGGGGAGGGAATGGATTTTATAATAAAATTACTTTTATACCTCTTTGCATATAATAAAAAATTCATACAACCACTTTATACAATAAGAATTGAAACAACAACGAATTAGAGAAATTTTTTTCTTCTTTTTCTAGTTCATAATTCAATCTTTAGGAGGGTATCATTTCAGTACATACAGCAAGAAGCAAGAATTGCTCATAATTTCTCCTTTTTTATTCCATTTCCTTTCATGAAGTACACATTTTGCATAATGAACAACTCAAATTGACATGCTTCCACCGATACAGACATGCACTCATTACAGAACTAAAGTTTCATAAACTAAATGAAATGATAGAATTATAGCATGTGCAGCTTACCAATAAAGAAAGTTTGCATGAACATGAAATTGTAGTCAAAAGATAAAATGATAGCACGTACCATGTTTTTGCACCCTCATGCTAGCAGCATGGTTCCACAAGAAACTTTGGTAACTATGAACATACCTACATAAGAAGTAAATAAAAAGGATTAAGAATAATAACTGTCAATTACCAATGAGAGCTAATATTCAGTTGTGCAATGTGCAAGTTTTTTCATTCAACTTAATACACATTTTTTTAGACCTATGCTTATTAGAGGACAAATGATATAATATTACAGGCAACGACAACCTGATTACCAGTAAATATGTTCCAAGTAAAATTCTTAGCTCCATCAAATATGAGACTCAGCATTGCACGAATGTGCATGCATTTCACAGTACAATTTCAAAGGACGGATGTAATGGGGAAAATGAGATACACTGGACTAATACAACAAAAACACAACATTAGGATTTAGATTTTTTATTATATTAGGATTTAGATTTTAAAGGGCAATTTAGTCTAGCCACTTTAAAAAATTAAGAATATTTTCTCTTCCCTCCAAATCCCCTCACTTTTGGAGGGGAGCCAAAATTGGCTCAGGAGGGGTGTTGCACCCCCCCATTTCTCTTCCCACCCCTCCTAAAAATTGAACCAAACAAGAAAAGTATTAAAAAATTCCCTCCCTCCCCTCCCCTTCCCTCCATTCCCCTCCAACCAAACAGTGCCTAATTCTTTGTGTTTCGTAATGTCAAAATCTAACTTATGTAATTATTTTGGATTTGGTTTCCAATGAAATAAATATCTAAATGAAAAAGGAGCCAAGATCCGCATCCATGTTTGAAATATGAGTTTCTTTCCACTGAGGTCACTCACAAAGTTGCCAAAAAAAACACTACCCATAGGACCATCCACTATCATTTGCTAAAAACCAAAATATTAGTATTTGAGATGAAAAAAATACCCCACTATCGTTGGCTAAAAACCCAAATTATAGAATAGAAGTAAAGAGTCGATTGCTAAAGATAGCAGTTGCGTTAGACGAAAGCCAACTATTGAAGATGGATAATCAAGCTTCGTCCGTTTAATTTTTAATATTTTTCAATAGTCGGACGGAAGATCACCTTCCGCCCGCTATCTTTTTCGAAAACTTTTTTCACCTTCCGCCCGTAATCTTTTTCGAAAACTTTTTTTGCCAAAAAATTATGAAAATGTCAATCAAATAATTACAAAAATGCCATTATTTAAAAAAAAGGGAAAAATGTCGGATGGAAGATCAAGCTCCGTCCGACAACTTCTTCCTTTATTTTTCTGTCACATATTACGAAAATGCCATTGTTTCAATTAAAAAAAAGGATAGACGGATCATCATCTTCCGTCTAATTTTTTTATTCCTTTTTTTTCCTTTCAAATTTAGCATCAATGACTGCAGCGCTCATCGACGAATGCTAAATGCTAAATGCTATATATGAAATTTTTAACACAAACGATGGTGGATGCTCTCAATAACTATCTCCAAAAGAATCATCCAACGATATGGGACTTATTTAAAGACTACTATGTTTGTTTTTGTTAGTTTAATTCCAATTAACTTCTAACAATATTTGTTAAATTACACTTTTGTGCTTTTTTCTCCCCATCTTTCTCCTTCTAACCCTAACCATGATCTTAACTCTCTCCACCACCACCAACACCACCCCTCCGCCACCCTTCATTGTTGTCGCCCCCTCATGCCAACCCTTGTTCTACTGCCCCTCACTACCATCAGTGGCGGATCTACTTTAGACCCAGCGTATGAATGGGCTCACAAAAAGGAATATTTTTATGCCATTTTTTGAAACTATTTACAAAAAAGATGACAGTTGCCAAACTAATTGCGTATGTGGACTCAACAACTAAACTCTGCATTCCCAACGGCGAGTTTAGTTGTTTCATGCTCGCCGATGAGACACGGCGAGTTTAATTATAATTTTTTGAGACACTTGTTGTTCCCAACGGCCAGTTCAGTTTAAAATGTTCAAAAAAGACTCGTCATTCCCAACATCGATATTTTTTGTACTAGACTCGCTGTTGGGAACAGATACTGTGAATTTTTTGACATTTAACAAAGAGTGCAAACTCTCTGTTGGACTTGGTGAATTCTCCAAAAGAACTCCATTGATGTTCCCAACAATGAGGACAATTATACTACACTCGCTTTTTGGAAGAGCGAGTCTACTAGGTCCCTATTTGACTTACCCGACTCAATTCAACTCATCTGTCATTTCTCTGTCTCCGTAATCATTCCTCTCTTCAAACTTACATCAACCTAAAACCCTAGCTTCCTTCTGCTTGTGAACTGTATACTGACGAGAGATTGGAGAAGTTGCCAGTGTGTTGCACAGAACATAGTGATCTATGGTTGACGACTGCACCTCTCATCCACTTCTCCATCGTAGAGCATCCTCATGTAGATTGAGTACTCCGACAATTCTGTCTTTAACAAGATATACCCGCCACACGAACATATGACATTACGTTGCACGGTGTCAAAGGATGGGTCATTTGCACGATATCGACTGGGCTAGATATCACCGTACTTATATCTACTATTGGAACGAGCGCCGAACAAAATGATCATTTGCAGAATTCCTCCGTATGATGGACGAATGCATGATGCGTACATGGCTTAGTATACCAGGATTACGTTGTTGGTTAATGCACCTCCTACCACTGTGCCCACCTGAGTGATACTTTCGATACCAACGGAAGAGAGAGAACCATATCTCGGCCACTCATCCCAACAACCCATGTTCCAACTAAAGGCAAAGACATTGGCAATTGTAACTTCTATTATTTTATAACATCAAATTATTCGTTAATATTTATTTTTTGAGTAATTATTTTTTATTATTATGATTAGTATGCATAAATATGCAATTTTATTTTCCTTCATACTTTGAAGTTATTTAGCTATACAGTGGAGGGATTTCATAAGAATATATTACAAATAGTGAACTCGGAGGGCAATATAATAAATGTTTGGACTAAGAGGGGTTTATAATTAATTTTCCATTTTTATTTATTTATAAAAGTACTTTTCTTCTTCTTCCCCTTCATTTCTTCTCTCCTTCTTCTTTTCCGCCGACCGCAACCGAAACCCAACGAAACCCCAACCCTAGGGTTTTATATCCCATCAAATCTCCACCTATCTCTCAATAATTTTAAGGATTTTGGCTTATTGAAGGGCACTCTTCCGCGATATGGTGTTGATTTTTGGAATCATCAATTTTACGGTGAGTTGGATTTTATTTAAATTGTATGTGATTAGATGATTTGCAATTTTTTAGCTGTGAAATGGTGCAGTAGGGAGAATAGGTGATTTTCTTTATATTAGAAGTGATGGATTTTGTATTTAGTAGAAAATAAATTGGAAAAATATTTAGGGAGTTAGCTTAGTAATTAAAAGGTAATAGGAATATTAACCGATGCTTATTGATAGTAGAAATCCCCGTAAGTTATGGGAAATTTAAAAAATTTTTTGAAGATTTAATGGGCATAAAACCTAGTTAGGAAAAGATCGGAAAACGTGCATGTATCATGTGCACGTTAGGCATTCGATGAAATGCCTGTGAGAGATTAGAATGATTTTAATTGTTATTTATGAGTGATTTGAATATCTTTAACCCTAATTAGTGTTAAAACTTGGTAATAGGAAGAAGAAATGAGTTTGGGGGAAATAGCGGAGAGCTTACACAGCGGTCTTCGCATTTCCTTAGGTAAGTATGATTCTTTTAACTTATGTACATGATGTGCTATGAAAAAAAAAATTTAAGTTATGGTTTGCTATGTGTGATGAGGAAAGTGTATCGAGTATAGAAATTAATAAATATGATACGGAGTAAATTATGGGGTGCAAGAAATTAATATATATGTGTATGGAAGTGTGTTGAGATTTGTATATATGTATGTATATATGATACGGAGTTGTAATATTGAGATTTGGGGAGTTATGATAATACTGATATATTGTGAATATGGAAAATGAACTGAGGTACTTATATACGCTTTTTATGGCAATTTGATGATATATGCATATATGGTAATGTAAAGGAGAAATTTGTGTTATAAAGGAGAAAATATATATATATATAAATGAGAAATATTATTTTAAGGAGAAATTATAAAAGTGATAATTTTATTTTTCAGTGCCGCACAATCTCCCATGGGTTTGGACAAGACCTTACAGGCCCGAAATATACCTGGGAACATGAGTTAATTATGCCCCAATTTATATTTGGGAGCAGATACCCAAGATGGACTTGGGAGGAGTTTTTATATATGTATACCAGAGCTAGACTTGGGAGGAGTTTTTCCCTCGTTGGTATAGGACTAGGCGGAAGACGTAGCCTCGGATGTGTAAGACTCCTATAGAGCATCGATCCGCGTATTCTACCCAAGTTATACTTGGGAAATGTTATTGACTAGCTTATTGGCTTTACTCTTGGTTGGACATGTGCGCAACCGTATGTTCAATATAGCCCACTAATGGTAGATTTTTAGGACACATGGATCTGGGTGAAATGGTGGGTTAGCGGGATTGAAGTGTACGGGGGAAGGCACAAAGATCCCTGTGTTACGGGGGAAGGCACAAAGATCCCTGTGTTGTACGAGGAGGTCAGTTGTGTGGACACTGAAAGGAGTAAAATAAAGTAAGCATATAATAAATGAGTATAAAGTAAATATATATGTGGTGTTATTGGTGTTAAGAAAAGAGTTAAGTAATTATATGATGTTTGTGAGAATATTTATTGAATGGAAAATCTGATTTTGTACTGTGGTGAATATAAAGGAGATTACATGATATTACCGAAGTTTTGTTGTCATGATAATGTTGGAGTATGTATTTGTATATGATATGGTAGGAGTTAAGTGTGGAAATGTATAGTAATGGAGTTAGATAATTATATGAATACTTAATGTAATGTAATAAGGGTGGTTATGTATATAAGTAATTAAGCGGCGATATAAGTTACAAAAGGTAAATTGAACTACAACGGGTGGTAAAAGCCTTCGGTAGTGCTTAGCAACTATTACTCCCATTTCAATGGAAATGAGGAGAACTCCCCGCCTGAGCACATATCTAAGGGCTTTGTATAGGAGAGAGTTTTGTTAACGAAATAATTAATGTATTAGTTATCTTATTATTTGTTTCATTTAAAGTTATGGTTTATGTTATTTTACTTTCAAGATATTTACTTATGCTTTTATTATGTTTAAAAATTGAAATTGTACTCACACCATATGGCTGACCCCTTGTTGTTTGGGGGTTAGTGGAGTCACACCCTGAGGGTGGACGCCAGTAGCCCCGTTTTGCAGGTATGTATCTCTATCGGCTAGAGGAGTAGATAGATTCATTTTTATGATATATGTATCTTTATTTTGGTGTTTTGAGTAAAAAGTTGTAAAATAAGTAGTTTTGGAAGTATGTTTATTTTGTAATGGGTAAATGGGAATTGGGTTGTATTTATAGATCGATGACTATATCAATAGTGATGTATAATATACCCGTACACACTTGGTAGTGGCGTACTGGGTTCTGTGTGATGTTTTATATAGTTTGTATGAGTTTTCATAGAAATTTCTGGGTTAAATTTGTTATCTTGATATTTATGCATCTATTTATCCCCCATAGCATATATTTATGATTGTTGTGATGAGTTCTATGACTTGGCCTGGGGAGATCATGATTTTATTGCCTGTGTTGTGCTGTGAATTTTGAAATGCAGATTTCCGTTAGGAAATGCTGCGAAATGGAAATATTTCAGGGGAGACTATCGAAATTTTTATTGAAATTTGTAATAAGATTTTAGAAAAAAAAAAGAAAGAAAAAGACAAAAAAATTTGGGTTGTTATAGTTGGTATCAGAGCCTAGGTTAACTAGGATAGAGTTTGTGATGATTTGTATCCTAGTGATCCTGCAATAGGTGGATATGAGTTCATGTTTGTTAGTAGTAATGAGTCTATAATTTCGTTATACGAGTTAATAATAATGCTTGGAGTATTAAAGTAATTTGCGTGGATGGTGTGCGGTGCAGGCAAATTAAGTATGTGAAGAGTAGGTAGGGAGTTAGCTCCTTCTGATCGATCTCAGAGGCGACGAATGGAACGTGAGAGTTCTGAACAGCCTCTAGTAGGAGAGCAGGAGCGGTCAGTTTCTGTGCCAGCTGCTACAGTATTTGCACCCCCTGCTACTTCTACGCCTGCACAGACACCCAACACACAGCCTCAGATTTTACCAGTGACACCGGGAGAGATGAAGCGGGTCCTTCATTACTGAGAATTCCTATGGAAGTGATGCAGGGAGAACCTTCAGTTGCCGCGTCGGGTGATCCACAGGGAGGATTGGCTCATGCTGGAGTGTTCATACAACAGTTATTGGCACAAATGAGTCAGCAGGTGGTCGGGCAGCCATTGACAGTACGAATGGAGCCTAGAGACAGAGAAGTGGGGTTTACTAGAAAAATGAAAGATTTTCAAACTTTAGGTGCAACGAAATTTGATGGTACTCGTGGTGGTGTGGTAGCATCTATATGGTTGCAGCATTGTGAATTACTTTTTCAGAGACTGGTAGTTACCGAGGTAAAGAAGATACACTTAGTAGAAATGTATTTAGTTGGTGATACGATGACTTGGTGGGCTATTATCAGAGATTCAGATCCAGATGGTTATCAGCAGATGGAGTGGGAGGAGTTTGCTGACAGATTCGAGGAACATTTCTTGCCTGAGCCAGTACAGCCCCGCATGGCAGATGAGTTTCTTTCCTTGCAGCAAGGTGATATGAATATTGATGCTTATGTGGTGAAATTTAATCGGTTAGCCCGTTTTGCCGCACAGTTAGTACAGAGAGATGCCATGCAGATTGGTTTATTAGAGGCCTGCAATCCGTTTATCATATGAGTTTGACAGCCAGAAATAGAAGTGATTCAACATTTGAAGAATTGATTGAAATGACTCGTAATTTTGAAAGAACTCAGCAAAAGTTGATGGAAGAAAATAACAAGGGAAAGCAGGTGCAATAGGGACAGCCAGAGCAGTCCTATCAGAGGGGTTTCAGAGGACAGTTTCAGGGCCAGTCTCAGGAAGGCCAAAAATGGAGATTTGGAAGGCGATTTTAGCCATATACAGGTAACGGTGGACAAGGAAAAGGAGATAAAAAATAAGGGTGTGCAAGGTTAGGGACCCCCAAGTAGACGTAGCTTTCAGAGTCAGCAGTCCAGGTCAGTGTCTGTTCAGCAGCCACAAACGGATTCGGGACGATAGAGATTTGGTGTTGGTGGCCGCCAAGGAATTCTAAACGAGTTCACAAAATGTTATAATTATGGAAGAGCAAATCATTTGGCTAGAGATTGTAGATTGCTTGGAGATGGAGCATATAAAGGTTCAGCGGTAGGTGTTAGAGACGTGAGATCACAGACAGGTTCCCATCAACAGCAACAGTAGCCGCAGTGTGCTTTAGCATCGATCCCCACACGAGTCTATGCAGATGGTCAGTCGACGGGTCAGTTTCAGACAGAAGTTCCTTCAGGTACCGATCTCATTAGAATTTTATTCGATACGGGATCAGCTTTATCATTTATAGCCTGCACATATGTTGCACATCAGATTCTCATGTCTTCTTTGGGGGCGCCGGTGAGAGTTAGTACACCATTAGGCAACACTATTATATTGTATGATGTGTGTTGAGAAGTGCAAATTTTGATGGGATCTCGTACTTTTCCTATTGATTGTGTGGTGATGTGTGTAACACCCCGTACTTAAGAGTGTGTATATATATATAATATTGTATGGAAATAAGATATATATGCACACACATACAATAATAATAATAATAATAATAATATATGGTGAGAGTGGTAGTTGGCCTATAGAGATTTCTATAGGGGTTGTTGCTTGGGATTTAATGCATTAGATGAGATGTGATGGTAAGGTGTTGGATGTTGTCCACGTGGAGGTGTGCCCGGTATTTGACTGTGCTGTTTTGCCCTGTGTGGCACACGTGAGAGGCTCACGTGGGGGGTAGGCTGTATGTGTAAAATTAATCCCACATCGATGGGGGTTTGTGATACATGTGTGTATATATATGATTGTCTGTGATCAAGAGGCTCCAAATAGTTCGGACACCTTTTGTGAGGCAGCATGTGGTGGGCAGTTGTTAGAATTTGTTTGAGCAAACCCGGAGCATTACAAATAGTATCAGAGCCGACTTTCGACACCGATCGTGGGTAAGAGTGCGTTAGAGGTATGCCTGAGATGGAGCTAGTATATTGGGTAACCAGAGTCCCAGGTAGGGCTGCATAGCTAGCAGAATCAGGGTACACCACTCCACATCGGCTAGAAAGGGATCCTGGATCAGGTTGCAAGTCCCGGGTTAGCGAGAACACTAAGTTCTTTGGGGGGGGGTGTAACACCCCATACTTAAGAGTGTGTTTATATATATATATATATATATATATATATATATATATATATATATATATATATAGAGAGAGAGAGAGAGAGAGAGAGAGAGAGAGAGAGAGAGAGAGAGAGAGAGAGAGAATGTGTGTGTGTGTGAGTGTGTGTGAGTGTGTGTGTGTGAGTGGTAGTTGTCCTATAGAGATTTCTATAGGGGATGTTGCTTGGGATTTAATGCGTGAGATGAGATGAGATGGGGAGGTGTTGGCTGGTATCCACGTGGAGGTGGGCCCGGTGTTTGATTGTGATGTTTGGCCCTGTATGGCACACGTGAGAGGCTCATGTGGGGGGTAGGTTGTATGTGGAAAATTAATCCCATATCGGTGGGGGGATTGTGATACATGTGTATATATATAGGATTGCCTATGATCAAGAGGCACCAAATAGTCCAGACATCTTTTGTGAGGCAGCCTGTGGTAGGCAGTTGTTAGAATTTGTTTGAGCGGGCCTGGGCATTACAATGTGCTTTGATGGTTATCAATTTATTTTGTGGATGGATTGGCTACGTAGGCATCATGCACAGTTAGAGTGCAATGAAGGGAGAATTCGGGTGGGAAAGCCCGATAAGACTCCTTTTCTAATAAAGTGTAATGCTCTAGATGATGTGGTGATGCCTACCTATTTGGGTTTAGTAGAAGTGCCTAAGGTGGAGATTAAAGATGTTGATGTAGTTTGTGAGTTTCCGGATGTTTTTGAAGAAATACCTGGTATTCCACCTTGGCGAGAATTGGTGTTCAAGATTGATTTGATACCGGGTACAACTCCTATCTCCAAGCCAGCTTATAGGATGGCACCCAAGGAATTGGATGAAATGAAAAAGCAATTAGATGAGTTGCTTATGGAAGGGTAAGTTAGTTTCATAATATACTGCAAGTGTGATATCTCTATATGTTTTATTTAAAATCCTAAAGTAGAAAGATCTTAATTTTGAGGTGTGTATGTCATTTTAGGTTCATTCGTCCGAGTAAGTCCCGTTGGGGTGCACCTGCAATCTTTGTATCGAAGAAAGATGGCACGTTAAGGATGTGTATCGACTACAGAGAGTTGAATAAGGTGAAAATCAAGAATAAATATCCCTTGCCGAGAATTGATGATTTACTTGATCAATTGCGGGGAGCTAAAATATTTTCACAACTAGACTTGCAGTCAGGGTATCATCAGATGAGGGTAGAGGAGGAGTGTATCCCAAAGACTGCTTTTCGTACTCGGTATGGATTATATGAATATTCTGTAATGCCGTTCGGGTTAACAAATGCTGCTGCCTTTTTTATGGACTTGATGAATCAGACTTTTCGGCGTTATATAGATTAGTTTGTGATTTTATTCATTGATGAGATTTAGGTGTATTAACATAGTTTGGAATAGCACATACAACATCTCAGGACAGTGTTGCATGTTGACTCTTAGTTTGGTGTGCACAAAACGTGCTAACTTGTACTAATAAGTTTGAATTTAGTGTGTCAGATTTTTAGGATCAATTAACATAAAAAAGCGATCCAAGAGAGATTTACAAATATACAAACAAGGAAAGTAATAAAGGAAGATTGCATATACGAGCAAAAGAGAAAGTTATTCAAAAGGAGTTCACAATTAATTGGTCTCCAAGCAATCTATCAAGAATAGATTTTTAGTAATATTTTCGTGAGATATTTATTGTAAACGATTGGTTAAAGATTGATTAGTTTAGGGTAAGAAAACAAAGTAGATTCATTTTATACAGCATGAGACCGGTCGACCGTACATAAGGTCGGTCGACCGTCGCAGTCGACCGCAACTTCAGTTGATTAAGAAAGTGGTCGATCTTTCATCTCTCTCGCTATACCAGAGAGCTGAACGGTCGACCGCACACTTTTACCGGTCGACCGTAACTTAGGCTGTATACCTTTTTTGGAATGTATCGTTTCTACTTTTGATCGATACACTTCCTCTTCTACTTAAGAGAACGAATCCACTGTGTCTTCCCTACCTATTACTACTGAGAAAAATACTTTGAACTAATCTCTTGATAATCAATCCGAGTGTGAGCGTTAAATTGGTTGTATTCTTCTATCAAGATCTTAAGCGATCTTGAGTTTCCTTTTCTTTTCTTTTCCACTTCGGTGAGATTGACAAGACTTGGATTAGAAGTCCTATGGGTGTAATAGGTCTCTCGGCCTGAATCCGAGAATCACTGTACTAAGGGTTTTGAGTATAGTGGAACGCTTGTGGCGGAGAATTGCTACAAGTAGGTGTTGTGGACGTAGACCTGAGGGTCGAACCACGTTATATCGCTGCGTCATCTGTGTTTGCTTTTCTTATCTCTCTTGCATTTACTTTACTTTACTTTACTTTTATTTCTTTAATTTTTAATTCCCCACGATCACCCTATCACCCCCCCCAAGGGTGATTTACAGTGGTATCAGAGCGAGGTGCTTATAGAAAGCTTAAAAGCTTAAGCGAAAGGTCCAATGGCCGAAATCCATCCTCCCCAAAACTTGTACTCATCGAAGCCCTTCATCTCCAATGGGACAAGTCTTACACATCACCATTTTTTGATGGAAAATGCTATGATGTCTGGAAAGTTTGTATGTCTCATTTTTTACAGATGCTCAGAGAAGATGTGTGGAACGTATGTATCAACAAAACTGAAATTCCAGTTAGCGATGGAAAGACGGAATTCACAAAGGCGGAGCTAGCCCTCAAGACAGCAAATTACAAAGCAATGACGGCTCTTTATGCAAGGTTGAACAATGAAGAGCTAATGCGATGTGGGCGCAACTGCAAAACAGCTTACGAGATCTGGAACAACATGTTGAAGCGGCATGAAGGAACCGCTTCCGAGGTAAAAGCTAAAGTGAATTTGTGTTTTTATATGTTTGATGTGTTTCGCATGTTGCCAGGGGAGAACGTGGATCAAATGCTCGCCCGGTCTGACATCATTGCCCATGAACTTGAGAGCTTGGGTAAGGGGCTTGATGATGACCGAAAGGTCAGAAAGCTCATAAGCTGTCTCACGCTAGAGTTGGACGTTAAGGCCGCGACAATGAGGGAATCTCTTGAAGAGAAGGGATTCGATTACTATACATTTCAAGGAAAGCTAAAAATATACGAGATGGAAATGTTGGAGACAAAACAACATAGGCAGAATATCGGGATCCAACCGAAGACTGAGGAGAAAACTATTGCACTAAAAGCAGAAAGGGCCCGACCATCAAAAGCTGATTCAGAACATGAGGAGTCAGACGAGGACATTTCTCTATTAACATGACAATTTTGTAAGTACCTCAAAAAAAATATGGTAGGTATCAAGAAGAAAAGGAAAAGGAGAAAGAGGATGTATGGTACAAGAAGCCCAGACACATCCGTGCAAACTGCCCCAGTTAAGAAGACAGGAATAGGGAATATTATCGCTCAAATCCAAGACAGAAGAAGAAGGCACTAAAGACAACTTGGCTAGACTCGGACTTAAGTGAGGAAGAGCAAGACCATGGCGACGTCGGCTTCATGGATCTTGGGAGTGGTGAGGTGCAATCACCTTCTCAAGAAGAGGTAATCGAACAACCAACTTATAATGAACTTGTAGATATATGTAATGATTTGAAAGACTATGCCAAGAAACTAAGTCGTGAACTTAGACTAAAAAAAATTCTAATGAAATACATGACGCATGCATAACAAAAATTCACAAACTGAAAAATAAGAATGCCCTAATTTTTGAAAAACTTGAGTCATGTAAAAAAGATTATGATATTTTGCTAGAAGAAAATGAGATGTTGAAACAACATATTTGTGAATCGCTAGCAAAGTATGATGATCACTTAAAAGTGTTTCAGGGGAAATCTGTTTATATTGCCATGCTCACAAATGACTTAGACGAATGTAAAAGGAAATTTGATGACGTAGCGGAAGGATGTAATGAAGCCCTTAATCAAAAATAGGATTCTTGGTGCCACACTAGGTACTCTTCGTTGGAACACAAAAGATGAGATAACTAGAAAAAGACTGTATAAAAAGGTAATTGAGCTCGAAAAATTTATTGAAAAGCATAAAGGGCCCAGTTACTTTATTAAAAAGAATTCAAGATCCTATCATGATAATAGAGGGCTTGGTTACGAAGAGCCAATACCTCATCAAAAACCATCATGTCATACACACTTGTATAAAAATCAACATAATCACAAAACAAAAATAAATCATACAAGTGTGCATGACCCAAGGCATAGTCGAATAACATGTAATTTTTGCTGTAGACTAGGGCATATTTCTTATAACTGTTCACTAAAAGGAAATGCTAATCTTGTGTGGGTGAGAAATGATACAAATGCAGGTTCAAAACAAACTTGGGTACGCAAAGTTATACCTACTAATCTTGGTGTAGGTACCCCATCGTATTAAGACTAAAGATCGGTGGTACCCTGATAGTGGTTGTTCAAATTACATGAATGGTGACAGCAGATACTTTTCATCACTATCATGGGAAAAGGGGAAGGACATCATCATTGGAGACAATAGCACTGGTCAAACCATTGGTAAAGGTAAATTAGCTTTGGTTCCTCATGCTCCATTGAAGATGTCCTATTGGTAAGAGGTCTAAAGCACAACTTAATTAGTGTTAGTCAACTATGTGATAAAGGGTATATTGTCACTTTTGATAAAAACACTTACACTGTATCAGATAACAATAAAAATTGTTTACTTCTTGCCAACATATGTAATAATGTATATGTCATAAACTCAAAATGAATTAGCACAGAAAAGTATGAGATGCTTTGTCGCACGGAATGAGGATGGATGGCTATGACATCGTAGGCTTGGTCACATGCACATGAAAAACCTCAACAAACTTGTAATCAAGGAGCTTATGAGAGGAATCACTAAAATTAAGTTCGAAAAGGACAAACTATGTGAGTCATGCCAATTCGGCAAGCAAACAAAAAGTTCTCACAAACCCAAGAAAATGGTATCAAGTTCTAGACCTCTTGAACTTTTGCACATGGATCTTTTTGGTCCATCATGAACACGTAGTAATGGTGGTGCATGATATGCATTTGTTATTGTTGATGACTATAGTAGATTTACTCGGGTTGCCTTCTTGCCACAAAAAGATGAGATAGTACATGTATTTCAAAAATTCTGTCGTAGAGTAGAAAATGAGAAAAGCCTCACCATTGTTACTATTCGTAGTGATCATGGTGGGGAATTTCAAAACGAACTCTTCACATCATTTTGTGACAAAAAGGGAATAAAACATGAGTTCGCATGTCCTCGCACTTCCCAACAAAATGGGGTTGTTGAAAAGAAGAATCTATATCTTCAAGAAATGGCCCGTACAATGCTTAGTGAAAAAGATTTACCTAAGTCATTTTGGGCAGAGGCTATCAATACAGCATGCTATACCATAAACCAATTAATCATCAGAAAGTATCTTGAGAAAACCCATTTTGACTATATTATGGCAAAACTCCCAACCTAAGCTACTTTCGTGTCTTCGGATGCAAAGTATTCATTTTAAATACTCTTGATAATTTGGGAAAGTTTGATCGTAAAAGTGATAAAGGTATTTTCCTAGGATACTCTCTTAACAGCAAAGCATATCGTGTATTCAACAAAAGAAGATGCACTACTCAAGAATCTATTGATGTTATTTTTGATGAAACTAACCCTTACTCCAAAGAAATATTACATGTTGTTGATGATGATGAGGCATGGGTTCATGTTGAAAAGAAACAGGTTCATATTGAAGAAGAACTACAAGCAAATGATCAAAATCAAATGGTGCTTCAAGACAAAGATGAACCTAAAAACCAAATTGATGAGATACCTACAGAACAAATTGATGTCATGGAAGATGAAAATACACAACATCAAGAATCCACAAGTGAGATACGTTCCATATGGAAAATCATGTCTAGTCATCCTCCATCTCCTATACGGAGTAATATGTCTAAAGGGGTAACTACTCGCACTCAAGCTCATAATTTTATGTGTTTTATCGCTTTCGTTTCCATACTTGAACCTAAGAACATTAAGGAGGGCTTGCAAGACAATGAGTAAATCATTGCCATGCAAGAATAACTTAATCAATTTGAACGGAATCAAGTATGGAGACTTGTTTCTCGAACTCATAATAGGACCATTCTTGGTACTAGGTGGGTGTTTAGGAATAAGTTAGACGAATCCGGTTCAATAACTAGGAATAAGGTCCGTCTTGTTGCTCAAGGTTATAATCAACAAGATGGTGTAGATTTTGATAAAACTTTAGCACCAGTTGTAGGCTAGAAGCTATTCGTATTTTGCTTGCTTTTGCTGCATACATGGATTTCACACTATTTCAAATGGATGTCAAAAGTGCTTTTTTAAATGGCTTTATTTCTGAAGAAGTTTATGTGGCACAACCATCGGGATTCACTGATCCCACACACCCAAACCATGTTTTTCGGCTTGATAAAGTTTTTTATGGTTTGAAGCAAATCCCTCGTGCTTGGTATGAACGACTGAGTTCGTTTCTTCTTCACATAGGTTTTTCTAAAGGAAAAGTAGACACTATAATTTTTATAAAGCATATTTTTAAAGACATTTTGATTGTACAAATTTATGTTGTTGATATCATATTTGGGTCTACTAATGAAAATCTTTGCAAGGAGTTTTCAAAGCAAATGCAGGATGAGTTCGAAATGAGTATGATGGGCGAATTAATCTATTTCCTTGGACTTCAAATACAACAAAGAAAAGATGAAATATTCATAAATCAATCTAAGTACGCCAAAGAACTTGTCAAGAAATTTGGACTTGAAAATGCAAATGTCTACAAAACTCCAATGGCCACTACCACTAAGCTATCTAAAGACGAAACTGGTAATAACGTTGATATTTCTACTTACAGAGGTATGATTGGTAGTTTGCTTTATATTACTGCATCGCATCCTGATATTATGTTTAGTGTCTGTTTATATGCATGTTTTCAATCGTGTCCCAAAGAATCACATTTGGTTGCCGTTAAGTGTATCATTCGATATCTTAAAGGCACACCAAATACTGGTCTTTGGTACCCAAAAAATAGAAATTTTTCTCTTGTAGGATACTCCGATGCAGATTATGCTGGGAGCTTAACCGATAGAAAGAGCACTAGTGGTACATGTCACTTCTTGGGTGACTACCTTGTTTCGTGGGCATCCAAGAAAAAAAATTATGTTACTCTTTCGACTGCCGAAGCTGAATACATTGCGGCAGGATCCTGTTGTGTGCAGGTATTATGGATGAAACATACTTTCGAGGTGTTGCCGCTGAATCTGGTGTGGGGGCAAACATATAGTATTTGTGGATTCTTGGGAAACTTTGAATAGCAAACCTTTTACCTGTTCCGCCAGAGTTTGACCGTCGCTCCCGCCGTTCACCTGCAAAAAGTGCGAGACACCGGGGTTGTTCCCGGCGACGCACCCTCCGACGCTCAAGTCAGTAATCAGAAATGATTATGAAAGAGCGCAAAACTGGCAAAAGATTGATTACCTCTTAATGGAGATGGATGGGGGGTATTTGTAGGCACCGCTGGGATCAGATTAGGAATGTAATCCCCGTGATCTGATAAGGAATATAATCCCTGTAATCAGATAAGAAATGTAATCCCTAATCTCCAGTGAAAGGATAGTTATGAATCAGGGCCGTTGATTAGGATTTAATCAGAAACCCTAATTCTATCCTTTCTGGACTGGGTTTTCAGTGGGTTGAAACCCGCACCCAGTTGAGGTGGATCCGTTCGCGGGTTAGTGGGTCTTCGAGGAGGAGAACCAATACTCGCTTCAGATCCATTGGTAGGTGAAATTACCGTTTTACCCCTGGGCTTCAAGATTCGTGCCCGATTTGGAAGGTTCCGATTTAACCCCATTTTTAGCCATATCACGAGCCCCCCACTCCCAAAGACTGAGTTTGATTAGCCTTTGAGGAGTAGTTTTACTGTTTTAATGGCTAGTGGAGTTGTATCGGAGTCCAAATGGAAGGTTTTGAATCTTTGAAGGAGGTAGTGCGGTGATTTTTCAAGTTGGTTGAACTCTGAGTCGCTCCTGAGCTCTCCTGGTCATGTGGTGTTTTTGCAGGAATATTCGTTTAACTTTGCGAAGTGTCGATTCGTCGTTCGGGGGTCTTAACAGATTGTCCTTGGCAATAACTATTTGCTTGGGGATTAAAAAATGTTTCCCCAGCTTTATAATTATTTTCCAAGAGTTTTCCTTAACTTTCCCGAACTTTTAATTGTTTTTTCGCAATTTTTTGGCGAACGGCTCGGTTATTTCCTTCGTTGTGTGGCCTACATGCTTTTACCTTACTGCCGACTCCTTCGAGCGCTCGCTGTCAAGGAGGCCGAAGTCCATGGGTGTTCGGTGCTTTCTGCCGAAGAGCAGAGGCACCTCGGCCAGGTTGTAAGTGCGGAGAGGGAGTTCGGCGAGGTCCGAGGTAGTTCTTTCCATGTAACATGGTCGGTGGCAAGAACACTCGGCAGCGTGTGCCGAGGTCCAACTTTCCATGTAACATGGTCAGTGTCAAGAACGCTCGGCAACTAGTGCCGACGTCCAACTTTCCATGTAATATGGTCAGTGTCAAGAACTCTCGGCAGCTGGTGCTGAGGTCCAACTTTTCATGTAACATGGTCGGTTCCAAGAACGCTCGGCAGCATGTGCCAAGGTCCAACTTTCCATGTAACATGGTCGGTGTCAAGAACGCTCGGCAGCTGGTGTCGAGGTCCAACTTTCCATATAACATGGTCGGTGTCAAGAACGCTCGGCAGCTGGTGCCGAAGTCCAACTTTCCATGTAACATGGTCGGTGTCAAGAACTCTTGGCAGCTGGTGCCAAGGTCTAACTTTCCATGTAACATGGTCGGTTCCAAGAATGCTCGGTAGCTGGTGCCAAAGTCCAACTTTCCATGTAACATGGTCGGTGTCAAGAATGCTCGACTGCTGGTGCCGAAGTCTAACTTTCCATGTAACATGGTCAGTGTCAAGAACGCTCGGCAGCTGGTGCCGAGGTCCAACTTTCCATGTAACATGGTCGGTTCCAAGAACGCTCGACAGCATGTGCCGAGGTCCAACTTTCCATGTAACACGGTCGGTGTCAAGAATGCTCGGCAGCTAGTACCGAGGTCCAACTTTCCATGTAACATGGTCGGTGTCAAGAACGCTCGGCAGCTGGTGCCGAGGTCCAATTTTCCATGTAACATGGTAGGTTCCAAGAATGCTCGGCAACATGTGCCGAGGTCCAACTTTCCATGTAACATGGTCGGTGTCAAAAATGCTCGGCAGCTGGTGCCGAAGTCTTGACTTGTCGTTTTTGGCAGAGTACGCCCTGCGGAGTTGGCGGCTTCTGTGCTCCTGACAGATGTGGTAGCCATTAAATGTGATGTCTTCTGAACTTCTGACAGCTCTGACGGATGTGATGCTTATTTAATGCGATGACCTCTGAGTTCCTTTCAGATGGGACAGTAATTAATGCGATGTGCGGCTTGGCATGGTAAACAAGGCGACGGTTCAGATTGTTTTTGTCGTTTTGCATAAATGGGCTGGCAGTCTGGGCCCATAAACCTCGTTTTGCGTGCCTCGCTCTATAAAACCTTACCCCCCCTCTCATTTTTCACTTCTCCACTTTTTTACTCAGGCAGTGATTTATGCTTAGCGAGAGCTTCAGGTGATCGTCGTCCGTTTTTCGGTGAAGTTTCCGACAGCATATCTCTTTAAGGTAATTTATACTTAGTTTCTTTCCAAGTATAAATATGTCTCTTTCCTCTGTCTCCGAGTCGTCTTCTTCTTGGTCCGAGCCCTCCCCTCAAGTTGCCGAAGCCCGCACTCCGAGTCGCCCAGATAAGGGCAAGAAGGTGTTTGGTCGAGACACGATCGTGGAGGATCCGAAGCGCATGGGGCCGTTTGGCAGGTTGCCGGGACCACTGACTGGGCTTCACAAAATTCGAGAACTTCCGAAGGAACACGCCGAGCGTATTGTTCACGGGAGGGGGAGGACTTTTGATGAGGATGAGGCGAGGGAGACGACCGAGGCTGATGAGACGGTGTCGATCCTCTGCGAAGAAGACTTGGCAGTGATCCGGGATTGTTTCCACATTCCGGAGGAGTACGAACTTATGCTGCCGGGTCCCGAGGTTAGGGCCAACTCGCCGTTGCCAGTAACTATGTGTTGCTGGCCGGTCGATGCCTTTATCGCCGGGGCTCGGCTACGTCTCCATCCGTTTGCGACCCTTGTTCTTGGGTGGTTTGGGATCAGCCCCATTCAACTTATGCCGAACGCGTGGAGAGTCATAAATGGTTTCTTGCTTCACTGCCAAGCTGCTGGGATCGAGCCAGAGCTGAGTGTACTTCGGACAATCTACCGGCTTCATCAAGCGAACCGGTCGGAGTTCCGGTATTACTTGGTCCCGAGGCATGGCGATAGGCTCGTTATATGCCCCGACTCCATAAAGCACTGGCGTGATAAGTATTTGATAGTGCGGAGTGCGGAGGCTTGGCCTATTCCCTCTAGTTGGGTGGAGGAGGTGCCGAAGAGGTTGAAGGCATTGCCGAAGAGGTTGCCTCGAAGATGAAGAGGCAGTTCGGACACTTCTTGATCGGCCGAAGTACGATTGGCGAGAGCTGACCGAGGATGTTCTGTTCAGGGGAGGGCTCTGCCACGTAGATCCCAGTACGCGGCTTCTCTTATGTTTCCGTCCTTCCTTTTTCATACTTCATCTTTTTCGACTTGTATCCCGCTAACACACTTCATTTTTAATGCAGAGGCGATGGACTACAAGGCGGTGCTGGCATTGAGGGCTGGTCTTGCTAGCAAGGCGCCGAAGAAGCGCAAGAGGGTGGCCACTAAGTTGCCGACTGCGAAGACTCTGAGAGTCATGGAGGTGGTCGAGGAGGTGGAGACCCTGGGAAGCCCGGCCGTGGCCATAGGAGTTGCCTCAGCGTCAACCGAGGTCGGTGACTTCTCGATCGCCGCAGCCCTCAAGATGGCGACGCCCCCGCTCACAGTGGCGGCCGAGGGGCTCCTAACCGAGGAGCACAAGAAGATCCACGTTCCGGACTGGCAGGTTCAGAAACATGACGGGTTCCTGCGCAACTCCTTGGCGAGCATGTAGGTGGTCAAGCACCTGGCGATGCCGAAGGATCGGGCCGCCATGGAGGCCGGGCTAGAAGGCAACGATGTCATCGAGATTGCTCGCTCGGCGGTCTCGGTAAGTGCTGAATTTTTGCCATCATTGGTTTTTCTTATGTTTAATTTCTCTAACTCTTTGAACACCTCGTTTCCTGTCGCAGATCATCGTCCACTTTGGTCACCTCTCGGAGAGGTTGATGGCTCTGGAGAAGGAGCTGAAGCAGGAGTCTGACCAAGCTCAGAAGGATAAAGCTCGCGTGGGGAACGAGCTCGACAAGCTTAGGGTCGAGTACGAGGGGAGGACAACGAGGGTCGAATACCTTGAGGGCCTGGTCGCTAAGCTGGAAGGAGACCTTCTTCGCCAGAAGGAGGAGGCGGCCAAATAATTGGCCGAAGCGACGGAGGCCAAGGCTGCAGCGGTGAAGGAGGCCGAGGACGCTACTATGGTGAAGGCGCAAGGCTTTCTTGCCCAGAACATGGCCAAAGCCTACGCCGAAGCCCTCGCCCGGGTGTCGAAGGCATACCCCGAGGTGGACTGTTCGGGATGGAGATTGTTCTCGGGCCTCGTCGAAGGCTTCGACCCCGAGTCGGAGAGAGAAGAAGAAGAAGAAGGGGACGACGAAGTCGAGCCTGAGGTCGAGGTCGTCGGCGAGGTCCCGGGGTCTGTGGTCACCCCGCTGGCAATGGTGACCCCTTCAGGAACGTCGGCCCCCACCCACTCTTGCCGCCCCGGGAAAGAGGTCGCGCCCTGACTTCGCTTGCTTTTTCTTTTCTTCTGCTTTTTTGAGTTTTTAAGTGTAATGCCTAATCGCAGACTGGCCACCGCTCTTTTGTAATGAATGAAAACATCTTTTTGGGCTTGACTTCGCGTCTCTCTGTCATAACTTTCTCAAAAAACTCTTGAAATTTGGCTAAGTGTAGGGATTCGGCTAAGTGTTGAAAATTTGTTGTTTGCTTCGACTTCTTTTCAGCTTGCGGTGGTGACTCAAACTATCGAGCCTACTTGCTCGGGGGAAAGCGCGCGTCCCGAGGTTGGCTTAGGGGCGACGAGGCTGTGCTTGACGAGGTGCCGAGAGCGGCTCTATGAAGTCGAGCTGGGGTTGTGCAGAGCCGTGAGCGAGCGGAACCACCTGCAACTCATCCTGGGTCAGCGGGACATCGAGATTCGGTGACTGGAGAGCAGGCTCGCCGAGATGGCCCCCTTAGGAGAGGATGATGGTTCGTCGACCGCCTTTTGTTACGGCCTTCGGCTCAAGTGCATCCGCCATACTTTATCGAAAATAACAGCGGAGAGGGACGATCTGCTTTCAGAGATTCGTCACTTGCAAACGGTAGAGACGGACCTTCGGACGGAGGGAGAGGGATTGACGGCAGAGGTGGCCAAACTGAAGGCCGAACGTGACGAACTGACGGCCGAGGTCGACGCGCTGAAGAGAGCCACGGTGGACAAGAGCATCGAAGTCACTCATCTCTGCCGTCTTATCGCCAGTCTTTCTGGCGTTCCGAGCTCCGCAATACCTCCTCGCTTCGAGGTCAATGTAAAAGATGACTATCTGAGGGAGCGGATCTCAGAGCTAGAGGCAGAGGTGGCTCGCCTCAGACCGCGTTCGGGGCCGATCAATGTCAGGAGCACTTCATGTACTCGTGCAGAGAGCGAGCGGGGCATTTCGTTTTATGAGCTCGCGACCCGTTCGCCCATCGGCCAACCTAGTCCGGGGGATGCACAAAGCGGTGTTTCCATTTCATCGAGCGGAGCGTCCGTCGGAGCGACTGTTAGGAGCAGCACCGAGGATACGTCTCAATTAGTTGGTTTGGGCTCGAGTTTCGGAGGCAAACGTCACCGCCCTCGAGTGTCCTTGAAGCGGAACATCGCTGCGCCAAGGTGGCGTTGAAGATCTTGCTTTTGAGGCCTTTGTATTTAGTCTAAGTGTAATAAGCCAGCATTGTAATTTTTGCTTTTTAACCCCTTGAAATCTGGTTGTAAGGAAGAGTCGTCTTGTATTGTGTCCCCCTTCTTAATGATGTTTTTTTCTTAGACTTGTGCGTTTTTAGTGGCCCTGTGTGGTTATTTTGTTTTGTTTGTGACTGTCTTCCTCGTGCCGATGTCCCCGAGCCGGTCTTCTGCTCGTTTGGGGGTCGGTGTTATGAGCGTTCGGCCAAGGGTGCCGAGCTCTGCTTCGGTCATTTAATCTCGCGGATTTGAGTGAGCTCTATGCGGCAGGGGGGTAGCCTCCGCTTCAGCCTGTTGCTCCCGAAGTCCTTTCTTCTTGCTCTCTTAAGGGCGGGCTTGCGAAGCAGGGCCGAGCCAAGAATTGGACTGGGAACTATCGCTGGAGTTGTCCAATGGTTGTGGGAGCAATTCCGAATGGCGACCTACTTCTAGCTCGCTTAAGAGCGAACTTGCGAAATAGAATCGAGCCAAGTGTTGGACTCCGAACAATTGTTAGAGTTGTTCAACGGTTATGGGAGCAATTCCGAATGGCGAACTACTTCTAGTTCGCTTAAGAGCGAACTTGCGAAGTAGAATCGAGCCAAGTGTTGGACTCCGAACCATCGTTAGAGTTGTTCAACGGTTGTGGGAGCAATTCCGAATGGCGACCTACTTCTAGCTCGCTTAAGAGCGAACTTGTGAAGTAGAATCGAGCTAAGTGTTGGACTCCGAACCATCGTTAGAGTTGTTCAACGGTTGTGGGACCAATTCCGAATGGCGAACTACTTCTAGTTCACTTAAGAGCGAACTTGCGAAGTAGAATCGAGCCAAGTGTTGGACTCCGAACTATCGTTAGAATTGTTCAACGGTTGTGGGAGCAATTCCGAATGGCGACCTACTTCTAGCTCGCTTAAGAGTGAACTTGCGAAGTAGAATCGATCCAAGTGTTGGACTCCGAACCATCGTTAGGGTTGTTCAACGGTTGTGGGAGCAATTCCGAATGGCGAACTACTTCTAGTTCGCTTAAGAGCAAACTTGCGAAGTAGAATCGAGCCAAGTGTTGGACTCCGAACCATCGTTAGAGTGAAGAGTAGAAGTAGAGAGATGTAAACAATTTTTACAAGTAAAATATGAAAAAGCTTTCTTTATTGATAACTAATGGTCGGTTGCTTCTAAAGTTGCAAGCCGTTATTACAAAAGAGAAATAAAAGAAAGAAAGAAAGAAAATACAAGTAACAGGAGAGGAACGGTTCGACATCCTAGAATACTTAGAGAGGCATTGATGCTCTCTCTTGGTATTTTAGAATATGGTCGGCATTCCAGGTCCTGGGGATCTCTCTGCCTTCGAGGTCTTCTAGTCTGTATGTCCCGGGCCGAACTACTTTGGCAATCTTGTAAGGTCCCTCCCAATTTGTAGCCAGTTTACTCTTTTGTCCAGGAAAAGAGATGGCTAACTTTCTGAGGACCAAGTCCCCTTCTTTAAGGTCGGTAGGACGGACTCTCTTATTGTATGCCAACTCGATCCTTCTTCAGTAGCTTTGTTGACGAATGGCAGCTCTTTCTCGGATCACATCAATCAGATCTAGATTTGCTCGGAGCTCTCTAGCATTTTTTTCTTCTTCATAAGCCATTAAACGAGGAGAGGGTATACCAACTTCTAGGGGGATCATAGCTTCGGACCCATAGGTGAGATTGAATGGGGACTCTCCCGTGGGGGTCCGTTTTGTGGTGCGGTAGCTCCAAAGCACGTTAGGGAGCTGATCGACCCATAAGCCTTTAGAGCATTTATCCAACCTCTTCTTAATACCGGAGAGGATCTGTCTGTTAGCATTCTCCACTTGGCCATTCGACTGTGGATGGGAAACAGAGGAGAATCGGTGTTGGATGACGAGGTCTTCATAGAGAGCTCGGAAGGTAGCCCCGGTGAACTGGGCTCCGTTGTCTGTTATGAGGACCCGAGGGACACCGAACCGGCAGATTACGTTCTTCCAAAAGAACTGAAGTACCTTGTTCTCGGTGATCGTGGCTAAGGGCTCAGCCTCTATCTACTTCGAGAAGTAGTCGATGGCCACGACTAAGAATTTGAACTGGCCGGGAGCTGGCGGGAATGACCCTAGTAAATCCATCCCCACATTGCGAAAGGGATTGGACTTGATAGGGAAGTGAGTGGAGCTTGTGGGAGGCGACGGATGTTGGAGTACTTCTGACATGAGCTGCATTGCCGAACGTGCCGTTCGGCGTCTTGTAGGAGACTGGGCCAGAAATACCCATAATTCAACCTTTGCATGCTAAAGATCTGGACCCTGAATGTGCCCCGCCGATGCCTTCATGAAGTTCTTGCAGTGCGTAATCGGCCTGTTCGGGGGAGAGACATCTCAAATAAGGCCTGCCGTCGACCTGTGTGAAGGAGCGCTTATATAGGATGCCTCCGATCAGTGTGTATCGCTCTGCTCGGGTTCTCACTCTTCGAGCTTCCTTAGGATCTTCGGGGAGGAGCTCGTCCCTTAAGAATTCGACGAGGGGTTTCATCCAATCATCTTGAAGTAGGACAGGCAGCGACTCCCTAGAGTCGGAAGTTTCATCCTCTATACTTGGCTTCAGGAGGACCTCTATCAGGACGGTCTGTTCGAGACCTTGGAGGGAGGAAGAGGCTAGCTTGAAGAGGGCATCGGCCTGGGAATTCTCCTCTCGGGAGATTCGTTGGATGAGAGCTTCTTCAAATAGGGCCATGAGGCTCCTGACCTTGGCTAAAAACTTAACCATCTGGTCATCACGTGCTTCATACTCGCCGAGGACCTGATTTACGACCAGCTGAGAGTCGCTAAAGATCCGGAGGCGCTGTGCCCCTGCATTGCGAGCCATTCCAAGGCCGGCTATGAGTGCCTCGTAATCTGCTTCGTTGTTAGAGGCCTTGAAGTTGATACGGAGGGAGTATTGGAGGATGAAGTCATCTGGGCCTGCCAGAATGACCCCGGCTCCGCTTCCCTCGTTACAGGAGGATCCATCAACATAAACCGACCAGACAGGTGGTCCCTTCATTGCTTGGCTGAACTCGAGGATGGTACTTTCAACTATGAACTCTGCTAAGGCCTGAGCCTTGATCGCGGTCCGAGGTTGATACGTTATATCATGCTGGCTCAGCTCGATAGACCACTTCATAAGGCGACCGGAGGTCTCTGGCTTGTGGAGCACTTGCTTCAGCGGTTGGTCGGTAAGAACAACCACCGAATGGGACTGAAAATATGGGTGGAGCTTCCTTGCGGCCATCACTAGGGCATAAGCCATCTTTTCTATCCTCGGGTAGCGGAGCTCGGCATCTCGAAGTACCTTGCTCACATAGTGGATGGGCTTTTGAGCCCGGTCTTCTTCCCTTACTAAAACGGCGCTGAGGGTCTGCTCGGAGGCTGCTAGGTAGAGGTAGAGGGGTTCACCAGGGATTGGTTTGCTGAGGAGAGGAGGATTGACGAGGTATCACATTCCTTGCACATATGTGTTTCCCAATTTTAACATCCAATACCATTAATCTATGTTGTGAGATTAAACACTCTCCCGGTATAACTTTACAATCTTTACATGTCAACCGATCTAACTTTCTAGTGATGAAAAATTAAATTTGACTCCTATCTGCCCCACTTTTAAAGGTTGTCAAATGTTCATTATTCTTCCTAAAATAAGTATTTGCTAGTAGAAGATCATACGAAGCCGCAAAATCTAATAGAGTCTCTCCACCATCCTTCTTATTTCCAAATCCATGTCCTCCATGCACCATCTCATATCCCATGTTATCTTCTCATACATGTCCATTGAAATCTCCTCCTATAAATAGTTTCTCACCTAAGGGTACTCCTTGAATTATCTCATCCATATCTTTCCAAAATTTATTTTTAGCGTGTACATCTAATCCTACTTAGGGTTGTATAAGCACTAGTGATATTAATTATGTTTCTCCCTAATACAAGCTTAATTTGTATTATTCTATCCCTTTCCTATTAACACCAACTACATCTCTTTTGAGTTTCTTATCTACTAAAATTACTACTCCATTTCTATTTCTAATTTTATTGGTATAATATAATTTAAAATAATCTATCTCTTTAGCTTTCTCCCATACCCACTTTGTTTCTTGTCAACAAGCTATATTAATATTCCTTCTAATCATGGTAACGACCAGTTTTATGTCTTTTTCTGTCAATGTTCCTATATTCCAAGTCGCTAACCTAAGCCTATTTTTCTGGACTAGCTTCTTTACCCGCACACGTCCAGATTGGTGCAGGAATCCTTGCCCATTTTTCACTGCACCGGGGCACCGGTGCGGTGCCCCTTGCACATTTTTCGAAGCACCCGGGGGTAGGTACAATGCATCGCTTCCAAGGAATGCCCTAGCATTTGTGCGTATATTATTTGGATTTATGTTCATAAGATTTGACAAAATTTTATGCTTGCTGTCAACTGCCTAATGCAACCCTCCTCCTTACGCAGTTTGTGGCCGGATTTCTAGCTTGGGACAGTCAATGGAAGAGTTAATTGAATTACTTGTCACTATTGTTGTAAATTAGGGCATATTTTCTATAACTGTATTTTAAAAAGGAATACTAATTTTGGGTGAAGAATAATGCAATTGCAGGAACAACACAAACTTGGGCATCTAAAGTTACTGTAATGCCCTGAATTCTATACAAAGACAATTCGTGACTCATCCAGAATCTGTAATTTCAAATTCATACAACACAACACAAAAATACAGGAAATTTAAAACTTTTATTACATCATCGTTCTTTACAATGTACATCGAAATTTTACAAAATAAATACAATTTGTTTACGCCTCCAAAATTTCAGTCTTACATCAGAGTCCACCACAAGATCTTGTCCATGCGATCCATTGACAAGAGTCCAGTAAAACTTGTAAAGTGTGGGCACGTCAGTTAAATACAACCGACACAATGCTAACAACAATGGCGAACATCCAAGTCTCAACAACCACAAACTTGAATGCAAAATAATATGAAAAGTGTGACTATCCTAAGTATGTCGATGTATGCCATGATTCTAAAGATTAATGCACAAGCAACATGCACACGATTGCACTTTCTGATGTGCACTTGTTCGAAATTCTATGTCGCCCATACAACATAGGTTTCGAGTGCAAGTCCATAACGTTGTCCACTTTATTGTTAGGTTTCAATGGCAAACACCGATTGAATACACAGGGAAAAAATTACAAAAATTATTGAAATTTAGCCATGGATCCATGCGAAAACCATAATTCATGTTTAGGAATTATACCTTATAGATGGATCTGTTGTCTCCAAGATATGTCGATCACAGCACTGCAATATTGCAGTGCCTCTAAGGTATCCACATGAACGGATCAAAACCAAGCTTTCCTCATGCCGCGGTGCTAGCTGCGGGATGGGGCTATTCCTCACGATCTCTCTCACAATTTCTGTGATGGCTAGGGTTTACTCGTGTGTCTCTTTTCCACAGATATGTATCATACATATAGCTGCAGAAAATTAATCCTATGAGAGTAACGAGGCCGTTGGGCTCATAATCCGATCTGGGTCAGATACGTGTGTGGGCCTCTGAACTTTAGTCAGCCCATTTAATCTAATTAAAGGTCCAACCAATGTCAGGAGTCCGAGTCTTACTTGGATTCCCAATTAAATTCATCTTATGAATTTAAATTCCAATTTCGATCCATTCTAAGTGTGTGACCCTGTAGGTTCTCGTTACGTTGACAGTAATACTAAAATCATATTCTACTATTACAAACAGTGAGCGGTATCTAGCAATACATCACTGCTACTCAAGTAACGGGAATGTCAGTGATTAGACCTAACCTATCCGTGACCAATGTTACCATGTAGTCTAGTCCCTTTGTCCAAATATCTTAATTGACCACAAGGCAAAGAGCGTGTCACCCTTGTATAGTTCAATCTTTGGTTTCTTGATCTCCGAGAAGACTTACTTGAACAAATGAGCTCACTATCTCATATTGACTCATTTGAGCATGACCATGCATTTTGTAGTCTCACTAAATCAAGGGGTCCATAGATATCGCTCCGATTATGTAAGAGGGACAAATCCTATCTAAGTCACTCACACCCCTCCGCATGATTTGTAGTATATCCAATAGTCGACTTTATAGTTACCTTATTACAGGCAATGTTTGATAAAATTAAAACATATAACTTCTCAAGTAGGGAACTGTAGTACTTCAAGTCAAAGGACTACAGACACCATGATAATCCTATTCGACCACTGTACATTGCTAACATCAGGAAATAGAACAATCTCGAATTTCGAGTAACAGGCCAAGCTGCTAAAGTAGCTAAAGTAGTGATAAATCCTGTCAGTAAAATAGGTCCTATGGAAAGCCCGTCGATTCCCAGTCACTGTGAGAACCGTTTATGACACTCATGTAACGATCCATGCAGCGTTCTCATAGTGGGTCAGTCCAGTACATTATTACCCTAATATGTACCCATGTGAAGACTTGATATCTCATATCCATTATTATTGTCCATATCCATTATTATTGTCCTAATTTATAAAGACCCATGCAGCAAGACGAGATATGGTCATTAGTCTACGCACATACTAGTCTCTAAGCATTATTATTGTCCTAATTTATAATAATACTTGACTAGGAACATTTAAAAATAGTGTTATGATTACAACCAATAGAATCTCACAATCAAGTCATGCACTTGATATCCCATGGTCTTGAACCTACTATTCTAAGGACTTTATTATGCTCATTTAATCACAATAAATAACAAAATAAATGAAATGCATCATATATGAAATAAATGTCATAATGCAATGTAAACAAGTAATGTCAATACACAATTGGCCTCTAGGACATACACCAATAATCTCCCACTTGTACTAGAGCCAATCAGACATAAATCTAATGGCTATAGACCTAGTTTAACCCTCATGCTTTCGCAGTGCAAGGGGCTTTGCAAGTGGGTCAGCGACGTTATCATCTATTGGTACTCTGCATATCTTCACATCTCCTCTATCGATGATCTCTCAAATAAGATGGAAGCGCCTAAGTATATGTTTGGATCGCTGGTGAGATCTATGCTCCTTATCTTGTGCAATGGCCCCATTGTTATCACAATAGAGGTCCAGCGGGTGCACAATGCTAGGAACCATGCCAAGTTCAGTGATGAACTTTCTGATCCAAATGGCCTCTTTTGCTGTATTGGAGGCAGCAATATACTCAGCCTCTGTGGTGGAATTGACTACTGTCTCTTGCTTCGAACTCTTCTAGCTCACAGCTCCACCATTTAGGCAAAACCCAAAATCTGATTGCGATTTGGAGTCGTCCTTATCGGAATGGAAGCTAGCGTCAGTGTAACACTTTACAACAAGCTCTTCCTAGGCTCCATATACAAAGAACGAATCCTTAGTCCTTCTTAAGTACTTAAGGATGTTCTTAACAGCAATCCAGTGATTCTCACCGAAATCTGACTGGTACCTGCTCGTCATGCTCAAAGTATATGAGATATATGGAAGAGTACATAACATGGCATACATGATAGATTCAATTGCAGAGACATGGAATCTTAGTCATGCGGTCTCTCTCATCTTGAGTGGAAGGACATTGAGCCTTAGACATGCTTACACCATGAGACATAGGGATAAATCCTTTCTTGGACTCTTGCATATTGAAGTGTTTCAATACTTTGTCTATATATGTACTCTAACTCAGGACAAGCAGTGTCCTTGATCTATCTCTATAGATCTTGATACCTAATACATAGGTTGCTTCACCCAAGTCCTTCATGGAAAAGCATTTTCCTAGCCAAGTCTTTACAGACTGTAAGGTAGGGATGTCATTCCCAATTAGTAGTATGTCATCTACATACAATACCAGAAATACAACTGTGCTCCCACTAACCTTCTTGTAGACACAAGGTTCATTTTTGTTCTTGATAAAACCAAACTTTTTGATTGCATCATCGAAACGAAATTCCAGCTTCTAGAAGCTTGCTTTAATCCATAAATGGATCATTGCAGTTTACACACCTTTTCAGCATCCATTGGAGTGACAAAAATCTCAGGCTGTGTCATGTACATATCTTCGAGAAGATTTCCATTTAGGAAAGCAGTTTTGACATCCATCTGCCAGATTTCTTAATCGTGTTATGCTACAACAGTAAGCAAGATCTGAATGGATTTAAGCATGGCAACTGGAAAAAAGTCTCATCATAGTTTACACCATGAACTTGTTTGAAACCTTTAGCCACCAACCGCCCCTTAAAGGTACACACATTACCATCCATGTCAGTTTTCATCTTGAAAACCCATTTGCACCATATAGGTTTTACCCCTTCAGGTGGGTCTACCAAAATCCATACTTGGATGGTGTACATGGATTCCATCTCAGATCTCATGGCCTCAAGCCATTTCTCAGAATCTGGGCCATTTACAGCTTCCTCATAAGTCGTAGGCTCATATTGATCCATGAGCAATACATCACCATGTTGAGTCACAGGAAATCCATATTTCTAGGGTTGATGAGGTATCCTACTAGACTTACGTAGGCCTTGTGCTACTTGAGCAGGTGATTGATCCACAACGATTTGTGGAGTCTGCTCCCTTTTCATCATTGGTTCGCTGTTATTTTGCAAAGTTTGAATTTCTTCAAGTTCTATCGTTCTCCCATTGGTTCTTTTAGAGACGAATTCTCTCTCTAGAAACACAGCAGTCCGTGCTACAAACACTTTGCCTTCGGTCCGATTATAGAAATAGTATTCCTTGGTTTCCTTGGGATATTCTACAAAGAAGAACTTATCAGATTTGGGACCAAGTTTATTAGGGACTTGGCACCTTACATAGACCTTACAACTCCAAATCTTCATAAAGAACACACTAGGACGCCTCCCAGTCCATATCTCATATGGTGTCTCTTGAACCGTTTTAGATGGAACATGATTAAGTGTGAAAGTAGCTGTTAATAGAGCATGTCCTCAGAATGAGCTAGGAAGATCTGCATGACTCATCATGGATCAGACCATGTCTAACAAGGTCCGGTTTCTCCTCTCAGAGACACCATTCCATTGCGGTATTCCAGGAGGAGCGAGTTGAGATATTATCCCACACTCTTTTAGATGGTAATCAAAATTTTGGCATAAGTACTCACCTCCTCGATCTGATCGAAGAGCTTTAATACTTTTACCAAGTTGGTTTTGTACCTCGTTCTTGTTCTTTGAACTTTTCAAATGATTCTGATTTGTGTTTCATGAGATACACAAATTCATATCTACTGAAATCATCAGTAAATGTAATGAAGTATTGAAGACCTCCTCTAGCTAATGTGTTGAAAGGTCCGCAGACATCACTATGTATGAGACCTAAAAGATCACTAGTCCTTTCAACTTTTCAGTGAATGGAGCTTTTGTCATCTTTCCTAACAAACAAGGTTCACATACCTCATATGATTCAAAATCAAATGAGTCCAAGAATAAATCTTTATGGTGTTTGGATATGCGGTTCTCATTTATGTGGCCCAAACGACAATACCAGAGATAAGTTGGGTTTGTATCATTTGACTTGAACCTCTTAGTATTTATATTATAGACGGACATTTTGAGGTCGAGAATATAAGTCCATTACTCAATTGTGCACTGCCATAACAGATATCATTCAAATAAATAAAACAACTTTTATCACCCTTCTTGTCCAAACAAGAAATAGAAATAATATTCCTACTAATAGCAGGCACAAAATAACAGTTCTCTAACTCAATAATAAGTCCAGTGGGCAATGATAAATGACAAGTTCCTACAGCCAAAGCAGCAACTTTTGCTCCATTTCCAACTCGTAGGTCAACTTCGCCCTTAGCCAATGGTCTACTCCTTTTGAGATCCTGCACATTTACACAAATGTGAGACCCACATCCAGTATCTAATATCCAAGATGAAGAAGTAGATAAATTGACTTTTATAACAAAAAAACCTGTAGTGGAAGTCTTACTTCCTTTCTTCTTCTTAAGCTCTTCCAGGTACTTATGGCAGTTCCTCTTCCAATGTCCGGTCTCACCACAGTGGAAGCATGTGCCCCCTTGGCCACCCCACTCTTAGGTTTCAAGGCAGAATTGCTGGGCTTGGAATTGCCCTTACCCTTCCCCTTGCCCATGGGTTTCTTAATCTGCTTTTTGCCCTTGCACTTACCTTTGGTCTGCTGAACCATCAAAATGATCTTTCCCTTAGTAATGTTCTGCTCAGCAGTTCTCAACATGCTTAGCAGTTCTAGCAGAGATTTGTCATTCTCATTCATATTGTAGTTCATGATGAATTGACTATAACTTTCCGGCAATGATTGCAGGATCAAGTCAGTGGCCAACTCTTGACCCAAAGAGAAACCAAGCCTTTCAAGGTTCTCTATGTACCCAATCATCTTGAGCACATGAGTTCCAACAGGGCTTCCTTCTGCCAGTTTTTACTAAAACAATGCCTTTGGGACTTCAAACTTCTCATGCCTAGCCTGCTCTTGGTAAAGCCTCTTGAGGTGTACGATCATATCGTAGGCATCCATATTCTCATGTTGCTTTTGAAGCTCAGAGTTCATGGTGGCTAGCATGAGACATCCAACATCCAAGGCGTCATCTTGATGTTTCTTATGAGCATCCCTTTCGGTGCGAGGGGCACTTGCAGTGGGTGGTTCAGGAATAGGCTGCTCATAAACATACAACTTTTTCTCAAACCTAAGGACTATCCTTAGGTTTCTGTACTAGTCTAGGAAATTTGTCCCAGACAGTTTGTCCTTCTCAAGGATGGATCGCAATGATAGGTTATTTGATGTATTGGAAGTCATGGTAATCTATCAATAGAAATATGCAAAATAAATATTATTTTAGAGAAATATCTAAAGTAAGAAATATTTAACCATCAACAGAAATATGCAGAGTATGTATCATGACATTGAAATATTTAATAAGATCTTTTATTAAATATACCTCCTACTATTTTATTCAAATCAACAACCCTCCTTATTGACTCGGAAAATTCCATCGTAAGATTATCTAGTAGGCCAAGATCCATATTTTACCAAGTTCTGAGTCAGCTTTGGCTGATCACCCAAAATTCAGTTATTTAGGTAGGAAACATTTCCCAATTACATCATATGCAACTCTTGGATAGTTTGGTGAATAACACTTACTCTAATCTATCTCATAGACTAAAGCCCAACTCTATGCCACTAAACCTTCAATCCTATTGAAATAGTTTAGTTAAGTCAGACCCACTAATTAGCAATTGAATATTACTTTTATCCCATCCCGTCTCACTAGGATAGATAAAGGCACCCTGCTTTGGTAGACTTACACTTAATCGATTCTAGCCTAGACGAGTGCCATGCATTGGAAGACATCTTATTGCAACTTAATATTTACTTTGAGGGTTTTTTATTTTATTTTATTAGTTGATCTCACCATTCATTATCCATTAGCATACAACAATGCATCTCATACAAAATTAAAAGCATAAAATTTATGTGACATGGTTGTAGCCTTAGCACACTGATTCTCTCAAGCCAATGAGAGTATCAAAAACTGAACAAAGGGATTATACCTTCTTTTCCAAGCAGCTTTCCAATCTTGTCCTTGTATGGTTGTCAATTCCATGCCTCCTCGGTGAGATTACATTTACATATAAAGAAAGAATGTATAATTGAAGTGTTGAGAGAAAGGATTACATCGAGAATGTAGAAAGAAAGGCACGACATGCATGCCGTATTCAAAATACCAAAATATAAAAATACATCACAAAATATAACCCATGCATCATAGAACTAAACGAACCATCACAGAACTAAGGCCACAACCATGCATCATGCATAACAGAACATAATAATCAAAGAATATTTTGTTATGATATTATTTAGTTTATTTAAAAAAGATTGGTTTTTAGGGAATCATTATTCCCCTACGCAGAGCCGTCACGAGGTCAAGGGGGGGCCGCCCCTTGCGGGGTCGCGGGGCAACGCCCAAGAGCAAATAATTACCTCATCATCCCTTACCACCGCCAGAGCATGAACTTTCATGTTTTAAGAAACCCTAACACCACTGCAGACGACACAAGTGCATGAACTATTCATGCTTTAAGAAACCCTAACGTCACTGCAAATCAAATCTTTCTAGGGTTTTCAATGGTTCCAAACCGATGGCTACCCAAGTGTGGCATCTGTATTAATAACCAACACATAAATGAATCCTTATATTGCAACTGTTGCAAAAAAATTATATCTCATATGAATCTTTCTACCAAAAGTGCGAACATATCACAAATAGTCACATATCTTTTATAACCGAATTATGGTTCCGCAAATTGCTCTAATACCATTGTTAGGTTTCAATGGCAAACACGGATTGAATACACGGCAGAAAAATTATAAAAATTATTGAAACCTAGCTATGGACCCATGTGAAAACCATAAATCGTGTTTAGAAATTATACCTTATGAATGGATCTTCTGTCTCCAAGATATGTCGATCACAACACTACAATGTTGCGGGCCTCTAAGGTATCCACACGAATGGATCAAAACCAAGCTTTCCTCACGCCGCGGTGCTAGCTGCAGAATGGGGCTGTTCCTCACGATCTCTCTCTCACAACTTCTGTGACGGCTAGGGTTTTTTCGTGTGTCTCTTTTCCAAAGATATGTATCATATACATGGCTGCAGAAAATTAACCCTAAGAGAGTAATGAGGTCGTTGGGCTCACAATCCAATCTAGGTCAAATACGTGTGTGGGCCTCTGAACTTTAGTCAGCCCATTTAATCTAATTAAAGGTCCAACTAATGTCAGGAGTCCGAGTCTTACTTGGATTCCCAATTAAATTCATCTTATGAATTTAAATCTTAATTTCGATCCATTCTAAGTGTGTGACCCTGTAGGTTCTCGTTACGTTGACACTAAAATCATATTCTAGTATTACAAACAGTGAGCGGTATCTAGCAGTACATTACTACTACTTAAGTAACGGAAATGTCAGTAATTAGACATAATCTATCCGTGACCAATGTTACCATGTAGTCTAGTCCCATTGTCCAAATATCTTAATTGACCACAAGACATAGAGTGTGTCACCCTTGTATAGTTCAATCTTTGGTTTCTTAATCTCCGAGTAGAGTTACTAAAAAAAATGACCTTAATATCTCATATTGACTCATTTAAGCATGACCATGCATTTTGTAGACTCAATCAATCAAGGGATCCATAGATATCGCTCCTGTTATGTAAGAGGGACAAATCTATCTAAGTCACTCACATCCCTCCACATGATTTGTAGTATATGCAATAGTCGACTTTATAATCACCTTATTACAGGCAACATTTGACAATATTAAAACATATAACTTCTCATGTAGGGAACCGTAGTGACTTCAAGTCAAAGGACTACATACACCATGGTCACTGTGAGAACTGCTTATGACACTCACGTAACGATCCATGCAGTGTTCTCATGGTGGGTCAGTCTAGTACATTATTATCCTAATATGTACCCATGTGAAGACTTGATATCTCATATCTATCTCCCGTGGGATATGGTCATCAGTCTACGCACATACTAGTCTCAATGCATTATTGTTGTCCTAATTTACAATAATACTTGACTAGGGACATTTAAGAATAATGTTCTGATTATAACCAATAGGATCTCACAATCAAGTCATGCACTTGATATCTCCTGGTATTGAACCTACTATTCTAAGAACTTTATTATGCTTATTTAATCACAATAAATAACACAATAAATAAAATGTCTCATATATGAAATAAATGTCATAATGCAATATAAACTAGTAATGTCAATACACAACTGGCCTCTTGGGCATTCACCAACATTTATATGGTTTAATCTCTCGCTATGCAATCCTGCATCAGTGGAAAATTTAAAAATTTAGACACCCCGTGAGTATTGGCTCTAGTCATGGCTTCTGGAGATTAATCCCACTTAGCCCGTCAATATTGAGCCCTCCATTCACCCGTACTAGTGTCGTTCTCAACCAAAATTCTGGGGATCATTTTGCCCCGTTAGATCCTTCTGGAGCCCTCGTCGCACGAACATCCTGTGATCCTGGAGCTCTCTTCTCACCCGTACCTCCCGTGAAGGTCGCTCCCACTCCCCGTTTGCTCTTGCCACGTCACAACTCCTTATTAGTGCTTGTCCATATGAATTATAATGAACAACACCTTCTAGAGCTGGCGTAACCCTACCGAATTTAACTAAAAAAATACTGGGAATACTATCCCAACCTGGCTTATTCCCACCTTCACAAACTCGTTGGCAGACTGGGTTCTACTCAGCCTCTAGAACTCTAACCAACTGGGACGCTGCATGCCAAACCACTCTAGGTTTATCTATGACCACCCTAATAGCTCAAATAGTCCAATAATAAGAAGTTCTTTCCTCTCGGAGAATTCTAAACCCAAACAGAATCTTAAACAAATTCACTTGCCTCCCACAAGTCTAACCTTTTAATCATTCCCATCCTCTTGCAATTTCTCACACAAATCTTATTGTTACACTCAATAAAGTACCATCTTTGATTCAGATTCTAAATCAGATTTTAGTTCAAAAAAAATAAAAAACAAAAACAAAAAACAAAAAAACCTCTTGTTCATCAACAAATAAAATAAATTAAGCAAGCTAGACACCTCTAGATCTAGGTTGAATAATACGAGCCTCATCTCAAAATGATTCTAAGATCCATCTTAAACTCAACCGAAATCAAACCCATACCCAATCAAACTCCCCTGCACCCTATCCTATCCAGACCTGAAGCCTAGATTAAACTCAAACCCGAGATAAAATAGACAGACCTGATCTGGTGTAATATCCCGACCGACTATTAATAATATTATTTTATTAGCGTTCGACTACTTGATTATTTTATTTTCCTTTCACCATTGTGTTATCTTTTAGCCATGACAATCTAATAAAATAATTAGAGATGGTTGTGTAACTAAACCTAGGGTTACAAAAACATAAGGGTTAAGAATTCTTCTAGAACAAATTCCTTCTCCATGTCAATCCTCCCTCACATAACACCTCCCCCACATTCACCTCCACCTCACCCCTCCTTCCCCTAGATGAGGCCGGCCACACTAAGGAAGGGCCCAAGTGCAATTGTGTGGGTGCACAATTTAAATCTCCACCCTCCTTTCCTCCTATAAATACCCCCCTTCCTTCTCCATAACCTTACTTTAGAAACATCAAAGAAAGAAAGAAAGAAAAAGAATGAGGGTTCTAACTTGAGAGTTTTTTAATTGTAGGTTGCTAGAAGTCCTAGGAGAAAGAAGGAAAGTAGCTAGTGTTTCCATCAAGAAAGAAACAAGGTGGGGGGTTCTCATATGGTTTGTATGTTTGTTTGTTGTTTGTTTGTTTATTGAATGTTGGTTTTTGATGTTCTTCTTCTTCTTACCCTCTTGTTTACCCTTTCTTTTGATATGGTTACTATGTGGTATGTGGTAGTAGGAATCATCTAAAAATAGTTCTTTTTGGTTGTTGTTGTATGAAAAAAAAAGTAAACTACTTGGACTAAATTAACACATGCATATAAGTTTGTACATACAACCATGTAAGGTTGTAGGACTTGATTATGAACCATACATAAGGCATATGGATTGTTTACAACCATGTAAGGTTGTAGGACCAATGTTGAACTTTGAATTAAAAGAGAACATATGTTGATAAAGTGTTCTTATTTGATTGTATCATTGTTTAGTTTAATCTTAAAGAAAGAAAAAAAGAAACTAACTAAATCACTAGTTGTAGAATAACTAAATAAAAAGATCTTTTCTTTTCTAAACACTAGTTGTAAAAAGATTAAAAAGATTTCTTTTATGCCCACTAGTAAGAAACTTATGTAGTAAATTAATGGTAGATGTTTAGGATAAATTTTAGTTGATAATTATAGTAGTAGTAGTAGATATGCATGTTTATAATAAAGTTGTAGTAGTAGTAGAAATGCATGTTTATAATAAAGTTGTAGTAGTAGTAGAAATGCATGTTTATAATAAAGTTGTAGTAGTAGTAGAAATGCATGTTTATAATAAAGTTGTAGTAGTAGTAAGAATGCATGTTTCTAATAAAGTTGTAGTAGTAGTAGATATGTATACTTCTACTAAGTAGCAATAGTAGATGTATGTTTCATTTAAAGTAGTAGATGTATTATATCCTATATAAGGATGAGATTCATGCTATACATGTTGTAGGATTACTTCTAAAAATAATTAGAAGTCATATTTATGCTTTACATGTTGTAGGATTACTTCTAAAAATAATTAGAAGTCATATTTATGCTTCATGTGTTGTAGGATTACTCCTAAAAATAATTAGAAGCCATTTCTATGCTTCATGTGTTGTAGGATTACTCCTAAAAATAATTAGAAGCCATTTCTATGCTTCATGTGTTGTAGGATTACTCCTAAAAATAATTAGAAGCCATTTCTATGCTTCATGTGTTGTAGGATTACTCCTAAAAATAATTAGAAGCCATTTCTATGCTTCATGTGTTGTAGGATTACTCCTAAAAATAATTAGAAGCCATTTCTATGCTTCATGTGTTGTAGGATTACTCCCAAAAATAATTAGAAGCCATTTCTATGCTTCATGTGTTGTAGGATTACTCCCAAAAATAATTAGAAGCCATTTCTATGCTTCATGTGTTGTAGGATTACTCCTAAAAATAATTAGAAGCCATTTCTATGCTTCATGTGTTGTGGGATTACTCCAAAAAATAATTCGAAGCCATTTCTATGCTTCAAGTGTTGTAGGATTACTTCTAAAAATATTTAGAAGCCATATCTATGCTTAGAATGTGTAGGACTTAACAAAAATGCCTACCATGCTTGGAATGTGGTATGTTCAATTCTAGTCATGTATCCATGCTTAAGACTTGTACAAGTGCATGCTTAATCATTGCATAATTAAGAATATTGTTAGTGATGGTTGTGCCATATATACCATGATTAATTGTCATAGGTTGATGCTTGAAATTGCATACTATGATTGAATTGCCATAGGCTAAGTAATAAGAAAGACCCATGTTGGAATTGTAGTTTAAACTACCTTGTTGTAGTTGATATTAGTAAAGAACCATACATGCTTGAACGGCATGGCATAGCATCTTAGATTGCATGAGGATATGTACCAATGTTATGTGGGTTAGGAGGAGGACCCATGGACTCTAGTCGAGTAGGTTCTAATTTAAGTGGAACCATGGCATACGAGCACCCTTCATTCATAGTAATAAGGGATGAGAAGTTCTAATAGTTGTAGCTTGATAAGAAGCTAAGTATAGGGTATTCAAGTACCCTAGGGGTCATCGACCATCAAGACCGCATCCTACTTCCTTAGAGTAAAACGGATAGATCTCACCTCGGACGTTGACGGATCTTAACCAATGTAGGTTGACCGTGGGCCGAGAGTGTTGGTAGAATCCGAGTTAGGGGTAGTGATGGTTGAGAGAAATATTGTTACCAGAGTCTTGGATCGAGGGACCCCGAGTTGGACCATGATTGGAAACTATGCAAGATTGCATAAGAATAATAACCTCATTAGGGTAGTGACTTGTAAAATCATTACTTAGCCTTTTGCCCGAAAGAAGGGGAATTGGTAGTAGGGGTGCACCATGCGACCAAACCTTTCTTTAGGGCCGATCTAGGTGGTGTTATTGGGTTGCGCCTTCCTGTCAAAGGGATACGCACGGTGCCGTCTCACAAGTTGAGGACACGGGTTGCGTATCTCGCGCTGTTAATTCCTGAAGTACAAGTGGCTGGGGGTGCCACAGGATGCATTGGGCAGTCCTGCGCTTGCGATACCCCAGAGGGTGCCACAGGGTAGGCATCGCGCTACCCTGCGCTTGCGAAACCCTATAGTTTGATTTTGGAATGACGCCCGATACATTGGGTTCGTCTAGTTGAGAGAGGTCCGGGTGGCCGGGTCGCAGTGGCGAACATAGACACCACTGGCGATATGCAACAGTGGCATATGACCACATCTGCAGCCTCATTAGCCACGTGTAGGTGTCGGGAACAGGTTGTGTGCAATTAGAATTCATAACGCGGGTTCAATCCCTATATTTGGAGAAACGGCTTGAGATGGAGTCGCATGTAGTATGGGCTGCATGTTGCTTTCGGAGACTTGCTGATATTAGAATAAGAGCATCCTAGTATTAGTTGACATGGCATTAGTACCCTAGCTTAGTCAATAGTGCATTAGTGTTCTAGTTTAGTCAACAGTGCATTAGTGTTCTAGTTGAGTCGACAGTACATTAGTGTTCTAGTATAGTTGACAGTGCATTGGCATTCCAGTTTGATTGACATTTGTTGGATTCTTGCACTCACGAACACTTAAACTACACCGACATACTCTACTATGTTTGTATATATTGTTTTGGAGATCCGCTGCAATATGATCAGCCTTTAAGCGTCAGTGAATACTGACGTCCCCACTTCCATAGGTACTGGACCGCAAAATACAGGTGTGAGATTCAGGAGGACTCAAGGCAAGAAAAGTGAGGAGTCAACGTCAAGTTTTAATTTCCGCTGTAATAACTATTTCATGTATACTCCGATGTAATCTAGTGTATTGATGGGAATACTCGGCCTGTAATATTGAGTTAATAAAAAGTTTCAAATTTTCCTGTTTTTCTGTGTTTTGTGACTTATTGAAGGAAAGGTCTTGGCTCGTGTCTCGGTTTCCCAGTATATGGAAATCGGGGCGCTACATCTGGACTCCAACTCGAAACCATACTCTGCCCTGGATCCGACCCGAAACCAACCAGAACTCGGGTCCCTTCCAGACCCGACCCCGGCCTTGCATCAAACCCAGCCCGAGCCCCACAGACCCGAATCCACATGGATTCAGACCCGATCTGCACTTGGAACCCGATAAAACTTGGGTTTTAAAATCCTAATTAAACCCTAATTAAACAACAATTAAACCCTAAAATGAAAGAAAAATCAAATCCATAAAACTGAGATTAATCAATAAAAAATTGATCTTTTCATGCATTAAACATTGCATACAACTTCATGATCTAATAATTATTCAATCTCTACATTACTAATCACTTATAACATGATGGAGATGGTTAGAACAAAATAATAATTAACATGTATCTACACATACATGATCTACTAGAAATTGAACATGCATAATTTATTCAACATCTACATGACTACATCATGCTAAACTCACAATACTAATAGTAGTAGAATTAGGAGCGAAGAAACACACACCTTATTTTGAAGTCAAATACTAGATCAGAAAAATCCCCACAAGCTTTTCCTACAAAACCCTAGTAGCCTCCAAAATAAAATCAACTAAAATAAAATGAGAGAGTCTCTCCCTATTATATTGGCCGGCTAGATAGAGATTACGGTTTGGGGGTATTTCATTAAATCCCTAAAATCAAGGATTTGGTTATAATTAACCAAATATAAAATATTTACCCCTTAAAAAAATAAAATTAAATCCAATCAAATACCTCCTAAAACCAACCTAGCTTGGCCGGCCACCCTCTCCTAGGATTAGGTTTTGGTTGGACTGGGCTTCTCTTTCCTTGTGGGCTTATTACAATATTCTATTCATAAAACAAAAATACTCTTTTAATTAATATTAGCCCACCAAAGTCCTCCAATAATTATTACTAATAAGATAAAGAATAGAAAAATAATCAAACAATAATAAAATTGACAATCAATAAAAATATACGAAAGTGCTACCAACACATGCAAATGCACGTATGTTGCACGTACTAGTTTATAGACAAAATAATAAATAAAAATATTCCATTATTTTGTCAGGTATTACAGTTACACCTAATAATTTTACTATAGGTGCATCAACGTGCCAAACCTAAAGACCAGTGTACCTTGATAGTATATGCTAGAATCATATGACTGGCGAAGACAAATATTTTTGCATCACTGTCAAGGAAAAATGGGAAATACATCATCTTTGGAGATAATAGCACTGATCAAACTATTGGTAAAATTAAAATCAATTTTGGTTCCTTTTGCTCCATTGATGATGTACTTTTGGTAAGTGGTTTAAAACATAATTTACTTAGTGTTTGTCAATTATGTTGTAAGGGTTACGTTGTTACATTTGAAAAGATGCATGCACTATATTAGATAGTAAAAATTCTTGTTAACTTCTTGCTAATCGTTGCAATAACGTTTATGTTATCAATTCTAATGAATTAGCACAAAAATTATGAGAATGTTTGTAGCGAGAAATGAAGATGGTTGGCTATGACATCAGTGATTTGGACATACAACAATGGAAAACCTCAACAAAATAGTAAACAAAGAATTTGTGCAAGGAATCCTAAAAATCAAATTTGAGAAGGACAAATAATGTGACTCATGTCAATTTGGTAAGCAAACCAAGAGCTCTCACAAGTCTAAGAAAATGGTATCAACTTCTAAACCTCTTAAACTTTTACACATGGATCTTTTTGGACCATCATGTACACGTAGTAATGGAGGTGCACGATATGCTTTCGTTATTTTTGATAATTACTGCAGATTTACTCGGGTTTCTTTTTTTATCAAATAAAGATGACACTCCTTATATCTTTTCAAAATTCTGTCGTGGAGTTGAAAATGAGAAAAGCCTTACCATCGTAACTATTCGAGTGACCATGGTGGGGAATTTCAAAATGAACTCTTCACATTCTTTGTGTTGAAAAATAAATAAAACATGAGTTCGCTTGTCCTCGCACTCCCCAACAAAATGGGGTTGTTGAGAGGAAAAATTAGTCTCTTCAAGAAATGACCCGCACCATATTTAGTGAAAACAATCTTCCTAAATCCTTTTGGAAAGAAGCTGTCAATACAGTATGTTACACTATTAACCAAGTAATAATTAGAAAACATCTTGAGAAAACGCCTTTTGAACAATATTATGAAAAAGTTCCAAACTAAAGTTATTTTCGTGTTTTTGGATGGAAAGTTTTTTATTTTACATACCTTAGATAACCTAAGAAAATGATTGTAAAAGTGATGAAGGCATATTGTTATGTTATACTCTAAGCAACAAAGCATACCATGTATTCAACAAGAGAAGATGTACTATACAAGTATCAACTAATGTTATATTTGATGAAACTAATTCTCTTGTATTACATGTTGTTGATGATGATGAGACATGTATTTGCATCGAGAAGAGACAGGAACACATATAAAAGGATTTGCATGAGTACTCTCAAAATAACTCAACCAATTTTGACTGATCCTCAACACAACAAATACTCAACAAACACAAATGAACCTTTGATGGAAGAGATGCAATCACTAGAGAATGACCCAGTGGAAGATGATCACATTCAAACAACTGCACCAACTTCAACTCCCATCATTAAGAAACGTTCTTCTTAGAAAATCATGGCTAGTCATTCATCAGAACTAATACGAAGCGATATGACAAAGGGGGTAACTGCTCGTACTCAAGCCAAAAGTTTGTGGATTCGTGAGGAACCGAAGAGATCAAACCTGACCACTTCTACTGTTGTTAGGCTGGCTCCTTATTGTTGCCGCTGGCCTGCACAAAGTTCGAAACACCGGGGTTGATCCCGGAGACGAACCCTCCGACGCTCTTGTCAGTACTCAGAAAAGAATATGAAAGAGCTTTAGGTAGGCAAAGAGTGATTACCTTGTAACGGTAGGAGGTAGGGAGATTTTTATAGTCGCCATGGGGATTTGCTTCGAGATAAGAATGAATCTCTACTGCCCGGTGTGGCTAGATAGAAGTGGTTAGAACCACCCCCTAAGGATAAGGACGAATCAAGATTTATCCATATCCTCCTGAACTGTCTCTCATCGGGTTGGGACCCGTTCTCGGTTGAACAGATCCGTTCATGGGTTATTGGGTTCTAGAGAAGAGACCCAATTTCCATTTTGGACCCGTCTGTAGGTGAAATTACTGTTTTGCCCCTGTGAACTTTAAGATTCGTACCCAATTTGAACGGTTCTGATTTAAACTAATTTTTAGCCATATCACGAGCCCCCCAACTTCTAAAGACGATTTGTTACAGCCTTTGGAGAGTAGTTTTGCTATTTCAATGGCGTACAGGACTTTATCGGTGTTCTTAAAGGGGCATCGAATCTTGTTCGAGAGGTAACGGTGTTTCTCTGAGCTGGTAACATGCCTAAGATTGTTCTTAGGCTCTTTTGAGTTTTTGGAGATTTTTCTCTATTTTTATATTATTTTTTGAATCATTTATTCAATTTTGCAAAGCGATGATTTGTTTTTCGAGAGCACTAATTAATTGTTTTAACCAATAATTATTTACCCAGGAGCTCAAAAATATTTTCCCAAATTTATAATTATTTTTTAGAATTTTTAATTAATTTTCCTAAATTTTTAATCATTTTTTTACAATTTTTAAATATATAATTCAAATTAATAAATAAAAAATAGAATTAATCATGGTATTAATGATGTAGATGAATTTGGGACGTCCATCGCTCACCGGCATGAATTTCTGAACGATCAGAGGGTGGATCTGAGCTTTGGTGACATGGTTGAATCAGAGGCGCTCATCAGTCTCAGGTGAGAACTTCCAAGAGATCGGATAGCTCTCTTGACGCAAAGGCGTTCTTTTCCCCTGTTTGGGGGTCGGTGGCAAGAACGTTCGGCACCTGTCGCCGACCCCCCTTAGCCACTTCGATAGGTTGACACGTGTCTGGATGGAGGCCGAGGTCGAAGGGGTATGGCGTATGTCGCCGAGGTTGAGATGGACCTCGAGAGGAGTACACATGTCTGGGTTGACCATTGACTGGTCAGAGTATTTTTTCGTATTTGAACGTCGGTGGCAAGAGCGCTCGGCACAGGTTTCCTAGTCCAAAAGGTTGATTTTTCTCGCATCTGGACGTCAGTGGCAAGAGGGCTCGGTGCAGGTTGCCGAAGTCCAAGATATTGATCTTTCTTGCATTTGGACGTCGGTGGCAAGAGCGCTCGGCATAGGTTGCCAAAGTCCAAGAGATTGATTTTTTTCGCATTTGGACGTCGGTGGAAGGAGCGCTCGGCGCAGGTTGTCGAAGTTCAAGAGAGATTTTTTCTCACGTTTGGACGTTGGTGGCAGGAGCGCTCGGCACAGGTTTCCAAAGTCCAAAAGATTGCCTTTTCTCACATTTTGGACGTCGATGGCAAGAGCGCTCAGTGCAGGTTGCCGAAGTCCAAGAGAGAATTTTTCTCACGTTTTGACATCGGTGGCAAGAGCGCTTGGCACAGGTTGCCGAAGTTCAGAAGATTGATTTTTCTCGCATTTGGACTTCGGTAGCAAGAGTGCTCGGTGCAGGTTACCGAAGTTCAAGAGATTGATTTTTCTCGCATTTGGACATCGGTGGCAAGAGTGCTAAGCATAGGTTGCCGAAGTCCAAGAGATTTTTTCTCACGTTTGGACGTCGGAGGAAAGAGTGCTCGGCACAGGTTTTCGAAGTCCAAGAGATTGATTTTTCTCGCATTTGGACGTCGGTGGCAAGAGCACTCGGCACAGGTTACCAAAGTCCAGAAGATTGTTTTTTCTCGCATTTGGAAGTCGGTGGCAAGAGCATTCGGCATAGGTTTGCCGAAGTCCAAGAGATTGATTTTTCTCGCATTTGGACGTCGGAGTTAAGAGCGCTCAGCACAGCTTGCCAAAATCCAGGAGATTGATTTTTCTCGCATTTGGACGTCAGTGGCAAGAGCGCTCGGCGCAGGTTTTCCGAAGACCAAGAGAGATTTTTTCTCACGTTTGGACATCGTTGACAAGAGTGCTCGGCGCAAGTTGCCGAAGTCCAAGAGATTTTTTCTCATGTTTGGACGTCAGTGGCAAGAATGCTCGGCGTAGGTTGCCGAAGTCCAAGAGATTAATTTTTCTCGCATTTGGACGTCGGTGGCAAGAGCGCTCGACACAGGTTGCCGAAGTCCAATAGATTGGTACGTGGCGCGCTGACCGTTTGACCATTGACCAGTCAAAGGCCTGTTGAGTTTCTTGTCATCTTATGGTTGATGGGCTGGGCTTTTGAATTTTTGAAGCCCGTTAGTCTCGATTTGCGTACAGCTTCTATAAAACTTCACCTTCACTCCTCACTTGCTCATTTCCTTAGTTTTTACTCATGTACTAGTTTTCACTAGCGGGAGTGTAGCGCCCCGATTTCCATATACTGGGAAACCGAGACACGAGCCAAGACCTTTCCTTCAATAAGTCACAAAACACAGAAAACAGGAAAATTTAAAACTTTTTATTAACTCAATATTACAGGCCGAGTGTTCCCATCAATACACTGGATTACATCAGAGTATACATGAAATAGTTATTACAGCGGAAATTAAAACTTGACGTTGACTCCTCACTTTCCTTGCCTTGAGTCCTCCTGAATCTCGCACCTGTATTTTTGCGGTCCAGCACCTATGGAAGTGGGGACATCAGTATTCACTGACGCTTAAAGGCTGATCATATAGCAGCGGATCTCCAAACAATATATATACAACCATAGTAAAATATGTCGGTGTAGTTTAAGTGTTCGTGAGTGCAATGATCAGAATCTAACAATGTCAATCAAACTGGAATACCAATGCACTGTCCACTAAACTAGAACACTAATACACTGTCAACTGAGTTGGGATACTCGTATTCTAATGCCATGTCAACTAAACCAGGATGCTCATATCCTAATGCCATGTCAACTAAACCAGGATGCTCATATCCTAATGCCATGTCAACTAAACCAGATGCTCATACTCTAATGCCAGCAAGTCTCCGAAAGCAACATGCAGCCCATACTACATGCGACTCCATCTCAAGCCGTTTCTCCATATATCGGGATTGAACCCGCGTTATGAATTCTAATTGTACACAACCTGTTCCTGACAATACTCCATGACTCTGTGAGGTTGCAGAAGAGGTCAAGTCCCCTTATGCAGTCTGCTTATGGTGTCTCCGTTTTCCACTACTACCCGGCATGCCGGACCTCACTCGATCCCAGTATATCGGGCATCATTCCAAAATCAAGCCTTAGAGTTTCGCAAGCACAGGGTAGCGCGAAGCCTACCCTGTGGCACTCTCTGGGGTCTAGCAAGCGCAGGACTGCACCATGCATCCTGTGGCACCCCAGCCATGGTATTTCAGGAATTAACAGCGCGAGATACGCAACCCGTGTCCTCAACTTGTGAGACGGCACCGTACGTATCCCTTTGACGGGAAGGTACAACCCAGTAACACCACCTAAGATCGGCCCTAAAGAAAGGTTTGGTCGTACGGTGCACCCTACTACCAACTCCCCTTCTTTCGGGCAAAACGTTAAGGGATGATTTTATAAGTCACTATCCTAATGAGGTTATTATTTCTATGCAATCTTGCATAGTTTCCAATCATGGTCCAACTCGTGGTCCCTCGATCCAAGACGCTAACAATAATATTTCTCTCACTCATTCCTACCCCTAACTTGGATTCTACCAACACTCTCGGCCTACGGTCAACCTACATTGGTTAAGATCCGTCGACGCCCGAGGTGAGATCTATCCATTTTACTCTAAGGGGGTAGGATGTGGTCTTGATGGTCGATGACCCTTAGGGTACTTGAAGACCCTAAACTAGCTTTTTCTCAAGCTACAACTACTAGCACTTCTCACCCTTATTGCTACGAATGAAGGGTGCTCATATGCTATGGTTCCATACTAACACTAACTACAACAAGGTAGTTATCCCTACAATTTCCACATGGCTCTTTCTTATTGCTTATCCTATGGCAATTCGATCATGGTATGCAATTGCAAGCATCAACCTACCACCACTAAAACATGGTATATATGACATAACCATCAACTTATAACGCTCTTGATTGTGAATGTGTTTTAGCATGCACTTGTAGCGATCCCAAGCATGGGTACATATATAACTAGTATGAACATATAACATTCTCAAGCATGTATACACATCACTAGTATGAACATACAACATTCTCAAGCATGTGTATATACTTCTACATCATCCCTAAAATATGGTAAGTAATTTTACATCAATCCAACAATCATTCTAAGCATATATATCATTCCTATTATGATAGATATTTTTAGAATAAATCCTACAACATGTAAAGCATGAATATGGCTTCTAAATATTTTTAGAAGTGATCCTACAACATGTAAAGCATGAATATGGCTTCTAATATCTTTAGAAGTGATCCTACAACATGTAAAGCATGAATATGACTTCTAATATTTTTAGAAGTGATCCTACAACAAGTGGAGCATGAATATGGCTTCTAATATTTTTAGAAGTGATCCTACAACAAGTGGAGCATGAATATGGCTTCTAATATTTTTAGAAGTGATCCTACAACATGTAAAGTATGAATATGACTTCTAATATTTTTAGAAGTGATCCTACAACAAGTGGAGCATGAATATGGCTTCTAATATTTTTAGAAGTGATCCTACAACAAGTAAAGCATAAATATGACTTCTAATATTTTTAGAAGTGATCCTACAACAAGTGGAGCATGAATATGACTTCTAATATTTTTAGAAGTGATCCTACAACAAGTGGAGCATGAATATGGCTTCTAATATTTTTAGAAGTGATCCTACAACAAGTAAAGCATAAATATGACTTCTAATATTTTTAGAAGTGATCCTACAACAAGTGGAGCATGAATATGGCTTCTAATATTTTTAGAAGTGATCCTACAACAAGTGGAGCATGAATATGGCTTCTAATATTTTTAGAAGTGATCCTACAACAAGTGGAGCATAAACATGGCTTCTAAACATTTTTTAAGAATGATTCTACAACATGTGTATCATGAATCTCATCCTTACATATGATATAATATATCTACTACTTTAATGGAAACATACATCTACTATTACTACTTTTAATGAAACATACATCTACTATTGCTACTTAGTAGAAGCATACATATCTACTACTACTACAACTTTATTAGAAACATGCATATCTACTACTACTACTATAAGTATCAACTAAAATTTATCATAAACATCTACAATTAAATTACTACATAAGTTTCTTACTAGTGGGCATAAAAGAAATCTTTTTAATCTTTTTACAACTAGTGTTTAGAAAAGAAAAGATCTTTTTATTTAGTTATTCTACAACTAGTGATTTAGTAAAAAGAGAAGATCTTTTTGTTATTTCTACCACTAGTGTTTAATAAAAAGAAGATCTTTTTAATAAGGAAAATTTTAACACGCATATGCTTACTATTATTAGTCCACGATTCAATCATAGGTCCTACAACCCAAATGGTTGTAAACAAATATTCATATGCCTTATGTATGGGTTCATAATCAAGTCCTACAACCTTACATGGTTGTATGTACAACTTATATGCATGTGTTAATTTAGTCCAAGTAGTTAACAACATTCCAATGAGACAACTCATACAATCACACTACTACAAAGTAACCATACCAAAAGAAAAATAAACAAGAGGGTAAGAAGAAGAAGGATCATCAAACCATCATTCAAATAAACAAACAAACAAACAATTAAACAAATACAAACCATGAGAAACCCCCACCTTGTTTCTTTCTTGATGGAAGACTAGACTACTTTCCTTCTTTCTCCTAGAACTCCTATCAACCTACAATTAAAAACTCTCAAGTTAGAACACTCATTCTTTTCCTTTCTCTTTTTTTTTCTTTGATGTTTCTAAAGTAAGATTATGGAGAAGGAAGGGGGTATTTATAGGAGGAAAGGAGGGTGGAGATTTAAATTGTGCACCCACACAATTGTACAAAGGCCCCCCCCACATATTGGGGGCCGGCCATGCCTAGGAGGAGGGGGAAAGTGGGGGAGGTGTTATGTGGGGGAAAATTGATATGGGGGAAGAAATTTTCTAGAAGAAATCCTAATCTCTCATGCCTTGTAACCCTAGGTTTAACTAACAATTAATTCCTAATTAAAAGATAACTCAATTGTGAAAGGAAAATATAAAAATAAACAAGTAGTCGGATGCTAATAAAATAATATTATTAATAGTCGGTCGGGATATTACAATACTCCCTCCTTAGAATAGTTCTGTCCTCAGAACTGCACTAAGTGGGGCGAGGAGAAACAACGATACTCAAAATAACTCGGGAAAAGAGAGCTTCATCTGGCTTTCTGTCTCCCAAGTGGCTTCTTCCACGAGTTGGTTCCTCCAGAGAACCTTGACCATTGGAATAGTTTTGTTTCTTAATACTTTATCCCGACGATCGATGATTTCCACCGGCCGCTCCTTATATGTAAGGTCCACTTGTAGGTCTTCAGGGACATCTGGTAGCTGGTGACTTGGATCTGGTACATACTTCTTCAGCATTGAAACGTGGAACACATCATGTACCTGGGACAATTCGGCGGGTAGCTTCAGTTTGTATGTCGTCTTTCCGATCCTTTTCAAGATCAGGTAAGGTCCAATGTACCTTGGTGCTAGTTTGCCGCCTCTCCCAAACCTGACCACTCCCCTTGTAGGTGAGACCTTCAAGAATACTGAATCACCTTCCTCGAATTCCAGATCACGCCGGCGGTTGTCAGCATAGCTCTTCTGTTTTGTTTGTGCTGCTCGCATCCTTTCCCTGATTAGCTCGATCTTTTCGGACGTTTGTTGCACTATTTCAGGTCCGAACATTTGTCTTTCACCCACTTCAAACCAGCACACAGGGGTCCTGCACCTCCTTCCATACAACGCTTCGTATGGAGCCATCCCAATACTTGCTTGATAGCTGTTGTTATATGCAAACTCTACCAATGCTAAATATTGTTCCCAGCTCCCTCCGAAGTCCATTATGCACGCCCTCAGCATGTCCTCGAGGATTCTGTTAACTCTTTCTGTCTGCCCATCTGTTTGCAGGTGGAAAGCCGTGCTAAAATCTGGTCTCGTTCCCAAGGCCTCTTGCAGACTCTGCCAAAATCGGGACGTAAACCTGGCATCCCGGTCGGAAACGATTGATACTGGCACCCCATGTAGCTTTACAATGCCTTCTATGTAGACTTCGGCTAGTTTCTTTACCGACCAAGTTGTCTTTACTGGGAGAAAGTGTGCGGATTTTGTCAAGCGGTCCACTATTACCCAAATCGAGTCGTTCCCTTTTGAACTTCTGGGCAGTCCTGTGATGAAATCCATGCTGATGTTCTCCCATTTCCACTCCGGAATGGGTAGTGGCTGTAGTAGACCTCCTGGTCTTTGGTTCTCCGCTTTGACTTTCTGACATGTAAGGCATTTGGCCACAAACTTTGCCACATCTCGCTTCATTCCAGCCCACCAAAAGTGTTGTTTTATATCCTTATACATCTTTGTGCTTCCTGGGTGGACTGTGAGTAAGGTGGAGTGTGCTTCCTTCATGATTTCTTCTCGCAACTCGTCGATTTTTGGCACACACAACCTGCTCCCAAGCCAAAGCGTTCCTTCCTTTATACTGAACTCTGGGGTTTTTCCCTCGTTGACTAGTATTTTTTGTGCTTCTATTTCTGCATCACCCCATTGAGCCTTCTTGACTTGGTCGTTCAGACTAGGATGTAGCTCTAGATTGGCCAAAATGGCACTTAAATCTTCAACCACTAGTTCAATGCCGGCTTGTCTGATCTCATCTTGTAGCTCTCGTCTCATCACAGTGAGCATGGATACAATTCGTTTTCTGCTAAGCGCATCGGCCACGACATTGGCTTTTCCCGGGTGATATAGAATTTCTGGTCTTATGTCTTCCAGAACCTCCAACCATCGCCTTTGCCTGAGATTCAGATCCTTTTGTTGGTAGATATACTTCAGGCTTTTATGGTCGGTAAACATTTCTACCTTCGATCCATAGACATAGTGCCGCCACAATTTCAGAGCAAAGATTATTGCAGCCAATTCCAAGTCATGTGTCGGGTAATTCTTCTCGTGCGGTCGAAGTTGCCTGGATCCGTATGCTATGACTCTTCCTTCTTGCATCAGAACACATCCGAACCCCAAAAGCGAAGCATCACTGAAGATTACGTATCCCTTGTCTGGTTGAGGCAGAACCAAAACTGGTGCAGTAATTAGTCTATTCTTCAGCTCTTGGAAACTATCCTCACACTTCTCAGTCCAATCAAAACTTACGTTCTTCTTGGTCAGGGCAGTGAGTGGTACGGCAATTCTGGCATAGTTCTGGATGAACTTCCTGTAGTACCCGGTCATGCCTAAGAAGCTTCTGACCTCCTTCACAGTTCTCGGCTGAGGCCAATCCCTTACTGCCTCTATCTTCTGCGGGTCTGTAGCCACTCCCTCCTTAGAAAGGACATGGCCCAAGAAGGCCACTTTTGACTTCCAGAATTCACATTTCGTCAGCTTGGCGTATAGCTGGTGCTCTCGTAGCTTGGCCAATACTGCAGTTAGATGCTCAGCATGATCCTCTTCTGTTTTTGAATATACCAAGATGTCGTCTAGGAAGACAACTACGAAGGAATCGATGAATGGTCGCAAGATGCGGTTCATCATGTCCATGAAGATTGCTGGAGCGTTTGTCACCCCGAATGGCATTACTAAAAATTCGTAGTGGCCGTGCCGAGTCCGGAATGCAGTCTTGGGTATATCTTCTTCTCTGACCCGAACTTGATGGTAGCCTGAGCGCAGGTCAATCTTTGAGAATACAGCCGCTCTCTGAAGCTGATCAAACAGGTCATCAATCCTGGGAATGGGGTACTGGTTCCGAATCGTCACCTTGTTCAATTCCCGATAATCGATGCACATTCTTGAGGTTCCATCCTTCTTCTTCACTAGTAGCACAGGTGCCCCCCAGGGTGAGGCACTTGGCCTGATGAATCCTCTTTGCAGCAGTTCTTCAATTTGCTCCTTTACCTCCTTCTGCTCTACTGGTGCCATCCGATAGGGTGTCTTTGACACTGGTGCACTGCCCTGCTGGATAGTAATGCTGAATTCCACATCCCTGTGTGGTGGGAGTCCAGGTAATTCTTCCAAAAATACGCAGGAAAATTTTCGTACGATTGGTATTGCCTTGACTTCACTTGGCACTAGCACCTCAGTTGCAGCTGTAAGAATTTCTGCATTGTGCTTCTTTCTTCCTTGGAACACAAGCTCCCGTCCTCCGGATGGGGTAATGGTGACCCTCTTCTCCTTGCAATCGATGCTAGCATTATGCTTGGACATCCAGTCCATCCCGATAATCACGTCCGTCCCTACAAAGCCCAACTCTAGCAAGTCTATACTCAGGGTCTCTCTGTCGATCCTGAGATTGCATCCCTGGTAGCATGAACTTGCAGGGAGAGTTGCTCCGGACGGGGTACCTACTAGCAAAACTGATTCCGGAGTTGCCTCCTGGGTGCGTTTCAACTTCTTAGAGAATGCTCCAGACACAAAGGAATGAGATGACCCACTATCAAATAAAACAGTTGCCTGGATTTCATTTATATTAATCCAACCTGTTTACAAAAGCGGTTACATCAATACTAACTTATGCCAAAATATTCAAAATACTACAAAAGCTTAGTCATACTCCTTCACCTACCGGTGATAACTCCCTCGTCTTCATTGGCGTCTTCCTCTGTGAGTGCAAATACTTTCCCTTGGCGGTTTATCCCCCTTTTGTTTGCCCTGGGAGCCGGCCCTCCATAGCCCCTTTGAAGTTGGGGACAGTTTGGCCGGATATGAACGACCTCCCCGCAATTGTAACAGGAGCGGGCACCATTCAGAGGGTTCCCATTCTTGGGGCATTAGCTCTTGAAATGCCCTGGTTCGCCGCATGTGAAACAGCTCCCTGGCTTGATGTTGCTGATGTTGCTAACCCTCTTCTGAAATTTTTGGTTCCCACCCTGGCTTCTGAATCCTGACGCTGGTGCAGGCCTTTTTCCCTTGTTCCACCCTCCAGTGTTTCCTTGTAGTTCTGGCCCCTTATTCATGTCTAACTCCGTCGTAGCTGCTCGACGGACTAGCTTCTCGAACCTCCGGATGCAAAGCGGTATCATCTTGGTCCTAAGTGCGGGCCTGAGCCCCTGCTCAAACCTCTTAGTCTTTTTGACTTCATCTTGTACCATTTTCGGAGCATAGCGGGAAAGCTGGGTGAACTTGGTCTCATATTCTCGGACCGTCATGTTTCCCTGCTTTAGGTTGTGGAACTCCATGGCTTTTTCCTCTTGCACGTCTAGTGGGAAATAGTGTTGCCTGAATTCTGCCAGAGAATCCTCCCAGGTAATGGGCCCTTCGCCCATGCCTCTCTTTACTGATTGCCACCAGACTCCGGCATCTTTTTCTAGCAGAACGCTGGCCAACCTGACCTTGCTATCCTCTGGCGTCAGCATCACCTCAAATACTGTCTCGACTTGACGAATCTAGTCGTCAGCCGCTGTCGGGTCTGCCTTGCCTTCAAAAACAGGCGGCCTCATCCTTCGGAATGATTCGACCATTTTTACAGGGTCGGTAGCTGTTACTCCCCGATTACCTCCGGGTGCTCCTGGATGTTGCACATTGTTTCGGCTCGCTTCTGCGAGGTCACCCAAGGCCTGGTACATACGAGCAAATTCCGTCTCCAAATCAAGGCCTGTGCCATTGCCTCACTACCCTCGCCTTCCAGATTGTCGGTCCTACCACTCCTGGTCCTGCGTGACATCTGGTAGAAGAGAGTAACGGAATACACAGGGCATCATATTTGTTACAAAAAACAGTAATAATAACATCCATCCAATTTAATATGCACATAAGATTTGCAGAAAACATAGAGCTAACTTCATTATATCATTACCCCAGGTCTTACATAGTCATTACCTTCCTTACATTTATATCTCACAATAGGAAGCAAAACATCCAAAATAACAAAATAGCTTAGGGCACCTAACTACCTAGCCAGTACTACTAGAGTTCCCGTCCCCTTCACCAGGTGGTGCCAACAGTGCAAGTAGCTGCGAAACCTGTGCCTGCAGCTCCGCGCATTTGCGCTCCAGGCGCGCAAATTGCACACGGTGGGTGTGCTTCAGGATTACTATCTTGCGGTCTGCCCTTGCCCTTGCCCTCCTTAACTCTGCTATTTCTTTCTCATTGTTGAGGACTGCGAACTCACATGAGTCCATCCTGTTTTCTAGGCAGACATGGCACCATCCCCATGTTTCCAGATCCTGAAAGACCTGGTCGAAAGCTTGCTGTATTGGGTTAGGTGGGGGAGGTGGTGGCGGTGGTGGTGCTGGGTTCTGGCCATTGGCAGGGGCACCCCCTGCTGCGGCAGCTGCGGTGCCTCCATTGGACAATCCTACTCCAACCGGTGACTCGTCCCCATCTGTGAGGGGTTCCAAGTCCGAGCCCACCTCAATTGCAACTCCGTGTGTCACTCCATTTCCTGGGGGAACTGCTCCGTTCGACATCCTGTATGGAGTGGATACGGAAATTAGCATAGATATAGAACATCATAATGCATAAGTTGAAGGAACAATAGTATGAATTATAATTGTCTACAGCCAGCTAAAAGGAAGCCTAATCCCTACAAGGCACCTAAGTGTATTTTCCTTCTATGTTTGGACTATACATTGAAGTCGGCTCTGATACCACTCTGTAGCGCCCCGATTTCCATATACTGGGAAACCGAGACACGAGCCAAGACCTTTCCTTCAATAAGTCACAAAACACAGAAAACAGGAAAATTTAAAACTTTTTATTAACTCAATATTACAGGCCGAGTGTTCCCATCAATACACTGGATTACATCAGAGTATACATGAAATAGTTATTACAGCGGAAATTAAAACTTGACGCTGACTCCTCACTTTCCTTGCCTTGAGTCCTCCTGAATCTCGCACCTGTATTTTTGCGGTCCAGCACCTATGGAAGTGGGGACATCAGTATTCACTGATGCTTAAAGGCTGATCATATAGCAGCGGATCTCCAAACAATATATATACAACCATAGTAAAATATGTCGGTGTAGTTTAAGTGTTCGTGAGTGCAATGATCAGAATCTAACAATGTCAATCAAACTGGAATACCAATGCACTGTCCACTAAACTAGAACACTAATACACTGTCAACTGAGTTGGGATACTCGTATTCTAATGCCATGTCAACTAAACCAGGATGCTCATATCCTAATGCCATGTCAACTAAACCAGGATGCTCATATCCTAATGCCATGTCAACTAAACCAGATGCTCATACTCTAATGCCAGCAAGTCTCCGAAAGCAACATGCAGCCCATACTACATGCGACTCCATCTCAAGCCGTTTCTCCATATATCGGGATTGAACCCGCGTTATGAATTCTAATTGTACACAACCTGTTCCTGACAATACTCCATAACTCTGTAAGGTTGCAGAAGAGGTCAAGTCCCCTTATGCAGTCTGCTTATGGTGTCTCCGTTTTCCACTACTACCCGGCATGCCGGACCTCACTCGATCCCAGTATATCGGGCATCGTTCCAAAATCAAACCTTAGAGTTTCGCAAGCGCAGGGTAGCGCGAAGCCTACCCTGTGGCACTCTCTGGGGTCTAGCAAGCGCAGGACTGCACCATGCATCCTGTGGCACCCCTGCCACGGTATTTCAGGAATTAACAGCGCGAGATACGCAACCTGTGTCCTCAACTTGTGAGAGGGCACCGTACGTATCCCTTTGACGGGAAGGTACAACCCAGTAACACCACCTAAGATCGGCCCTAAAGAAAGGTTTGGTCGTACGGTGCACCCTACTACCAACTCCCCTTCTTTCAGGCAAAAGGTTAAGGGATGATTTTATAAGTCACTATCCTAATGAGGTTATTATTTCTATGCAATCTTGCATAGTTTCCAATCATGGTCCAACTCGTGGTCCCTCGATCCAAGACTCTAACAATAATATTTCTCTCACTCATTCCTACCCCTAACTTGGATTCTACCAACACTCTCGGCCCACGGTCAACCTACATTGGTTAAGATCCGTCGACGCCCGAGGTGAGATCTATCCATTTTACTCTAAGGGGGTAGGATGTGGTCTTGATGGTCGATGACCCTTAGGGTACTTGAAGACCCTAAACTAGCTTTTTCTCAAGCTACAACTACTAGCACTTCTCAACCCTTATTGCTACGAATGAAGGGTGCTCATATGCTATGGTTCCATACTAACACTAACTACAACAAGGTAGTTATCCCTACAATTTCCACATGGCTCTTTCTTATTGCTTATCCTATGGCAATTCGATCATGGTATGCAATTGCAAGCATCAACCTACCACCACTAAAACATGGTATATATGACATAACCATCAACTTATAACGCTCTTGATTGTGAATGTGTTTTAGCATGCACTTGTAGCGATCCCAAGCATGGGTACATATATAACTAGTATGAACATATAACATTCTCAAGCATGTATACACATCACTAGTATGAACATACAACATTCTCAAGCATGTGTATATACTTCTACATCATCCCTAAAATATGGTAAGTAATTTTACATCAATCCAACAATCATTCTAAGCATATATATCATTCCTAATATGATAGATATTTTTAGAATAAATCCTACAACATGTAAAACATGAATATGGCTTCTAATATCTTTAGAAGTGATCCTACAACATGTAAAGCATGAATATGACTTCTAATATTTTTAGAAGTGATCCTACAACAAGTGGAGCATGAATATGGCTTCTAATATTTTTAGAAGTGATCCTACAACAAGTGGAGCATGAATATCGCTTCTAATATTTTTAGAAGTGATCCTACAACATGTAAAGTATGAATATGACTTCGAATATTTTTAGAAGTGATCCTACAACAAGTGGAGCATGAATATGGCTTCTAATATTTTTAGAAGTGATCCTACAACAAGTAAAGCATAAATATGACTTCTAATATTTTTAGAAGTGATCCTACAACAAGTGGAGCATGAATATGACTTCTAATATTTTTAGAAGTGATCCTACAACAAGTGGAGCATGAATATGGCTTCTAATATTTTTAGACGTGATCCTACAACAAGTAAAGCATAAATATGACTTCTAATATTTTTAGAAGTGATCCTACAACAAGTGGAGCATGAATATGGCTTCTAATATTTTTAGAAGTGATCCTACAACAAGTGGAGCATGAATATGGCTTCTAATATTTTTAGAAGTGATCCTACAACAAGTGGAGCATAAACATGGCTTCTAAACATTTTTTAAGAATGATCCTACAACATGTGTATCATGAATCTCATCCTTACATATGATATAATATATCTACTACTTTAATGGAAACATACATCTACTATTACTACTTTTAATGAAACATACATCTACTATTGCTACTTAGTAGAAGCATACATATCTACTACTACTACAACTTTATTAGAAACATGCATATCTACTACTACTACTATAAGTATCAACTAAAATTTATCATAAACATCTACAATTAAATTACTACATAAGTTTCTTACTAGTGGGCATAAAAGCAATCTTTTTAATCTTTTTACAACTAGTGTTTAGAAAAGAAAAGATCTTTTTATTTAGTTATTCTACAACTAGTGATTTAGTAAAAAGAGAAGATCTTTTTGTTATTTCTACCACTAGTGTTTAATAAAAAGAAGATCTTTTTAATAAGGAAAATTTTAACACGCATATGCTTACTATTATTAGTCCACGGTTCAATCATAGGTCCTACAACCCAAATGGTTGTAAACAAATATTCATATGCCTTATGTATGGGTTCATAATCAAGTCCTACAACCTTACATGGTTGTATGTACAACTTATATGCATGTGTTAATTTAGTCCAAGTAGTTAACAACATTCCAATGAGACAACTCATACAATCACACTACTACAAAGTAACCATACCAAAAGAAAAATAAACAAGAGGGTAAGAAGAAGAAGGATCATCAAACCATCATTCAAATAAACAAACAAACAAACAATTAAACAAATACAAACCATGAGAAACCCCCACCTTGTTTCTTTCTTGATGGAAGACTAGACTACTTTCCTTCTTTCTCCTAGAACTCCTATCAACCTACAATTAAAAACTCTCAAGTTAGAACACTCATTCTTTTCCTTTCTCTTTTTTTTTCTTTGATGTTTCTAAAGTAAGATTATGGAGAAGGAAGGGGGTATTTATAGGAGGAAAGGAGGGTGGAGATTTAAATTGTGCACCCACACAATTGTACAAAGGCCCCCCCACATATTGGGGGCCGGCCATGCCTAGGAGGAGGGGGAAAGTGGGGGAGGTGTTATGTGGGGGAAAATTGATATGGGGGAAGAAATTTTCTAGAAGAAATCCTAATCTCTCATGCCTTGTAACCCTAGGTTTAACTAACAATTAATTCCTAATTAAAAGATAACTCAATTGTGAAAGGAAAATATAAAAATAAACAAGTAGTCGGATGCTAATAAAATAATATTATTAATAGTCGGTCGGGATATTACAGGGAGCTTCAGGCGAGAATTTACCGACTTCCGGTGATCTTTCTTACCATCGCTGTCACTTCAAGGTAACTCAACACCTAGCTTATTTTTTTAGAAAAATGTCTAGCTTACTGCTGAAGCCAGAAACCTCCCCCCCTCTCGCTTATGAGCTGACCCCGAGACAAGCTCTTCCAGTCGACAAAGGGAAAGCCGTAGAAGGGCCCGCTTCGGTCGTAGTAGAGACTATAGTTGAGAACCCACGGAGGATGGGGGAGTTCGGCAGGTTGCCCGGGGTTCTGAATGGACTTCAGAGGTTCGAGAACTGCCGGAGGAGCATGCCGAACGAATCATGTATGGAATGGGGCGAAGCTTCGAAGAGAATGCTACAAGGGAGACTTCGGAGGTTGATGATACCATCTCTATACTCAACGAGGCAGACATGGCCTCAGCTCGGGAGTGCTTTCAGATCCCCGAGGAGTTCGAGCTGATGCTACCTGGACCTGTAGTGAGGGCCAATTCACCCATGCCGGTGAATATGTGCTTCTGCCCAGTCGATGCTTTTATAGCCAGGGCGTGGCTACCTCTCCACCCCTTTGCTGTTGAGGTGCTGCGGTGGTTCCGGATCAGTCCAATTCAGCTCATGCTGAACGGGTGGAGGCTGATTAACGGGTTCATCCTCCATTGTCAGGTGGCAGAGATTGAGCCAATCTAAAAGTGCTCTGGACCCTCTACCGGCTTCATCAGCAACACAATTCGGAGTTCAGGTTCTACCTGGCTCCGAGGCATGATGCCAGAATCGTTAGTTTCCCAGACTCGATAAAGCACTGGAGGGACAAGTATTTTCTCGTTTGGAGTCGAGAGGCGTGGAGCTTCCCGACGACCTGGGTCGAAGAGGTGTCGAAGAGAGTGGGGGAAAGTCTAGTGCTTTACCCCGATGAAGAAGACAAGGTTCGGACTCTTCTCGACCGACCGAAGCTCAATTGGAGGGACCTGACAGAGGAGGTGTTCTTCAGGGGGGTCTCAGCCGCATAAACCCCAGTATGCGGTCTATATCTTTTTCTTTTTTATTTTTGAGTTCGGTTTACTTGTGCGTAATCAACTCTTCCTTTTGTGCAGAAACTATGGACTTCGACTCCATGCTGGTGCAATGTGAGGTTCTGAGCAGCAAGGCCCCGTGGAAGAGGAAGTGGGTCGTCTCGAAGGTGTCTTCTCTGAGACCGAAGACTGTCTCCGCAGCTGTAGAGCAGGTGGCTGTGCCGGCCACTGTGGTCCAGAGGCCACCGATCCCCGCGGCAACTTCGGTTTCGGCAGGGACGGGGGCCTTCCCCTAAGCTGCCGCTTTGGGTATGGAGGCCGCACCTCTAACGGCCAAGGTCAAGGTGTGCTTGACCGAGGAACACCAAAAGATCTTCATCCCGGATTGGCAGGTCCAGAAGCTTGACGGTTTCCTTGGTGACTCGACGTCGAGTATGCAAGCGGTTCGACATCTGGTGATGCCAAAGGACAGGTCTGCCATGGACGTCGGCGGAGTAGGGGACGACGTGCTTGAGATCGCTCGAGCCGCAGTATCGGTAAGCATTGCTTCTTCAGAGCGTAGTTGTATACTTGTATCCTTTCATAGTTCTCAATGCGACTATTTTCTTTTTTTTAGATAACTTCCCACTTCGGTCATCTAATGGAAAAGATGACCAAACTCGAGAAAGAGTTGAAGCGGGAGATGGATAGGGCTCAGACAGAGAAGGCTCGGATCGCCAATGAGCTCAAGCAGCTGAAGGCCAAAGCCGAGGGGAAGACGAAGAGGATGGAGTACCTCGACGGTCTCGTGGTGAAGCTTGAGGTCGACATCGCTGTTCTGCTCCAACAGAAGGAGTTGACAGCGAAAGAGAGGGAGGAGACCATTGAGGCCACCAAGATCGTCGCCGCCAAGGAGGCCGAGGCGGAGGCGATGGAGAGGGCGCAGGGGTTCCTTACGATCAACATGGCAAAGGCCTACGCTCGGGCCCTTGAGCAAGTGAAGGAGAGTTACCCCAAGGTGGACTGCTCCGGATGGCGCGTCTTCCCCGACCACGTCCCGGGATTCAACAATGCCTCCGATGAAGGGGAAGAAGGAGACGACGACGTGGCGGTTGAGGTCATCGAGCTCAAAGTGGAGACCGGTTTGGACGCCATACCTTTGGTGATCATTGCCGCCACGCATGGGTTCGAAGTCTGCAATGACCGGCAGCCACGGCAAAGTGGTCCGAACTTGACTTGTAATTCAGTTTTAATAAGAAATGTATAGCCTAATCGCGGACTGGCCACCGCTTGTAACTTTTGAATTTCAATGAAATGAAATCTTTTTGAAGTCTTTTTGGCTAAGTGTTCATTGCAATTTGTCTGATTTGCTCCCGAGTTGTCTTGTTGTGGCTTCATTTGAACAAAGTATCTTGGCTTTTTCAGATCGCCGAAGTATCTCAGTTGGTCGAACTATCTGCGATTGCCGAAATGTCTCGACTCCGGACTGGTCTTGGGAACACAAAGCTGGGCCTTGCTCGAACTCGAGAGAGGTTGTTTAAAGCCGAGTCGGAGTTAAACTACCTTAAGTAGACATTGGCCGGTCGCACCTCTGAGTTGAAACGGCTAAAGAAGAAGGCTTGCGAAGTGCCCCCGAAGGAGAGGAGACGTGTCCCTCGATGGCCGTTAGCCAAGGCTTAAGACTAAAATTCCTTCGTCAGTCTCTGTTCCAAGTCAGGGCTGAGAGAGATGGGCTGAAGAATGCGGCACTCGAGAAGAGCTTGGAGGCGGTACAACTTCGGAGGACTATCACTGAGGCTTCTCGTGTAACGCCCCGATTTTCATTTATGAAAATTATTTATTTATTTTGCACGTAGTGTGCACGTGCATTTTTTGTAGCATGAAATCTTATAATTATTTTTCATTATAGATGATGAGTATATATATATGTATATGTGTTCTTTAATTATTTTTCTTTAAACATAAGCCTTTCTTTCTAGCCCAAATCTAATTTATTTAATTTCTTTATATAAAACTATTATTTTGGCCCATTAATTAAAGCCCATGAGTTATTTTTATTTTAATTACAACTTGTAATGTAGAACATCTTTTAAAGATTATTTTTATAGAAAATATAATGTACAACTTTTTTTTAAATGGAGGACTAATGCATGCACGTGCATGGCACATACACGTGCAAATGCACCATGTGAGGCCGGTTTTGACATGGAGGGAAAAGGGAAATTTGAATGGAGTCATGGGTGGTGGTTGCTTGATCATGGTTGGTTACCATAACTCTCCCTTGAATCCTAGCCTTTTATTTTTAACTCCTAGTTTGATCCTAACCTTCCATTTCACTCCAATTTTAGTATAAATACCCCCCCCCCCCCAGCCTAGTTATTTTTGTACTCTTTATTTCTCCACAACCTACTGTATAAAATACATTGTTAGTAGTATAGTAAGTGAGTTAAAAGATTGAGAGTTGTGAGTTGTGTTTGCACCAAGAAAGGGAAGGCCGGCATCAAGGAGCTCGGGTTGGCATTTTGGAAGGTTTGGGTGCACATCGAGGAGGAGGAGGAACGCACTTTTGGCAAGGACTTTTAGGAGGTGTTGCAATTGTATTTCTCTCCAATTAAGGTGGGTTATTTTCTATATTTCTAATTAGCTATCATGCTAAGGTGGGTTATTTTCCATATTTCTAATTAGATATCATACTAAGGTGGGTTATTTTCCATATTTCTAATTAGATAGCATGCTTAGATTGATTGAAATGATAATGCATGAAAGAGATTAATAAGAGTACATTTAATTGGAAAAATGGCTCATTAGTTGATTGAATTGATACTAAATAGATTTTATGTTATTCCATCATCAATCTTAAGTTGTGTGTGAATTTTTTATAGTCATGGAATGCTTGAATTAAAATCGTTGTTAGTATCAAAACTAAATGCAAATTCTAGTAGATGAAATTGTTGCTTTATGTGCTTAGATGGACTTTTGTGATAATGTTTATAATAAGTAACCTAAAATAAATTTTTGGGTTTGTAAAAGAAAAATAAACAGGGAATTGATATAGGAAATATTAATATTAAGTTGTATAAGAAATGTCAAATGAATTATGAAAAGAGTAGTACACAGAGTTAAATTATATTTTTGAAAAACCCCGTAGTACAGTCGATTGCTATGTGCAACAGTCGACTATTCTGATCATTGATTTCAAGATTAAAAATTTCGCAGGCCAGTCGACTGATACATTTAACAGTCGACTTCTTTTCGAAGTTTTGCATTATTGCGGAACAGCCGACTGACCATTTCGACAGTCGACTTTCCTGAAGTTTTCAAGTAAATCTGCCTCTTTTTGTGAAACAATTCATATGACTTGTGGCCTAGTATAAATGAGTACAACTTATGAGAAATTATTGGGAGTTACTAGAATGAAATAAAGCGTATTTTTGAAAGTAAAAGTGAAATTGGAACTATAGTTTTACACTCGTATAATTTCATAAAAATGTGTTGTGACAAAGAAATTGAGATAAGTGTTAGAAATTGGAAGAAAGAAAGTATATGTTATGTATGAATTATTCTTGTTGAAGAATAGTGTGACATTAATGAGTTTGTGAACATTCACTTTGATTAGACATTTGTGAAATGATTTTAATGTGGAAATACATGTTAGCTATGAAATGCATGATAATTGAACTTCATGTATGGTTATTGAGTCATGAATAATTTGGAAATCGTGTGATTGGAAAAGAGAAATGTTATTGAGTATGACAAACTCAAACATGTGAATTTGTGAATTGAAATTGAAAATTAGGGTGTAGCCAAAACTCACACCAGCAAGTGAAAAGTGATGAATTATGATTATTGATATTGAAAGGACCAGTTTCGGTCATTGTGAAATGAAAGAAATAAGACCGGTAGTAGTGAGAGGGCTAACTCTAAGAGATTGATTTTGTTCATGATTTCATTAAATTTAAGGATTTAGTACATAGTGAAGAGGTGATGAAAGTGAGAGAAAAACACAAGTATGAGGGCCTCGAGTCTACGATGTGGGTGTGATCCACAGAATGCATGCTTGATGCGTCAAGGCATGGCGTGGGCACTACTCCAGAAGATCGGGATCTTGGCGACGCTTGTGGGATGTTTGGTGACTGCAAGAGGATCGTGTGCCATGAAGGAGGCTGAATTGCCACAGAATGCATGCTTGATGCGTCAAGACATGGCGTGGGATTCCCCTCCAGGTTTTCTGTACACGAGCTTGTACTCATAGATCATCTAGGATACTTACCGTAGTTACAGTAGTAGATTAAGTCATGACGAGGGATTGAACCCTACAAGATGAAGAACGATTAAGAGGCTTGCCCTCGGACCTATGTAGTATGGGATGCATAGAATCCGAACATGTGTGCATTAGTGTCATGTAATATAAATAACTGCATTAAGGACTAAGTGCACAATCAAAACACGACATCAATAGGGTATTCCCTTTAGTTTGATATGTGACAAGTTTGTGTTTGTTAAATATGGAAAATCAGTTATACTATTTTCGGCATAGAGAGGATGGCCGTGTATAATGTTCGTCGGTTGAATAAACTGACGTACCCACAGTTTTGTATGCAGGATAAGAGACATGATAAAGATTAAAGAAGTACAGATGCTTAGAGATTATTCAAATATTGATGTACATTTTAAATGTTGTAAATTTGCTTCTGCTGTAAAATGTAAAGTGTAAATTTTTCATGTAAGTCTGATGTAAAGTGAAAAGTTTTAAATTCCTTATAAAATTGTACAAAAGAAGTGTAAAGATCCTGTGGAATCTCGAATTCAGTGTATTTTTGGAATTCGGGGCGTTACATCTCGTGCGGGTAGCTCAAGCCGGATGCCACGCCTGAAGATCAGAGTAACGGATGAGTCACTGAAGGAAAGGGTCGTAGAGCTAGAGGTGGAGAACAATCAGCTTCGACGGCTTTTCGAGAGGAGTAACGTCAGGAGCACTTCCTGCCCCCGAGGCGAGTACGCACAAGGGAGGTCGTTCCACAAGTTGGCGTTATGCTCGCCCCCCATCGTGAGGCGCCCTGGTGATTCACAGAGCAGAGTAGCAGGTTCGTCGAGCAGAGCGTCTGTTGGGGAAACACTTAGGCTCTAATGTGCCAACAATGCAACTCGGCTCGCCGGTTTGGATACCTCCGCAGAAGTAAGGTCACAGCAACACGGTACTCACCGGCCTCGTTTGTCACCTAAGAGAAGCATCCCGCTCCCCAGGAGGGGTTAGGGCAGATTTTTGTAATTTTTAATCTGTTTTGAATGAGTTGTACCTTGATGTAAAGATGAGTCGTTGGTCTATGGTTAGACTTGTTCCTCAAATTTTAATGAAATGGCAAACTCATTTTTCGAACTTTTGTTTTGTTATTATTTGCAAGTGTGTCAATAGTTGTGGAACATCTCAGGTTGCCGAAGTCAACGAGATTGATTTCTCTCGTATTTGTACGTCAGTGGCAAGAACGCTTGGCACACGTTGCCGAAGTACAAGAGATTGATTTCATCCGCATTTGGGCATCAGTGTCAAGAACGTTCGGCACATGACGCCGAAGTCCAAGAGATTGATTTCTCGTGTTTGGACATCTCCCGAGCTTGTCATTGGAGAATGTCAACAGCTGTGGGGGCAATCCCGAATGGTGAACCACTTCGTACTCGCTTAGAAGCGAGTAGTTGAAGCAGAATCGAACCAAGTAATGGACTCCGAGCATATCGTTTAGGGAATGTCAACAATTGTGGGAGCAATTCCGAATGGTGGACCACTTCGTACTCGCTTAGAAGCAAGTAGTTGAAGCAGAATCGAACCAAGTGTTGGACTCCGAGCGTGTCATTTGGGGAATGTCAACAGCTGTGGTAGCAGTTCCGAATAGGTGAACCACTTCGTACTTGCTTAGAAGCAAGTAGTTGTAGCGGAATCGAACCAAGTGTTGGACTCTGAGCTTGTTGTTTTTAGAGTTTCGCGTGTCTCAAAGCAAACCAACTAGATTATTAGACAAAGAATTCCCTAGAAGCAACTCGCCGTTATTAAAGATGACTTGTGTGGCTGCTTCTGAGTTGCAAGTCACTCTTACATTTTGAAAAGAAAAATAACAAGGTAGATAAAAACACCCTATAAAAACTGCTCGACTTAGGAGTTGCCTGAAGTTGCTTAGAGCGGTGTTACAACACCCTCTTGGTACTTTATTAAGTGGTCGGCATTCCAAGTTCTCGGTATTTTCCTGCTCCCTGGTCTTCGAGTTGATACGCGCCTGGACGAATAACTCTGGAGACCCAATATGTACCTTCCCAGTTGGGTGCTAGCTTGCCCTTTTTGCTTGGAAGGGAGATTGAAAGCTTCTGGAGTACTAGGTCCCCCGCTTTAAGGTTAGCGGGTCGGACTTTTTTATTGTAGGACTGGGTGATCCTACATCGGTACGTCTCCTACCTGATTGAAGCTCTTTTGCGAATTTCATCGATGAGCTCCAAACAGTTGTGAAGCTGGTTCGCATTCTGTTCTTCATTGTAGGCGATCAACCGGGACAAAGGTAGGCTAACCTCAAAGGGAATAATGGCTTCAGAGCCATAAGTAAGATTGAAGGGGGATTCTCCCATCGGGGTTCTCTTCATGGTGTGGTAACTCCATAGCACGTTGGGAAGTTGTTCGACCCATAGTCCCTTGGTGGACTTATCGAGCATCTTCTTTAGGCCGGAGAGTATCTGTCGATTAGCGTGCTCTGCTTGGCCTTTGGATTGAGGGTGGGATATTGAGGAGAACCGTTGCTGGATGCCGAGGTCAGCACAAAAGTTGTGAAAGGTTGTCCCTGCGAACTGGGTTCCATTGTCAATTACGAGGAACGGGGTACACCGAATTGGCAAATAATGTTCTTCCAAAAGAACTTCTGAACCTTGTTCTCAGTTATCGTTGCAAGGGGTTCGTCCTCGATCCACTTGGAGAAGTAATCTATCGCCACGACCAGGAACTTCAGCTAGCCTGACGCTGGAGGGAATGGTCCGAGCAAGTCCATCCCCCACATTGGAAAAGGGATTGGATTTGCCAAGGAGGAGAGCTGGGCTTGTGGTAGGCAACGGATTGGAGAGAATCTCTGGCAAGAGCCGCATTGGCGGACGTACTCTTTGGAGTCACTAAGTATTGTGGGCCAGAAGTAGCCATAATTTAAGAGTTTACAGGCGAGGGATCTCGCTCCCAAGTGCGCGCCACACATACCGTCATGTGCCTTCTTCAGGGCGTAGAGTGCTTCTTCGGGGGAGAGATGCCTTAGGTAGGGTCTGCCGTCAATCTAAGAGTAGGAGCGTTTGTACATGACTCCGTCAAGGAGTGTGTACCGCTCGGCTCTAGTCCTGACCCTTCTTACCTCTTTTGGGTCTGCTAGAAGAATTCCGTCTCTAAGGTAATCGAGTAGTTGCTTCATCCAATTCTTCCCAAGTGTGAGGGGCATAGTATCCATCGGTTCTAAGTTGTCTCCTTCAATACTTGGTCTCAGGAGGACCTCTATCAATACAGGTTCACTCCAAACACTGGAGGGAGGAGGAGGCGAGCCTTGATAGGGTGTCCGCCTGTGCATTTTCCTCTTGGGGAACCCGCTGGAGTCGATCATCTTCAAACAAAACTAGTAGTCCTTTTACCTTCACTAGGTACTTGGCCATGCGCTTATCTCTTGCTTCGTACTCCCCAGACACTTGATTCACGACCAGCTACGAATCACTGAAGACCTGGATACGTTTGGCCCCTGCTTTGCGGGCCATGCAGAGCCCCGTTATGAGGGTCTCGTACTCGGCTTCGTTGTTCGATGCGCTGAAGTTTTTGCGGAAGGAGTACTGCAGAACGAAACCATCTAGGCCGGTCAAGATGATGCCAGCCCCACTTCCGTCCGCGCATGAGGATCCGTCAACATAAACAGCCGAGTCCAGGGGTTCGTCAGCCGACTTATAGGGGTCGAGAATAGTGCTCTCCATAATGAATTCTGCTAGGGCTTAGGCCTTGATAGCGGTTCGAGATTGGTAGCTGATGTCATGCTGGCTCAGCTCTATGGACCATTTCATCAAGCGTCCCGATGTCTCAGGCATGTGGAGAACTTGCTTCAGCGGCTGGTCGGTAAGAACGACCACCGAATGAGACTAAAAGTAGGGGCGGAGCTTTCGGGCTGCCATAACCAAGGCAAATGCTATCTTCTCTAGCTTCGGGTAATGGAGTTCAGCATCCCCGAGGACCTTACTCACGTAGTAGATGGGCCTCTGCATCTTGTCTTCTTCTCTTACCAAGACAGTGCTGAGGGTCTGCTCTGAAGTGGTGAGGTATAGGTAGAGGACCTCTCCAGGACGGTTGGCTAAGTATGCCTTGATTTGGTCGAAGGACTCTTGTTGCTGTTGCCCCCATTCAAAGCCTTTAGCTCCCATGGGGGCCTTGAAGAACGGGAGGCACGTCTCCCCGAATTTTGAGAGGAAACGCCCAATCGCCGCAAGGCGCCCGGTGAGCCTCTGCACATATTTTACACTGGAGGGGGAGCCATGTTGGGTATGGCCTGGATCTTCTCGGGAAAATACCCTTGTATGTATCCTTGTCCCTAACCCGTTAGCAAGCTAATGTTAAATAATATTTAACTATAACTTCCTAACGGGTTAGGGACAGGGATACATACGAGGGTAATAGAGGTACTAGTAATTGTGTGGTTAGAAAGAGAAATATCTGCAGCAATACAACAACGTATTGGGCCTGAATATGCCTACCCGTTGGGAGTTCTTCAAGCTCTGGCAGATGCGACAAAATTACTTTTTAAAGAAGACCTCATCCCCTCTATAGGAGATATTTGTTTGTTTAGCGTGGGACCGTCTATTGCGGTCATATCAATTCTACTATGTTATTTAGTAATTCCTTTTGGGTATCACCTTGTTTTAGCCGATCTCAGCATAGGTGTTTTTTTATGGATCTCTATTTAAAGTATTTCTCCTATTGGACTTCTTATGTTAGGATATGGATCGAATAATAAATATTCCTTTTCAGGTGGTCTACGAGCTGCTTCTCAATCTATTAGTTATGAAATACTATTAACTCTTTGTATGTTATCAATATCTCTACGTGTGATTCGTTGGAACATGATTATTTGCCCTCCTCTATAGAACTAGAAATAAATAGAAATTCGAAAAGAAATAGAAAATCAAAGTAAAGGGATCGAATATATTGAATGAATATTTGCATTTTTTATTCATCAATGATTAAGATAGATGAGTTAAACTAGATAGTTATATGAGTAAAATCAAACTGTTTCCAAATTTATCGTAAGAAGATCAAATCTCATTCCCTATGTACAAGAATACAAACATAAGCATAAGAAATGTAAACTGTTTACCCTAAGATTGAGATTCTTTCACTAATTATCATATCTTGAAGCGGGTACAGAAGGATCAACCATGTGGGGGTTTCTACTACCGTCTTCTATGTATTACCATACCAGAGATCAATCAAAAATCAGTGAACAGTTAGGAACACTAAGGTACACAAAAGATTAGTAATGAAGATAATGTAAGATATAAAAAAAGTATTTTTTGCATAAAACGTTCGATAAAACGAATCATAATGAGGACTTTAAGTTGGTAGAAATGACCAAGCAGTACTTCCCCACGATTCCGATCTAGAGTACGCTCCTATTCACTGATTAAAGAAATGACTATTCCCACAGACGGCACCAATCTGTTGCCGCTGATTTCGGTGTGGGGGCAATCAGATGAATTTGTGGATTCATGAGGAATCGAAGAGATCAAACTTGACCACTTCCACTGTAACCCCTGTTTTTCATTTTGTGTATTTTTTAGTGTATTTTTCGTTTTGGTGTATTTTCTCTCTTTCTACTCCTCTTGTATTTCTTCGAACCATATATTGGATTTTTTGTTTCAATATATTTTCATTTATTATTTTGTCTTCTTTTTATTGGAGTTCTTGTTTCGTTGTCCGTCTTTGGTTCGTTCTATTGTTCGGGCCATTATTTTGATTTCCTATATTTGTTCTTTTTTTATTGTTCATGTCCTATTCTGATCCTATTAGTGAATCCATACCTATTGTATATAATCCTATTCACTTATGTACCCAACCTATTACAACTCCTAAACCATTTATCTTAACCATACCCAATTTCTTTAATCCTATTCAATTAAAACCCATTATACATTTACCCTAAAACCATATCCCTCTACTCTGTTACCCAAACCCGACCCACACTCCCCTTGCTCTATTCTGTCGTCACCAACTGCACACCCCCTACTTCTCACCCAAATATATATAAACCCTATATATTTTAAAACCAATGCAGCCCTAGTTTCCCATCCCTTCCGCCGCCTCCTATCTTTCGAACCTTCTCCCGTCCTGCTCTCTCCCCATCCCGTGTCCTCTCTCTTCGTCCCCATCTCTCTCTGCTCTGTTCGGCACGCCAGCGACAGCAGGTCGACACTGCTCTCCCACTCTGTCTCTGTTTGGTCTCGGTCGGCGCCAGACAGCGGAGCAACGACAGCCCCCTCAGCCGTCGTCGCATTCTCGTGCTCTCTCGTTTGCAGTATTTTGTTCGTCGAGGTTGTGCGTGCTCTGTTGTGCTTTGGGTTTGTACTTCACTCGTTGATTCGTGGCTTGCCATTCATTGATTTTATTCGTGGTTTTCGTTCGTGTGATCGTTGAGTTCGTTGGTCAGGAATCCGTTCCCATTATTCTTAGTTTTCTTCCGTTTCGTCTTCGGTTAAGGCAAGTAACTTGTACTCAGTTCTTTTGTATGATACAAGTTATAAATTCTTCTTGTAGTGTAGTTGGGTTCTAGAGACAACTCGTGTGTGATATATGTTTGATGAGTATTGTCTTTATAGTGCAATTGACTATAGTTACCTCACGACACAAAATTTGATATGAAACAACTTAAGTTTTGACCGTTCTTGATGTGATTTTAATTGTGAGATAATTAGGAGAATTGTGTGTTTGTTTGGATCCATGTGATATACTTGTTGTGGAAATGTCGTATTCCCTATTTCATAATTTTTGAACACTTAGTAGACTCTATAACATGTTTGGTTGTGTTTGGAACGAGTTTTTTATGTTGTATGTTGATTTGTTGTTAATAGGAAAATCTGTATTTTGTCGACGATCAGTTTTGATTGGTATTTTAGACCATATTAAGTTCAGTATCTTAATTTCAGTATTAAACATGATTTTTAGAGAAATCCGTCTTATTTCAAAAAATTTACCTTGATCGATTTCATTTTCGTATGCGTGAGATATGATTGTTTTACTACAGAGGTGTATTTTATTTCCAGATTTCGTTTCTTGATGATTTCGATGAATAAACTATTTTGATGATAGTGCTAAACATATTATTTTGATCTGAAACTTTGGTAAGTATTTCTATGTCTATTTAGGGATTACCCAAAATTTTGGTGGATTTTATTGATGATTTTTATATGCCATCTCATGCTTGTTTATAAAAACTATACTTGCTGGATTTTGCTCGTTGTTTTGTAAAAAAGTATATTTTCACCCTAGTTCCTTTTCCTTTATGAAAAATATTTATAAAATATGAAAGTTAGCTTATTTTGTCTATTTTCTTCTCCCTTTAGTGGATTTAGATTTCGTTTCACGGTTTGCCAGATATTACAATTTTCGTACAGCAATGTTGGGAATTCCAGATTTGCCAAACTATCGTTTCTTGATGTTTTCTAATTTCTGTTGCCTGAACTAATCTTAATGGAAAATTATGAAACTTTTTATTCTGATACTAGACATATAGAGAAATACCCCAGATTTTTCTTGGATTTATTTAAGATGCTTTGATGCTGTTTTCTTGACTTTGAATTCGATTTACTGGTTTCTGGCTGAACCTATTTTCTGGATTCAAATCAGTTTTGAGTTATGTATTTATGAATTACTATATGACTTATTTATATTTGCTGGATTCATTTGGGAGTCTATTTTTTAGACGTTTTGACGGATTCAGGTTTGCATGTTTTTATCACTGGGAATCTCAGTTTTATTGCAGTATGGTCTTGCTGTCCTGAACTGGAGATTTGGTTATTCTATCCTTTTATGTGTTATCTTGCACCCGTACATATTTATCTTACAACTTGAACTTGTTACATGATCAGGCCATGTTATTCTTGATATGTTTTGCACATATACATGCTTGTTTGACATTAATAATAAATAACCAAGCCGGGGTTAAAGGGAAAGATCTAATAGTGGATAATTCAGATTCGTGTACTCGGAAGGGGATCCATTGATCTTACGTGATTAATTGATACATGATACTTGACACGTGATTACTTGACACTTGCACGCAAGACACGTTTCTTGCCACTTGCACAACTTGACACGTGATACATGATACATGACACATGATACTTGGAGCTTGGAGCTCGATACTTGATACTTGTCCCTGAGTACACTGCCCTCTATGGTCCAATATGAAATCTAAAGCGAAACTATTTGTAGTAGCAACCATGTAGTAAAAACCGGGATGCATGAAGTGCTACATAGATAGTAATAATTACAAGACTTGATACATGGTACTTGAACATGATACATGCTTACTTGATACTTGACTACATGATACATGAGACTTTATGCATGACACTTGCTACATGATTACTTGATTCTTGACACTTGTTGCTTGTTTACATGATACTTGTTCACTTAACACTTGATACATGCTACTTGTACTTGTTCACCTTACCATGCTAGTTGTTATACATTATCATCATACTTATTCCATGTTATTAGTTAGTTTTTCCCATGTACTTGTATCCTGCATTACAAGTGGCCCGTAATTTGCATTGACGAGTACTTGTTTTCTTTTTCCTATCCCTGCAATTGTTAAATTGCAGACTTTGGAGAACAGGTTCCAGATGGTATTGGTGACATGAAGTACTAGTGCCGGATTTTATTATTATTATTTCTTGTAGCTTGCTTAAACAATTGTATTTTAATAGTTGGATTTATTCTTGTATTTGGGCAATGTGACCTAGGATATTTTACTTATTCAGATCTTGATTATTTGAGAATAATACATTTTGGTTTCAAGTATTCTTGTTGGTATTTTGGTTCATATGTGCATGTTGGTTGATTCTTTTGCTTTCGACTCTGATTATTCTTATGAAATATTGTAAAGATTCTTGAACAGCTTATGAATGATGAAAATCATTAGCTGGGCTTAGTCACATATCCGTATTCCATATTCTCTTTTGGGAAGTGGGGCGTAACAAGATTTTTAGTGGTATCAGAGCTCCAGGTTTGGCTAATGTATTAGTTGCCTAATATATTAGACATGCTTGGCTCAGTCTGGGATCTGCTCAACATTTCACCAATCATGCATGCATAAATGAATCACTATCAACCTTATTCTGGATGCTAACTATTTTTGGTTTTGTGTAGACTATGGCTCGTAGAGGTTCTTCTTCTTCTCATCCCCAGGATGATAGTCTGGGCTTGATGCTGTCACCACTGTGCTTGAGCGCTTAATTAACATGCAGCAAAACTACAGTGACTTAGTGATGGCTGCTTTGGAGGCTGCTCGGGTTCCTCCGTTCGTTTTGCCAATGCAGGCCGCTCTTCCTCCCCGTCCGAGAACAGTCAAAGACTTTATGAGGCTACATCCCGACAGGTTTTCAGGCACTGAAACGCCTTTGGAGGTGGAACAGTGGTTGATTCGGACAGAGCAACTTCTTTTGGCAGCTAGAGTGGCAGATGCAGATCATGTGGATGTGGTGGCCATCCAGTTGGTGGACTTGTCTCATATCTGGTGGTGGTTCGAGTCCGAAAGGCTCGAACAACCGATCACTTGGGCAACTTTCACTAGGAGCTTCTTGGAGAAGTTCTTTCCTAGTAGCACTAGAGTTATGATGGAGCAGCAATTCTTAGCCCTGAAACAAGTTGGTCATTATTTTTAGTAATGGAATTTTGTTACATATTGTTCATGCAATGTTGTAACATAAGACTTTCTTGAAATAGGGCTCTAGGTCTGTAGACGAGTACGTAGCTGAATTTACGAAACTTAGTCGCTTCGTAGCCGTTTTTGTGGTGAACGAAGAGGATAGGGCTCGTAGGTTCATTTTGGTGCTTGAGCGAGACATCAAGATGCAGCTTGTCTCTTTTCACTTGCGTATTTATGCTGAGGCTCTTGAGGCAGCTAGAGCTCAGGAGCAGGCTCGTGGTGGATTGGCTCCTTCTCAGCGGACTGTTCCGCACTTAGTTGCTAGGCCTTCTGGTGGGCCTATTCAGAGACCTGTTCCAGCCCCTCCGGTCAGGGCAGCTCCTTACTCTTCTGCGTGTCCTTCGAGAGTTGGGTTCTGCAACTTTTGTCATCTTCTAGGGCATGAGTGCAAGGATTGCCAACGTGCCAATCGTCACTGTTTTAGATGTGGTGCTGTTGACCATTCGGTGTGGGACTGCCCGCATTTGGCTCCTCCAGCCAGGGGTCCAGTTCAGCCAGTTGCCGCAGCTCGTAGCCCAGTTAGACCACTGTTGTGAAATCTAGATGATCTAAATAAATAGATAAACTAGACACAAATTAAAACCTCGCAAGTGTACGAATCGTTTATAGAAGCGTAGTGACAAGCAAGGGTCGATCCCACAGAGATTGTAGAAATTAACTTACAACCAATAAAACAAAAATAAGGATCGTAAAGAATTGTTCTAAAAGAAAAGGAGAAATTAAAAACTATATCAAGTAGTTCTGAATCACAAATATCTCTTAAGTAGTTGGGCTTTGATTTCCACCTGTAGTTAGTAATGCTAAGTCACCTTCTTCACTATTCTAGTTACTCATGTTCGTTCCTTCAAGGGCATGGTATCTACTCCTTAAAGTATTGTTTCCCTAGCCAAGAATTAGGCATGGTATCTACTCTAATTCGTTTCTTTCCTTAAGTGTTTAGCATGGTATCTACTAAGTTGCACTTAAAGAAAACATAAGAACAATGGAAACGAACAAACACTCAAAGTTCTAGAAATTGGTATCAGATCTAGATCCTTCAAGTTGATTAAACCAAGAACCCCTAAAGATTCCTGTGTTACAAGTTATGAGCACGAGATACGGGTCGTCTCTATACTCATATAACAGATTCAGATTTATAATATGCAAACTTGATAATCTCAGATTCTGTATGGCAGTCGACTTGCTGTCACTCTCAGTCGACTGCTCTTAGAATTTCTGAACAAGTTTGTATATTATAAATCTATACCAATACAATCAGGTTTAATCAATAAGTAACAGAATAGCATTCAATAGAATATAAGCATTACATAACCACGGTTTCAATCTACCCAACTATGAAATTAGTTCCACATAATAAAACTTTTATTGACTAATAGTTTCGAATACATGATCAACATAACAGAACTAGAAAGAGAAGAAATAAACTGATATAGTTCGGTCTGAGAAGTCGGCTGGTTGTCACACAGTCGACCGACCCGTTCCTTGTTGAATACTTGATCTCCTCTCTCTTTGATCCTCGTATCTTGATGCTTACTGTCGATCCCCTTTAACAATGCCTCTTCTTTGATATTTATAGAACGCGGAAAGAAAATTAGGGTTTTGCACTTTTTTCCAGAAAAGTCCTCTTCTTCTGTTTATTTCCTTCCTTATTTGATCGGCATTTTATATCTTTCTCTTTTCTTCTTTTCTTCCTTTTCTGCTAACCACGTGCTCTTGCCAATCCCCAGTCTCTAGCTTTTATTTGTTGGAGGAGTTGTTATTCGCATATAACCTGGGTCTGGATCACTAAATCTTGCTTCGTATTTGGTTGAGGATGAATCTTCGCTGTTCTTATCTTTTGACTCCGCCGCATACCAGTCGACTAGTGTTGGATGTAAGTCGACTGCACCGAGACAGCTGTGGCTTCATGATTCATCAGTCAAGTCGACTGATGTTGGAGAAGTTGACTGTGCCGAGCCCCATCAATCTCTCTGTCCGGTCGACTGGTGAAGAGCCAGTCGACTGTTGCTCTGCAGTTCCCTGTATATCATCCTCTCAGTCTGTGTTAGTCTGGAATCTGCTTCGTTTTGTTGCTTTTGGTTGTTCCCTGTGGAAAAGAGAAAAGAAGAGTAAAATAACACATAAAGAGCATTTAAATGTCTAATTGCACTAAGATTATTGCTCCTAAATGTGAATATTATTGGGTCCATCAAATACCCCCAAACTTAGCTTTTGCTTGTCCTCAAGCAAACTAAAATTATGAACAAGGGGAAAATAATAGTGGACTCAACCCATCACACCAAGGATTCTCATTATGCAAGCATCAAAATTAAAATATAAACAATTGCGAATAAAGTAAAAACAAGCATACCCACTTTCTCCAGTGCAATTGTCTATTCATAGCTCCAAACCCAATCATATTTGTCATGCAATTAATTGTAGTTATAGTATGTAGCACTCCATCTGTGATTATCCCTTTTCTCTACTACAAACCGAGTAGCAAACTAGAGGGGTTTTTTTTTCTATTTTTTTTAGTCTCTTCTTCAGGTCGTTACTTGCCTTTTGACGCGAGTGCAAGACATTTGTGATGAATCCACCCGGTTACTCAACAAGTCACGGACTTTAAGTGCTTTGCATACTCATATTTCAAGTTGCCGTTTGACGTAAAGGTAAACATTGGTGATGAATACCCCTAGTTACTAAGCAACTCATAACATTGGAGTAGATTGACTTTTATTCATATATATATATTTCTTCGTTTTTACTCTATTTACTTAAACTCTGTTTAGGACTAGATCAAAGAGGATAATCAATAGAGGAAACATCACATTTGTTTTTAATGTATAATAGCATGACTCCTACAATTTTGTAAGGATTTATGAAACTCAACAATCCTAAAGTAAATAAGTATACTTACTCCTCCTTTATAAGAAATTGTTTATCCCAAAAAAAATCAAAAGACTCCAAATGTAAATAACTACCCCCAAACTTAGATGGAACATTGTCCTCAATGTTCACGCAAAAACTTAAAATATAGGCATGTGTTACCACCCAGCTTGAAGGAAAAATAAAATAAAGAAATAAAGAGATGACTAAAGAAATGAATAAAGGAAAAGAGTGTAAGTACTCCCCTGAAAAATTGGGTTGCCTCCCAATAAGCGTTGTGTTTTCTGTCTTCAGCTAGACTTGATGAGTTCATGGAATGTATTGGATGGTTTGAAGATTCACAACTTCCTCGTGCAGCTCTAGACTCATCTCAATGTACGGCTTCGCCCTATGCCCATTCACCTTGAATGTTTGATTTTTCTCTTTGCTATGAACCTCCAATGCTTCATGTGGAAAGACTTTTGTAACAATGTATGGGCCATACCATCGTGACATAAGCTTGCCTGGAAAGAGTCTTAATCTTGAGTTGTATATCAATACCTTCTGTCCTTCATAAAACTCCTTCCTTGCTAGCTGTTTATAATGGTATATCTTGGTCCTTTCTTTGTACAACTTTGCATTTTCATATGCGTCATGCCTCAATTCTTCAAGCTCGTTCAGTTGCAACCTTCTTTTGTCGCCTGCTTGTTTCATATCAAAATTGTCGCCTGCTTGTTTCATATCAAAATTGAACCTTTTAATGGCCCAATAGGCTTTGTGTTCCAACTCCACTGGCAGATGACAGGCCTTTCCAAAAACCAAACGATATGGTGACATGCCGATGGGTGTCTTATATGCCGTTCGGTAGGCCCATAATGCATCATTCAAGCGTAGCGACCAATCCTTTCTCCTTGTATTTACTGTCTTTTCCAAAATGCTCTTGATCTCTCTGTTGCTAATCTTCACCTGCCCACTGGTTTGAGGATGATATGGTGTACCCACTCTATGTGTAATCCCATATTTTTTCATCAAAGAAGCAAATAGAAAATTATTGAAGTGACTCCCTCCATCACTAATTATTGCTCGTGGCGTACCAAACCTAGTGAAGATGTTCTCCTGCAAAAACTTGACAACAACTTTGTGATCATTAGTTTTTGAGGGGACAGCCTCGACCCATTTAGACACATAATCCACAACCACAAGAATATATAAATAACCAAATGAGTTAGGAAAGGGACCCATAAAGTCGATTCCCCAAACATCAAAAAGCTCGATTACTTGGATGTTTTGCAGTGGCATTTGATTTCTAGAAGAGATGTTGCCTGTCCTTTGGCATTTGTCACAAGTCCTGCAAAAAGAAAAGGCATCTTTGAATACATTAGGCCAATAAAAACCTGATTGTAATACCTTAAGTGCTGTTCTTTTTGGTCCAAAGTGTCCTCCACATGCATATTGATGGCAATGTTGTAGAATACTCATTTGCTCTTCTTCTACCACACATCTTCTTATAATTTGATCAGGGCAGAATTTGAACAAATAAGGATCATCCCAATAATAGTGCTTGCATCTGGCCACCAGTCTCTTTCTTTCCTGAATTGTCATACCTGGAGGGAAAACATGAGCAGTGAGATACTTTACAATATCTACAAACCATGGAAGTTGTATATTTATTTCAAATAAATTTTCATATGGGAAATTTTCATTAAGTGGGGTCACAGTTCTTTCTTCCTCATGCAGTAATCTGGACATGTGATCTGCTACAACATTGTCACTTCCTTTCTTGTCTCTAATCTCAAGGTCGAATTCTTGAAGCAACAGCACCCATCTGATCAACCTAGGCTTAACATCCTTTTTAGGAAACAAATATCTCAAAGCAGCATGGTCAGTGAAAACAATGACTTTAGAACCAATCAAATATGATCTAAACTTCTCTACAGGAAAAATGACAGCTAACATTTCTTTTTCAGTAGTGGAATAATTAAGCTGTGCATCATTTAAAGTTCGAGAAGCATAGTAAATAACATGGGGTACCTTATTGATTCTCTGACCTAAAACAGCTCCTAAAGCATAATCACTTGCATCACACATAAGCTCGAAAGGATGGTTCCAATCTGGTACCATGACAATAGGTGCAGAAATGAGAAGATTCTTCAATGTAAGAAAAGCATTTGTGCAATCTTCTATCCATACAAACTCAGCATCCTTAGCCAACAATTCACACGGGGGTCTGGAGATTTTTGAGAAATCTTTTATAAATCTTCTATAGAACCCTGCATGTCCAAGGAAACTCCTAACACCCTTGACTGTAGTAGGAGGGGGTAGCTTTGATATGATGTCAACTTTTGCCTTGTCCACCTCTATGCCTCTTTTTGACACCACATGTCCCAAGACAATACCTTGTTGTACCATAAAATGGCACTTTTCCCAATTCAGCACTAAATTGCATTCTTCACATCTCTTAAGTACAAGCTGCAAATGGTTAAGGCATTCATCAAAACAAGATCCAAAAACACTAAAATCATCCATAAATACCTCGATGAACCTTTCCACCATGTCTGAAAATATACTCATCATGCATCTCTGAAATGTAGCTGGTGCATTGCACAATCCAAAGGGCATCCTCCTGTATGCAAAAGTACCAAAAAGACATGTAAAAGTGGTTTTTTCTTGAGCTTCTGGAGCAATAGCAATTTGATTATAGCCACTATAACCATCTAAAAAACAATAATGACTATATCCTGCTAATCTTTCTAACATTTGATCAATAAAAGGAAGAGGGAAGTGATCTTTCCTGGTTTCGTTATTCAGCTTCCTATAGTCAATGCATACCCTCCATCCTGTGGTCACTCTCGTGGGGATAAGCTCATTCTCTTCATTCTTCACCACTGTGACTCCACTTTTCTTAGGCACCACGTGCATAGGACTCACCTATTTGCTATCTGAGATAGGGTAGATGATGCCAACATCTAATAGCTTCAAGACCTCTATTCTTACCACTTCCTTCATGTGTGGATTAAGCATTCTCTGTGCTTCCCTGCTAGGTTTTGCATTGTCTTCAAGAAGTATTTTATGCATGCATTTGGATGGACCCTTGATATCTGCAATGGTCCATCCTATTGCACCTTTGTGTTCTCGCAGTACCCTCAGCAGCTTATCTTCTTCTTGTGCACTCAAGTTTGCAGCAACTATCACTGGTAGCATCTGGTTCTCACCCAAATATGCGTGCTTTAGATGTTCAGGTAGGGGCTTAAGCTCCACGTTTGGTGTTCTGGTAGCAGTCGGGACAGTCGACTTGTTCCGTTCACCAGTCGACTGGTCTGAGGAAAAACAAGCGTTATCAGTCACAATATTTTCAAATGCAGGTGCAAGTTTACCTGAGTATAACTTTGGATTTTCAAGGTGATGTACTGTCTCTGCAATCCTGCAGTCATCGTATTCCTGTTCAACATGAGATAAAGTTAGAGATTGTGTAATTGTGGCTTGTAGTGGTTCAATGCTATGTACCTGAAATGTTTGATCAATAATCTTCTGTACCACATCAACATTATAGCATTCATGGTCATCATGTGGTAATTTTAGTGTATCAAACATTTTAAATTCAACCTTTTCTCCATTTATTTTCATACTAATAGTACCCTTTTTAACACAAATTTTTATATCAGCCGTACTCATAAAGGGCCTACCTAAAATGATCGGTAAAGAAGATGGCATTGAAGAGTCCTCCATGTCTAACACAACAAAATCTGCAGGCAAAATGAAATCATTTACCTGAACTAGGACATCTTCCAAAATACCTCTAGGTCTTTTGATGCTGCGATCAGCCAACTGCAAAGTGATGGATGTTGGTTTGAGTTCTCCCAATCCTAGCTTTTCGTAAACAGAGTAAGGAAGAAGATTGATGCTTGCCCCCAAGTCTAGCAGTGCCTTTTCAAAGAAGTGCTCACCAACCCTGCAAGGAATGGTAAAACTACCTGGGTCCTTCAATTTAGGAGGTAATTTCCTTAACAGAACAGCGCTCACTTCCTCTGTCAAAGCCACATCCTCCCTAACCTGAAATGTTCTTTTGTGAGTACAACATTCTTTCAAAAATTTGGTATAAGAAGGAATTTGTTTAATAACATCAAGTAGGGGGATATTAATTTCTACCTTTCTGAGAGTTTCAAAGATATCAAATAAATGTTGTTCTTTCTTTTGCTTGACTAACCTTTGAGGGAATGGTGGCAAAATTGTCCTTTCTTTTTCACTTACCTTGTTGGAACCCAAAACTTTTGATGGTTGTGTATCTGCTTCTTCTGTGTGTGTTCCAACCTTGTTGTCAATTGTCGTACCACTTCTCAGAGTTGTTACTGATTTGAGCTGTTCTTGGCCTCTAGGATTTGGTATGGTTTGTGAAGGGAGTTCTCCTGCCTTTCTTTCACTCAACTCCCTTGCGATTTGCCTGATTTGAGTTTCCAATTTCTGAATTGCCTACCCTTGTTGGTTGCTTGTTTGATGTTGTTGTTGGAGCAATTGAAGAACGGTGGATTCAAAATCCAACTTCTTCTGTTCTTGAACTGGCCTATCAAACCCACTTCCCATTTGGAAGTTCCGTGCATTTCTTTGCGAAGATTGAGTGCCTTTATTGTTGCTCCACGAGAAATTTGGATGGTTCCTCCACCCTGGGTTGTATGTGTTCGAGAATGGGTTGTTCTTTGGTGGAAACACTCCTTGTCCCACATAGTTTGCATGCTCCTGATCTGTGAAAGAAGACATGGGACATGTGTCAGTTGTATGATCACAATGAGAACAAATTGCACAAATTTCTTTTGTTAGATTTTTGACACTGCCCATTGTTGTCATTGCATTAACAAGCATATCAATTTTTTTGTTCATGTTTGCCATTTCTAATTGTATGTTATTACTACCAGAAATTTCATAAACTCTCTGTTTTTTCGAAATGCCTCTTCCCCTTGTTGAGAATTGCTGTGAGTTCTCGCTTAGTTCTTCAAATAATTCGATGGCCTCCTCACCACTTTTCCTCATCAAGATCCCGTTATAAGCTGAATCCACAATTGCCTTGTTAGTATCATTTAAACCCTCATAAAACTCTTGTACCTGATCATCTTTAGGCATGTTGTGTGTAGGACACTTGAGAAGCTTGTTCTTGAAATCCTTCCATGCTTCGAAGAATAAATCTCCATCTTTTTGTTGGAAGAGTTGAATCTCCCTTTTTAGTTGTTTGGTTTTCTGGGCTGGAAAGAATTCTTTCAAAAATTTTGTGGCCAATTGCTCCCATGAATTAATTGATCCTGGTTCCAAAGAATTATACCACAATTTAGCATTAAGTTTTAAAGAAAATGGAAACAAGATTAACCTGATTGGTTTGGGGGTAAGCACTTGGACACTTTGTGTTCTGCAAAGATCAAAGAAGTCTTGCAGATGGAGGTGAGGCTCCTCGTCTAGTTTGCCACTAAAGTGGGGAACCATGCTAAGTAATTGGGGAGAGAGATGCATATTCCCTGTGACATTGGGTTGATAAGCAATGCAGGAAGGTTGCTCAATATTCTTAGGTGTAAATTTGTCCTGCATTGGTACTCGATTTGGTATCTCCTCAGCCATTGTTGCTTGTGAATTGGGTCTCTGTGCAGTCGCCTAGTCCCTTGTAGCAGTCCACTGGTTGGTTGCAGACAGCCGACCTAGTCTGTGCAGAGTGCGTTCTGTTTCCGTGTCAATAGGTAGTAGCTCTGGACGAAGTGATCGCCTTCCGTGCATCCACCAAAATCCTGTAACCTAAAAGAGAAGATATTTATTAATAAAAGAAAAGAAAAATAAAAGAAAAGATTTACTGATTTGTAAGTTAAAATGCTAACAATTCCCGGCAACGGTGCCAAAAACTTATTGTGAAATCTAGATGATCTAAATAAATAGATAAACTAGACACAAATTAAAACCTCGCAAGTGTACGAATCGTTTATAGAAGCGTAGTAACAAGCAAGGGTCGATCCCACAGAGATTGTAGAAATTAACTTACTAACCAATAAAACAAAAATAAGGATCGTAAAGAATTGTTCTAAAAGAAAAGGAGAAATTAAAAACTATATCAAGTAGTTCTGAATCACAAATATCTCTTAAGTAGTTAGGCTTTGATTTCCACCTGTAGTTAGTAATGCTAAGTCACCTTCTTCACTATTCTAGTTACTCATGTTCGTTCCTTCAAGGGCATGGTATCTACTCCTTAAAGTATTGTTTCCCTAGCCAAGAATTAGGTATGTATCTACTCTAATTCGTTTCTTTTCTTAAGTGTTTAGCATGGTATCTGCTAAGTTGCACTTAAAGAAAACATAAGAACAATGGAAACGAACAAATACTCAAAGTTCTAGAAATTGGTATCAGATCTAGATCCTTCAAGTTGATTAAACCAAGAACCCCTAAAGATTCCTGTGTTACAAGTTATGAGCACGAGATACGGGTCGTCTCTATACTCATATAACAGATTCAGATTTATAATATGCAAACTTGATAATCTCAGATTCTGTATGGCAGTCGACTTGCTGTCACTCTCAGTCGACTGCTCTTAGAATTTCTGAACAAGTTTGTATATTATAAATCTATACCAATACAATCAGGTTTAATCAATAAGTAACAGAATAGCATTCAAAAGAATATAAGCATTACATAACCACGGTTTCAATCTACCCAACTATGAAATTAGTTCCACATAATAAAACTTTTATTGACTAATAGTTTCGAATACATGATCAACATAACAGAACTAGAAAGAGAAGAAATAAACTGATATAGTTCGGTCTGAGAAGTCGGCTGGCTGTCACACAGTCGACCGGCCCGTTCCTTGTTGAATACTTGATCTCCTCTCTCTTTGATCCTCGTATCTTGATGCTTACTGTCGATCCCCTTAACAATGCCTCTTCTTTGATATTTATAGAACGCGGAAAGAAAATTAGGGTTTTGCACTTTTTTCCAGAAAAGTCCTCTTCTTCTGTTTATTTCCTTCCTTATTTGATCGGCATTTTATATCTTTCTCTTTCTTCCTTTTCTGCTAACCACGTGCTCTTGCCAATCCCCAGTCTCTAGCTTTTATTTGTTGGAGGAGTTGTTATTCGCATATAACCTGGGTCTGGATCACTAAATCTTGCTTCGTATTTGGATGAGGATGAATCTTCGCTGTTCTTATCTTTTGACTCTGCCGCATACCAGTCAACTAGTGTTGGATGTAAGTCGACTGCACCGAGACATCTGTGGCTTCATGATTCATCAGTCAAGTCGACTGATATTGGAGAAGTGGACTGTGCCGAGCCCCATCAATCTCTCTGTCCGGTCGACTGGTGAAGAGCCAGTCGACTGTTGCTCTGCAGTTCCCTGTATATCATCCTCTCAGTCTGTATTAGTCTAGAATCTGCTTCGTTTTGCTGCTTTTGGTTGTTTCCTGTGGAAAAGAGAAAAGAAGAGTAAAATAACACATAAAGAGCATTTCAATGTCTAATTGCACTAAGATTATTGCTCCTAAATGTGAATATTATTGGTTCCATCAACCACCGCTTCCTCCGCAATGCTAGATTGTCGGTCAGAGGACCGCTGCTCTCAGGAGAGGTCAGGCTTTCAACATGACTGCTGCTGATGCTGAGTCAGCTGAGGGTGTGGTTGCAGGTATCTTTTGTTTTTATTGTTTTGTTGTTTTATTGTCTTTCCTTTGCTTCTTTTCTTTTCTCTGGCTTTTGTTCTCCCATTTTATCTTTCTGCATTTTGTTTTTCCTCCTCCCTGTTCAACCATTCTTTTCTTGTCTTTGTTGATTTTTGTCTCAGGTGTTGTCCTTGTTTGCTCTTTCCCTGCTCATGTTCTTTTTTATTTTGGGGAAATCCATTCTTTTGTCTCCTCTCGATTTGTCGCTCGCCATCAGTTGGAGTGCAGTAACATGTCAAAGGCTTGGAGCATTGTGACAGGTGGTGGAGTTTTTATTTGTTCTCGGGAGTGCAGTAGTGTCCCGTAATTGTTGGTAGCGCAGATTTCAAAGCCAATCTGATTGTAATTGGGAATTCAGGATTTAACGTTATTCTGGGTATGGATTGGTTGGGTGAAACCCATGCCATTATTGATTGCCTTACCAAGAAAGTTGTGTTCCGGATTTCAGATCGCGCAATATTTGATTTCCATGCCGAGGAGTCTTCCCTTGGCCGAGCTGCAGTTGATCAGGAGGTTTGTGCAATGGAGTTGCATTCAGGCTGTAAGGCTGCGCCTCTAGTAGTTCGGAATTTCTTGGATGTCTTTCCAGAGGAGTTGCCTGGCTTACCCCCTGATAGGGATGTAGAGTTCGGTATTGAAGTTCAGCCAGGTACGGCACCTATATCGAAGAGTCCCTACAGGATGGCACCGATTGAGTTGGCAGAGCTTAAGGTGCATATTCAGGAGTTACTTGATTTGGGTTTCATCAGACCTAGTGTTTCTCCTTGGGGTGCTCCAGTCCTTTTTATCAACAAGAAGAATGGTAGCGTCGACTGTATGTGGATTATCGAGAACTGAACAGTGTTACTGTGAAGAATCGGTATCCGTTGCCCAGGATCGATGATTTGTTTGACCAGTTGAGTGGGGCTGCTGTTTTCTCGAAGTTGGATCTTCGTTCTGGGTATCATCAAGTCAAAGTGAAGGCAAATGATGTGCAGAAGACTACTTTCAGGACCATATATGGCCACTATGAATATCTTGTGATGCCGTTCGGAGTTACGAACGCGCCTGCTATATTCACCAGTCTTATGAACCAGGTCATCTCTCAGTTCTTGGATAGATTTGTGGTGGTCTTCATTGATGATATTTTGGTGTATTCTCAAAATCGGGAAGATCATGCTGAGCATCTTAGAGTGGTTCTGCGGACTTTGAGAGAGAATCAGCTTTATGGGAAACTCAGCAAGTACGAGTTTTGGCTCGACAGGGTTTCATTCTTTGGGCACATTATCTCAGGCGATCATATTTCTGTGGATCCTGCCAAGGTTGAGGCTGTGAAGGATTGGTCTGTTCCCAAGTCAGTTTCTGTAGTCAGGAGTTTTCTCGGTTTAGCTGGCTATTATCAGAAATTCGTCCAAGAATTTTCGAAGATAGCAGGACCGTTGACTAAGTTGACTGGGAAGGATCTGAAGTTCTGTTGGTCTGATGAGTGTGGTGTGGCTTTTGTTGAGTTGAAGAACAGATTAACGTCAGCGCCTGTGTTGACTATTCCCGATGGTTCAGGTTGATTTGTAATTCACTGTGATGCTTCTGGTAAGGGTCTTCGGGCAGTTTTGATTTAGAAGGGTAGAGTCGTTGCGTATGCATCGAGGCAGCTGAGGCCGCATGAGAAGAACTATCCAACTCATGACTTGGAGTTAGCGGTAGTGATTTATGCTTTGAAGCTGTGGAGACATTATTTACTTAGGGACCGAGTGGAGATCTTTACAGACCACAAAAGTCTCAAGTACGTCTTCACACAGAAGGAGTTAAACATGAGGCAAAGGTGTTGGTTAGAGCTTATGGCCGATTATGACATCAGTTTGCAATACCACCCTGGTAAAGTAAACTTGGTGCCAGATGCTTTGAACAGGATACCGGCAGTTATGTTCTTGATTCAGCAGAGGAATCTGATTGAGCAGATGAGGAGGTTGGAGTTGGAGGTTTTGTTGCCGAGTTCCGATCGGAGTTGTTTTGTGCTCTAGCTGCAGTCGTCGCATATTGATCAGATTAAGGAGGCACAGGCTGGTGATGCACAGCCGCAGAGCTTTCGAGTTAAGGTTGAGTCTGGGTCCAGGACGGACATGGTTATTCATGATGATGGATCGCTTCGTTTTGGGTCTAGGTTATGTGTCCCGATAGGTGAAGTTCGTCAGCAGTTGCTTGAGGAAGCCCATCAGTCATCCTATTCTATCCATCCCGGCGGTACTAAGATGCATCGGAATTTGAAGCTTCATTTCTAGTGGCATGGTATGAAGGGAGCTGTAGCTCGGTTCGTTGCTCAGTGTTTGATCTGTCAGCTGGTTAAGGCAGAGCATCAGAAAACTGCTGGACTTCTTCAACCGCTTCCTATTCCAGAGTGGAAGTGGGAATATATCACTATGGATTTTGTGACCGCTTTGCCAAGGAGTCCTAAGGGTCATAATGCCATTTGGGTGATTGTCGACCATTTGATGAAGAGTGCTCACTTCATTCCTTTTCTTGTCGGGCAGTCTACTGAGAGCCTTGCTGAGAGGTATATGCAAGAGATTGTTAGACTTCATGGGGTTCTAGTCAGTATTGTATCCGACAGGGATACGAGATTCAGATCTCAGTTCTGGGAGAGTCTTCAGAACAGTTTGGGGAGCAAATTAAAGTACAGTACAGCTTTTCATCCCCAGACTGATGGACAGTCAGAGAGGACTATTCAGATTCTTGAGGACAGGTTGAGGTCCTGTATGCTTCAGTTTGGTGGATCATGGGAGGACCATTTGCATCTCGCAGAGTTCTCGTACAATAACAGCTTTCAAACCAATATTAAAGCTGCTCCGTTCGAGGTGCTCTTTAGGCGGAAGTGCAGATCACCAGTTTGCTGGGATGACATTGGTGAGAGGAAGTTGTTGGGTACAGAATTGATCACCAGGACAGTTGATGTTGTGGTTAAGATCAGGAAGTATTTGCAGGCAGCTCAAGATAGGCAACGGCGATGGGCTGATGTCCATCGGAGAGCATTGGAGTTTGGTGTTAGTGACCATGTTTTTCTAAAGGTATCACCGTGGTGCGGTGTCATTCGGTTCGATGGTGGGGGCAAGCTTAGCCCTAGGTTTATTGGACCGTTTGAGATTTTGGAGTGAGTAGGCAAGGTGGCCTATCGTCTTGCTTTGCCGCCAGCGTTATCAGGAGTGCACGATGTTTTCCATGTCTCACAACTTAAGAGATATATCCGATATGAAAGCCATGTGATCGACTATTCTGAGTTGACCGTTCGGCCGGATTTGACTTGTGAGATTCCGCCAGTTGCTATTGTGGATCGGCGAGAGAAAATACTTAAGAACAAGTTTATCAAGTTGGTTCGTGTTGCTTGGAATCCTCACTCGTCCGATGAGTCGACTTGGGAGCTGGAGGAGGAGATTCGACAAATGTTTCCTCATTTGTTTGAGTAGTTTTTGTTTTGTTCTTTTTTGTTGTTTTGGGGTTACCCTATGTATCTTCTTGTTTGAATTTCGAGAACGAAATTCTTCTTGTTAGGTGGGTAGGATTGTAACCCCTGTTTTTCATTTTGTGTATTTTTGAGTGTATTTTTCGTTTTGGTGTATTTTCTCTCTTTGTATTCCTCTTGTATTTCTTTGGACTATATATTGGATTTTTGGTTTCAATATATTTTCATTTATTATATTGTCTTCTTTTTATTGGAGTTCTTGTTTCGTTGTCCGTCTTTGGTTCGTTCTATTGTTCGGGCCATTATTTTGATTTCCTACATTTGTTCTTTTTTTATTGTTCATGTCCTATTCTGATCCCATTAGTGAACCCATACCTATTGTATATAATCCTATTCACTTATGTACCCAACCTATTACAACTCCTAAACCATTTATCTTAACCATACCCAATTTCCCTAATCCCATTCAATTTAAACCCATTATACATTTACCCTAAAACCATATCCCCCTACTCTGTTACCCAAACCCGACCCGCACTCCCCTTGCTCTGTTCCGCCGTCACCAACTGCGCACCCCTACTTCTCACCCTAATATATATATCCCCTATATATTTTAAAACCCATGCAGCCTTAGTTTCCCATCCCTTCTGCTGCCTCCTATCTCCTAAACCCTCTCCCATCCTGCTCTCTCCCCATCCCGTGTCCTCTCTCTTTGTCCTCGTCTCTCACTTTCTGCTCTGTTCGGCGTGCCAGCGACAAACAGGTCGACGCCGCTCTCCGGCTCTGTCTCTGTTTGGTCTTGGTCGGTGCCAGACAGCAGAGCAACAACAGCCCCCTCGACCGTCTTCGCATTCTCGTGCTCTTTCGTGCTCTCTTGTGTTCACTATTGTGTTCATCGAGGTTGTGCGTGCTCGCTTGTGCTTTGGGTTTGTACTTCGCTCGTTGATTCGTGGTTTTCGTTTGTCTGATCGTTGAGTTCGTTGGCCGGGAATCCGTTCCTGTTATTCTTGGTTTTCTTCGGTTTCGTCTTTGGTTAAGGCAAGTAACTTGTACTCAATTCCTTTCTATGATACAAGTCATAAATTCCACTTGTAGTATAGTTGGGTTCTAGAGACAACTCGTGTGTGATGTATCCTTGATGAGTGTTGTCTCTATAGTGCTATTGACCATAGTTGTCTCACGACACAAAATTTGACATGAAACAACTTAGGTTTTGACCGTTTTTGATGTGATTTTAATTGTGAGATAATTAGGAGAATTGTGTGTTTGTTTGGATCCATGTGATATACTTGTTGTGGACATGTCGTATACCCTATTTCATGATGTTTGGATACTTAGTAGACCTTATAACATGTTTGGTTGTATTTGGAACGAGTTTCGTATGTTGTTTGTTGATTTGTTGTTAAAAGAAAAATCTGTATTTTGTCGAGGATCAGTTTTGATTGGTATTTTAGACCATATTAAGGTCAGTATCTTAATTTCAGTATTTAGAGAAATCTGTCTTCTTTCCAAACTTTCTGACTTGATCGATTTCGTTTTCGTATGCGTGAGATATGATTGTTTTACAACAGAGGTGTATTTCATTTCCAGATTTCGTTTCTTGATGATTTTGATAAATAAACTATTTTGATACTAGTCCTAAACATATTATTTTGATATGATATTTTGGTCAGTATTTCCATATCTATTTACGGATTACCCAGAATTTTGGTGGATTTTATTGATGTGTTTTATATACCGTCTCATGCTTGTTTATAAAAACTATACTTGGTGGATTTTGCTCATTGTTCTGTAAAGAAGTATATTTTCACCCAAGTTTCTTTTCATGTATGAAAAATATTTATGAAATATGAAAGTTAGCTTATTTTGTCTATTTTCTTCTCCCTTTGGCGGATTTGGATTTCGTTTCACGATTTGCGAGATATTACAATTTTCGCACAGCAGTGTTGGAAATTCCAGATTTGCCAAACTATCATTTCTTGATGTTTTCTAATTTTTGTTGACTGAACTAATCATACTGGAAAATTATGAAACTTTATATTCTGATACTAGACATATAGAGGAATTCCCCAGATTTTTCCTGGATTTATTTAAGGTGTTTTGATGCTGTTTTCCTGACTTTGAATTCGATTTACTGATTTCTGGTTGAACCTATTTTCTGGATTCAAATCAGTTTTGAGTTATGTTTTTGTGAATTACTATATGACTTATATTCGCTGGATTCGGTTGGGAGTCTATTTTCTAGAAGTTTCAAAGGATTCAGGTTTGCATATTTTTATCACCGGGAATCTCAGTTTTACTGCATTATGGTCTTTGCTGTCCTGAATTGGAAATTTGGTTATTCTATCCTTTTATGTGTTTATCTTGCAACTTGAACTTGTTACATGATCATGCAATGTTATTCTTGATATGTTTTGCACACAAATATACTTGTTTGACATTAATAATAAATAACCAAGCCGGGGTTTAAGGGAAAAATTTAATAGTGGATAATTCAGAAATGTGTACTCGGAAGGGGATCCACTGATCCTACGTGATTACTTGATACATGATACTTGACACGTGATTACTTGACACTTGCATGCAAGACACGTTACTTGTCACTTGCACAACTTGACACTTGATACATGATACATGATACATGATACTTGGAGCTTGGAGCTCGATACTTGATACTTGTCCCTGAGTACACTGCCCTCTATGGTTCACTATGAAATCTAAAGCGAAACTTTTTGTTGTAGCAACCATGTAGTTAAAACCGGGATGCATGAAGTGCTACCTAGATAGTAATAATTGCAAAACTTGATACATAGTACTTGAACATGATACATGCTTACTTGATACTTGACTACATGATACATGAGACTTGTTTACATGAGACTTGATGCATGACACTTGCTACATGATTACTTGATTCTTGAAACTTGTTGCTTGTTTACATGATACTTGTTCACTTGACACTTGATACATGCTACTTGTACTTGTTCACCTTACCATGCTAGTTGTTATACATTATCATCATACTTATTCCATGTTATTAGTTAGTTTTTCCCATGTACATGTATCCTGCATTACAACTATTTTCTTTTGTCTATCCCTACAATTGTTAAATTGCAAATCCTCCTGAACTGTCTTTCAACGGGTTGGGACCCGTTCTCGGTTGAACAGATCCGTTCATGGGTTATTGGGTCCTAGAGAAGAGACCCAGTTTCCATTTCAGACCCGTCTGTAGGTGAAATTACTGTTTTGCCCCTGTGAACTTTAAGATTTGTGCCCAATTTGAATGGTTCCGATTTAACCCCATTTTTAGCCATATCAATATCCATACCTGATCTTAAAAATATTAAGGAGGCCCTGCAAGACAATGATAGGATCATTGCCATGCAAGAAGAACTTAATCAATTTGAAAGAAATCAAGTATGGAGACTTATTCCTAGACCCCATAGTAGAACCATTCTTGGAGCAAAATGGGTGTTTAGAAACAAGTTAGAAGAATCTGGTATTATTGTTAGAAATAAGGCTCGTTTTGTTGCTCAAGGTTATAACCAATTGCTAAAGGTTGTAACCAACGAGAAGGGGTAGATTTTGATGAGACTTTTGCTCATGTTGTACGGCTTAAACCCATTCGCATTTTGCTAGTTTTTGCATCCTACATGAATTTTACATTTTTTTTTCAAATGGATGTTAAAAGTGAATTGTTTTATTTTTGAAAAAGCTTATGTTGAACAACCACCATGTTTCACTAACCTGACACACCCAAATCATGTATTTCTTCTTGATAAAGCGCTATATGGTTTGAAGTAAGTTCCTCGTGCTTGGTATGAGAGACTAAGCTCGTTTCTTATTCACATAAGTTTCTCCAAAGGAAAGTAGACACTACACTATTTATCAAACATCACTGCAAAGATATTTTGATTGTTCTGATTTACGTTGATGATATTATCTTTGGTTCTACTAATGAAAATCTATGCAAGGACTTTTCTAAGCAACTGCAGGACGAAATTGAGATGAGTATGATGGTGAATTAAACTACTTTCTTTGTCTTCAAGTACAACAACAAAAGGATGGTATCTACATTAATTAATCTAAGTATGCCAAAGAACTTTTCAGAAAGTTTGGACTAGAAACTCCAATGCATACAAAATGCCCATGGCAACCACTACTAAACTCTCCAAAGACGAATCTCGTAAAAACATCGATATCTATACCTATCGTGGTATGATAGGTAGTCTACTTTATATTACTACATCTCTTCCCGATATTATGTTCAATGTTTGTTTATGGGCTCGTTTTCAATCGTGTCCAAGAAAATCACATTTGGTTGTTGTTAAGCGTATCATTCGATATCTTAAAGGTCCTTCAAACGTGGGTCTCTGAGATAGAATTGTTTTTTCTTGTAGGATATTCCGATGCTAACTATGCCGAAAACCTCACTAATAGAAAAAGCATGAGTGGTATACGTCACTTCTTGGAAAATTGCCTCGTCTCATGGGCATAAAAACAATTCGGTCACTTTGTCCACTACTGAAGCCTAATATATAGCTACCGGGTCTTACTGTGCACATGTGTTATGGATGAAACATACATTAGATGACTATAAGATTTTTCTCGATCATATCCCCATTAAATGTGATAATACTAGCACTGTTCACATGACAAAAAACTCTGATCAATACACTCGCACAAAGCGTATAGAAATTCAACATCATTTCATTAAAGACCACTTTCAAAAAAGGGATATTGTTCTTGACTATGCTTCAACAGATTTACAATTGACTGATATTTTCACAAAACCATTAGATGGAAACCGTTTTCATTATTTAAGAGGAGAATTAAACGTTATTGATATTTCTGCCTGACTCTTTTGCTAAATATCTTTATGTATGTGTTTGTACATTTTCTTTACACAAAATTTACCAGAGAGATGTACGGTCGACTGCACAGTTGACCTTTACCTTTCACTCTCCACCTAGCCAATGCATCTCACACACCCGAAAGAAGTATGGTCGTCAACCATTTCACATATTGTCTATTTATCTAACAGGCTCTCACTCACCCAAAGGAGGTACGGTCAACTGCATTGTAGACCGTCTTACATACTGTCTATTTATCAAACATGCTCTCACCCAACAGATAGAGGATCGGTCGACTGCACAGTCGATCTATGCTTGGTCTCCCCACATACCCTGCTTTCTTCTCTCTTTATCTGATGTGTGGGGCCTTTCTTTTATTATACATGCCTTCTCTCCTTCTTCCTTCCTCTTCACGCCCGAACCCTAGCCCCCTCCCCTTAAACCCATCTTCACAAACTCAAATTTCTCTCTAAAATTTTTCAAATTTTCTTTGGATCTCTCCTACAATTGTTGCTATCATCGTCCAGGGCTTCGTGACATCCCGCTGGAATCCCAACTTTATCTTCTGCCACATCCAAATCCTCTAAATCTAAGAGTAAGCAACCAACCTCTTCCTCCAAATATCTCTTTGTTGAAGGCATTGCCTTTTAGGAACCAACAATGTGTTGATCTCTACTTTAAAACCTTAGCCTCTATAGTCGTTGTTCCTAGTCGATCTATCAATCTAGGAGATCTTGGTGGACAGTATGGGGTCTTGGTTCATATTCTGTGATCCTTTGAATGAGAAATGTATTTAAGTACCCCTAGTATCCATTCTGAATCTCTCACCCACCAATTCTATGCCAACCTTGTAAGGATTAAAGATAATGACCCCACCCTCTCCTCCGTTAAACTTGGGAAACTCGTCTAACCTACACCAACCTATCTCTGATCTAGAATTTCTATTCCCGAAGGAGAATTCGATGTCTACTCTCTTGACTTTAACTTCCTCGAATACAAACCCGGGCATGAAAATAACACAGTTTATACCATGCTTCTTCAACATCTTGCTCGATCACTTGCTAAACCCAAACCCACTGATTTTATCGATACTGCTCACGTCCTAAATAAAATTGTTAACGCCAATATTTGGCCTATGGGCAACGAAAAAACCGAGATCTGCATTAAACAATCATTTGTTCTTTTCTTTATTCTTGGCCAATATAAATTTGATCTAGCCACTTTTATCATCTGAACCATAAATTTTACCACTTCCCAGAATCACGCTCTCCTGTTTAGCACCCTCATTTACAATTTAGCTATCGATTCTGGCATTTCCATTAGTACACTCATCCTAAGCAAACCTAATAAACCTATCCTCTCGTCTCAATTGGGAATTGACGTGCCTTTGACCAAAGATTCTCTCCAACGGGTGCTCGTTCCTCCGAACTGCAGCCTCCATCTTCCTCCGGTTTTATGACATGTTAACAATTTAATGTTCATCAGATGCAAATGTTTGGCTATTACATCAATACCATCAAATTCTCGCAAAACAAAGACGATTGGGCACTGCTTCCCCTTCCTCCCCCAACTAGCACTGAAGAAGAAGATGAGGATGATGACGATGACGATGACGATGATGAGAACTAATTTCCATTTTGTTGTGTCCAAAAAGAGGGAGAAAGCTTAGACTAGAATTTAATATCTTGTTGTTTTATTATGAATTATGTATTTTGTAATAAAAAAAAATCTCAATCTATGATATCATGAAAGGATATTTCCCTAGTAAATCCAATAATGATTATGCTATCCTGCCTATTTCAAGCTTGCAATGGCTATGCTACATTTTTTTTTTCAACTTGTATGTCCATATTTTGTACATGTGTTGTTTTTACATATAAGTTGCATCATGATCATACAAGGTGTTAATGTTCATGTATTAAGGGGGAGCATCGGATTGAGGGGAAGTATTTGCTTTTAAATTCTAAACGTATTTTTTGCCCACACCAAAAGGGGAAGATTATTGACCGTAAGTTTGGTGTGTATAGAACGTACTATTGAGACTAATATTTTCAGTTAAGTTATGTACAATTTTGATAGGGATTCGAAATTCACATAAAGGTTCATAAGATATTTAGAATGAACTTAAAAGGAAAGTATAAAAAAGATTGAAGAAAATCCAAAAAAAACTTTCACACAAGAAACATGTGCTCAATTCCTCAAGCCAGCAAGACTCAGTTTATTTGTTTCTATTAATGTGAGGAATTATTATGTAAAGAATCGTTGATTGAATAATTAGTTATGGAAAGAATATAAAATAAATTCACCAAATAAATGTATTTGGTAGATAACGGTCGACCGCACAAAAAATAATTGACTGTATAAGACAGTCGACCGCACATATAGTGCAAATTTTGATGCAGTCGACTGTCAACCCCTTTGACTTCGGTTGAAGAATTTGACAGTCGACTGCTCACAACTGCAGTCGACCGTAACCTACACAAAACATGTATGACATTTCTTTTCCATTGTTTTGGAAAGAAATTATTCTTCACCCTATAAATTGAAGTGAATTCACTTAGTGTTATTGATCTCTTTCAAATATTATTACTCTGAACTTAATATTCATTCAATAATCTGAGAGCGTGCACTTTTATTATTTTCTTGGTCAAGATCGATATAAATCTTGCTTGTTTTTCCTTTCTTTTTACTTCGATGGTTTTACGAGACTTATTCATAGGAGTCCTGTGGGTGTAATAAGACTCTCGGCCTAAATTCTGAGAACTCACTGTACAGGATTTTGAGTAAATTGAAACACTTGCGGCAAAAAATTGCTACAAGTAGTAGGCATCGTAAATGGATCAAGTAATGATTGTAAGATATTTGCTATTGGCTTATTATTTTTAGCAAATTCAAGTACTATCTACTCCGATCATTTGTTCATGGTTTCTAAATTAGAAAAGGAGGAGAAAAAAATATTGGAAGAATTAAGTTCTCCTTTTCATGTCAAGCTTTGAGAATAAATTTAATATTTTGATAAAATATAACAATTTGAAAATTTAATGATAGGAACAAGCTTTTATGGACAATGCATGTGTCATCACTAATAATCTGGGGACAAAAGAGGGGAAGTTGTGTCAGGTTCTTCGTCAATATAAATCATACTCCCTCCGTTTCACTTTAAGTGATATTCAGGAGTTTTGCACACAGATTAAGGAATGATGAGATAAACAATTGTTTCCCTTTACACCCTTATTAATAAGTCTCCATGATTTAATTACTAATTCTCTTTCCAATACAAATTATGATTTCAAGAAATTGTAATTAATGTTTTCTCAAGTTCAAGACATTCTTTTTACACCAACTCTTTGAGATGGTGAGTTGGCATTAGTTTTTTAGAGAAAATAAAATCTAGAAAGTTGAAAGCACAATTTTCTAAGAATGTTTGATAGGATTAAGATGAGTAATTAAGATAAAATATCAACATAAATAAGGGCTTTCTTGGAAAAAAATGTAAAAAAAATTAGATAATATCACTTAAAGTGAAACAAGAAAAAACTCCCTAAATATCACTTAAAGTGAAACGGAGGGAGTAATAAAGAATGTTTTCTATAAAATGCTCATAAAATACAATGTATTTTGTGTGCAACTAGGAAATATAATTTTGTGTGTCAAAAATTAAATGAAGACAAATTGAGAAATAATATATATATATATATATATATATATATATATATATATATATATATATATATATATATATATATATATATAGAAATATAATTTTGTGTGACACACAAATTATATTCCTAGATATATATATATATATATATATAAATATATTCCTAGATATATATATATATATATATATATATATATATATATATATATATATATATATATATATATATATATATATATCTACTACTATAATGGGAGAAGGCGTTAATATAATTTGTCCATATCCCAACCCGTGCAACGCACATGCATAACTATTATAAAAGAGGTCTTAGGTTCAAACCTATACTCCGTCTGAATTTTTACTTTAAAAAACTATATTTATTAAACTATGCATCGCACGTGTAAATTACTAGTATATATATAAGGAAAAAGGGGTATGAGCAACTTGCTTATTTGGTAAATAAGCAATTGATGATGCGGCATGCATGTGAATTGAAAAATCCTTATAAAGAGGTTAGTTGTCTAATGTATCACATGCATGGCACATAATCAATTAATTGCTCATTTACTAAATATATATATCTTGCTCATTTAGTAAATGAGAAATTGATTATGTGGCATGCATGTGATACATTGGACAACTAACCACTTTTATAAGGATTTTACAATCACATGCATGTCACATCATCAATTGCTTATTTACTAAATGAGCAAGTTGCTCATATCCTTTTTTCCCTATATATATACATGAGTAAAAGGGATATGAGCAACTTGCTCATTTAGTAAATGAGCATTTGATGATGTGGCATGCATGTGATACATTGGACAACTAACCACTTTTAGAATTTTACAATCACATGCATGCCACCTCATCAATTGCTCATTTACTAAATGAGCAAGTTGCTCATACCCCTTTTTCCCATAGATATATCTATATAATAAAACACAAAGAAAGCTATCAAGTGGCTCTCCTTCAATTCCCCCAAAAATCAAAGGCCCAGATCTAACCTTACAAAACATATTTTCCCTCCAAAAGTTCCCCCCAAAACTCAAATTCAAATCCCCCACCCAAAACAACTCCTATATTTTTTTATTTCTCTCTCTCTCTCTCTCCATCCCTATTATATTCAAATGATTAAGAAAATAAAAATTTTAAAAATTTTATAAAATAAAAAAACTAAAAAAATTTAAAATTTAAAAACTTAAAAATAATTCAAAAAAATAATATAATATGTTTTTTGCTTTATGTTTCCTACTTCAATTAATTTGCTGGACCTCCAAAACTATTTTATATGACCAAACAAGGTGCACCGTTTCGAAGACGTGTCATAGGCACGTATCAACGAGCAAACCTAGTATATATATAATATCTAATAATCTAATCTAATCTCTAATCTCTAATATTATAACTGGAAAAGGCCTTAGTGTCATTTGTAAATCTACCAACGCGTGCATTGTACGTGCATAACTAATATGAAGGAGGTCTCAGGTTCGAGTCCTCACTATGCCAGATTTATAACTTTATTTTTTTTTTAAAATATATTAAATATTCATCACACATGTAAATTATTATCTATCTATAATATAATATATGATAACTATTATAATGGAAGAGTTGGAGTTTTAAATCTACCTACTTACGTGCAACTCCAACTCTCCCATTATAGTCTTCACATTTACTTAAAAATATATAATCATATTTATTAAGACATGCATCGCACGTGTAAATCAGAGTTTTTACTTTATTTTTTAAAAAAAATTAATACGTGTGCCGCACGTGTATATTACTAGTAATATTATAATGGGAGAAGGTCTTAGTGTCAATTGTAAATCTACCACAATGTGCAACGCACGTACATAACTAATATCAATGAGGTTTCAGATTTTAGTCCTCCCTGCATCAGAATTTTTATTTTTATTTTTTAAAATTATTAAAACATGCATCGCACGTGTAAATTACTAGTACATATATCGTTAAGCTATTATGAGATGGTGAGAACAACTCCTTATCGTGAGCAAGAGATCTGAGCCCTCTGATCACGATTCGATGGCCAAGATGAGCTCCGCCTAAATTCAGATCGTGATGAGGACAGTTTGGGGATTTAACACCTCATCTCTTCATTTATTTCCTTTCTACTCTCACCGAACTCCAAATATAGGGGTGGATGCACGTTGGGCCCAGGATGAGCGCTCACCCTGGGTTTTTGCAAAATGGGGAAGACCTCGATATCTATACAATTATTTTATATATGTCAATATAATTTTTTTAAACAAATTAGAGACTTGATTTCTTAGTTAGGTAGTTCAGGCTTCATTATAAGAGAACCGGGTCCGGGGCTTGATGTAGTAACTGATTGTTGTTAATATAAATTAGTTTTAGATTGTGAATAATCTTTCATTAATGTCTTTAATAAAGTTATACTATATATTTTTAAAATTTTGAATATCTAATTTATGTTTGAGAAAGACCATTTTCATACTGCAAATTTCTAATTGAATTTAATCTCATTATTTATGTTTTTAATAATATTTTTATATTTATCTTTACAAATTAAATGAGTATCGAATTTTAAAAGTATGAGTTTTTTGTCTTCTTCTCATTAGGCGTGTAACTTAACTTGTACATATTATGCAAATATTTACTCAACCATATGTTAGAATTAGTAAATCTCTTCACCAAATGTCTCGTAGTTAAATAATTGATGGTTCGATATAATTAACAAATGTTAAGAGTAAAAACTCCTGTTGAACATGAAATATATACACAATATTTTATGATAAATAAACATAAAATTTTTTAAAAAACTATTTACTTATGTCCACCTGACTAAAAATCCTGCATCCACACCACTGTATATACGTACTATGAAAATTTTGAATTTTTTCCCAAACTGCCCCACTTTTTGAAAGTTTTTTCCAAACTGCCCTACTTTTTTTTTTAATTCCCAAACCATCCTACTCGGTCTTTGAAAGACCAAGTGTAGTTAAAACTCACGCGGTCTTTCAAAGACCGAGTCTTACTCTTCAATTTTTCGAAGTGTAAGATTCGGTCTTTGAAAGACCACGTGAGTTTTAACTAGACGCGGTCTTTCAAAGACCGTACAGTCATTTTGGTAAATACTTTCGAAAGTGGGTCAGTTTGGTAAATACTTTCGAAAATTGGGTCATTTTGCTCCGAAAGATACTTTCAAAAAGATGAGAAGTTTACCTGAGCTTTTCTGTGGGAGAAACACCCAGATCAATGTTACATACGGGGCAGCAGTCCACCTCCTCGTCATTTAGTTTCTCAAAAATACACTTCTTACAAACTGTCAACAAACAGAAAATCAGTAATTTCATTGACTGTATATTGACTTTTCCAGTCCAAGCCTTTGTGCATCGCTAAATATAAATTTCCCACTAATAAACTGAATGTGGGATATAATTGGAAACTGAAATATTTCTTATAGTTCAACTCATCCATTGAGTGCAAAATAACCATTTAACATTTACCAACTCACAAAATAATAATAATAATAATAATAATAATAATAATAATAATAATAATAAATAAATAAATAAATAAATAAATACATTAAAATTCTAGAATAACGATTACAATAGAAACAGATGCATATACATGTCCATATAGTTACTTATAAAGGAGGTGCCTGGAACTGATAGTTACATTCGAAGATAATTGGTGTTCGTATTTTCTACACTATAAACATATATCGAGGAGACTCAACCAAAACATAACACCATTGTCAACTGATATGGCTGAAAATGGGGTTAAATCGGAACCGTCCAGATGGATCACGAATCTTGAGGCACAGGGGTAGAGCGGTAATTTCACCTTCTGACGGGTCTGAAGCGGGTACTGGTTATCTTCCCCGAAAATCCACTTACCCACGAACGGATCCACCTTAATCGGGTACGGGTTTCAACCCGCAGCAAACCCAGCTCAGAAGGGATAGAATTAGGGTTCCTGATTCATATTAATCAACGGCCCTGATTCGTGCCTATCCTTTCACCGGGATTTGGGATTAAATTCTTTATCTGATTACAGGGAATATACCTTATCAGATTACATTCCTAATCTGTTCACAGGAAGGATATTCCATATCAGATCACAAGGATTACATTCCTAATCCGTTCCCTAAGGCGCCTATAAATACCCCCCGCCCATCTCCATTAAGAGGTAATCAATCTTTCACCAGTTTTCGCGCTCTTTCATAGTCTGCCAGATTACTGACTTGAGCGTCGGAGGGTGCGTCGCCGGGAACAACCCCGGTGTCTCGCACTTTTTGCAGGTGCACGGCGGGAACGACGATCGAGGCCCGACGGGACAGGTACACAGGTTTTTCTATTCAGTTTCCCCAAGAATCCACAAGTTCTATCTGTGTGCCCCCACACCAAAATTAGCGGCAACAGATTGGCGCCGTCTGTGGGAAACTAACGAATAGAGACCTTTCCTCCTCCCGGTAAACAGGTTTTCTCCAGCCATGCCGCCTCGCAAAGTTAGGTCCAGAGGCTCCAACCGAGCGCCCAACCCTGACCAGCAAGAAGTCCTTCCTGATCCCGCTCAGCAACAAGGGCAACTCCCCCCTACCATGGAAGAGCCGCTCCAACGGAACCCTCCACCTCCTGATCCAAAGGGTCCTAACCCCCAGAAACAGCCTCTTCACCACGAGAACCTCTCCATCCACAACGCCTCCAGTGCCTCCATGGCCTCCCATCATCCCCGAGCCTCTGGTCGCCACAATGCTCCTCCCAAACGCCCGGAAGATGATGACCTTCGTCGCCATCTGGATGAAAAGCGGGCTCGGGGGGAAGCCTCCCGCCAGCAAGAGCGATCCCCCCGACACCGAGAGCACAGGAGGTCCCCCGTCCGAAGAGGGAGAAAGGACTCCCCCGATCACTACCGAAGGAGGCACTCTCCAGCAGGTCGGCAGCAGCCTAGGAGCAATGAGGCACCCATCACCCGTGCCGAGTTCCAACAATTCCAAGCAATGGTACAACAGGCCCTCAACCTCCGTCAGAACCCCAATGAGCCGAGGGCCCCATCCCCTCCTCCGGTTCGGAGCCCTCGCCAACGGTCCCCTTCTCCTCGACCCGCTCCTACCAATTCCAGGCGCACCCTAAGTCCTCGTCATTCTCGAAGCTACCATCGCCGCAGCCCTCGCTCCCCCTCATACGAAGACGAGTCCCATGGCTCGGCAGATCACCGTCGGAGAGATGACACCATGAACCGCCGTCTAAACGAGGTGGAAAAGCTCTTGGGACAGATAAACCGAGAAGAAGAGCTTAGGGGGAGGACCCTACGTCCTAGCCGACCCCTGTTCTCCTGGACCATAGTAGATGCCCCTGTTCCGTTCGGTTTCAAACCTCCCCAGTTCGAGAACTACACTGGGGAGACCGATCCAGTTGACCACATCGAAAGCTTTAAGACTTTGATGCTCCTCCATCAAGCTTCCGATGCCCTCCTCTGCAAAACATTCCCTGCAACTCTCAAAGGCCCAGCTCGAGAATGGTACTCTCGCCTTGCTCCGGCGTCGATATTCTCCTTCGAACAGTTCGAAACCTTGTTCATCACCCATTTCGTCAGCAGCCGAAGGGCCGAGAAGACCAGCATCTCACTATTGCACCTCCGCCAACAGAAGGGGGAGAAACTGAGGGACTACGTGAAGAGGTTCACAGCTGAAGCCAGAACCATCGCGTCCCTCGACCAATCCGTCGCTACCGCGGCGTTCCAATCCAATATCCTCAATTCCAACCTCCGCTCCTCCCTCGCCAAGAAACCGCCGCACGACTTTTCTGACCTCCTCCTCCGCACTGAAAAGTACATCCGAGCTGAAGAGGCCGAGGAACAGCCCAACTGGGAAGGAACCGCCTCCGGGTCTAAGAGGAAGGGAACGGAAGAAGAGGGAGCAAAGAAGTTCCAAAAGGATAATGCTGGCCAGCGCCGACCTCCCCCTAGATTTGAAAAGTTTACTCCCCTCACCACAAACATCTCCGCCATTTTCATGGAAGTCGAAAAAGAAGGGGTCTTACCTCCTGCTCCGAAGATGAACACCCCTGCTAAGAGAAGAGATAGAGAAAAATGGTGCCGCTATCACCGGGACCATGGGCACGACACCAACGATTGCCGTGCGCTAAGAAACGAGATTGAGGCCCTTATCCAGAGGGGGCAGTTGGCAAAATTCGTGAGAAAGGACCAAGCCGAGCTTCCTCCCCAGCCTCGGGGGGCTAACAAACGTCCGGAATGAGAAGAGATGCCAGAGTTTGAGGAAGAGCGGGTCCTCCACCTCATCCACGGGGGTCCAATGGGGGGCTCCTCGAACTCTTCTCGGAAAGCTTTTATTAGAGAAGTAAACTCAGTCCGAACCACCCCTCCTCCCAAAGGCCTCGGAGTGCCCGTCACCTTCTCTGACGAAGATCTCGAGGGTGTCCATACCCCTCATTGTGACGCACTCGTCATCAGCCTTCACATGGCCAATTTCAAAGTCGAGAGAATCTTAGTGGATAACGGTAGCTCCGTCAACATCCTCTTTCTCGATGCCTTCAAGGGGCTGAAGCTCTCCCGAGACAGACTCAAGCCCGCCGGCTACACGCTCCATGGGTTCACGGGAGTGCCAGTGACGATTGAAGGGGTAATCACCCTCGATGTCACGGCCGGCAAAACTCCTACTACCCGCACGGAGTCGATGGATTTCATGGTCGTAGATGTCCCAGCGGCCTACAACGTCATTTTGGGTCGGCCCGGCCTAGCCGCCCTTGAAGCCGTCCCTTCTGCCTATCATCTCAAAATGAAATTCCCCACTCGGGCTGGAGTGGGAGAAGTAAGGGGCAATCAGGAGCAGGCCCGCAAGTGTTATATGACTTCCACCCTCGGACCCGTCCTCTCCCTAGAAACACTCGAGATCCCCCAAGATGCTGCTCGGCCAACTTCCGAGCCGGTAGACGAGTTGGAAGAGGTACTCTTCTCGGAGTAGGAGCCGACCCGCAGGTTCTTTCTCAGCAAGACCCTCCCATCCGCACTATACGCGGATATTGTAAAATGCATCCGAGCCAACCAAGACCTCTTCGCATGGTCAGCTGCAGACATGCCCAGTATCTCCGAAGAACTCTTGGTCCACCGCCTCAGTGTTGATCCGGGGTCCAAACCGGTCCAGCAGAAGAGGCGCAAGTTTGCTCCCGAACGTCAGCTCACTATCAAAGAGGAGGTGGACAAATTGTTGAAGGCCCGGTTCATACAGGAAGTGAATTATCCTGAGTGGTTGTCAAACGTAGTAATGGTGAAAAAGTCCAACGGAACATGGAGAATCTGTATTGATTTCACTGACCTTAACAAGGCCTGCCCTAAAGACCCCTTTCCTCTGCCGAGCATCGACACTCTGATTGACGCAACCTCGGGACATGAGCTCCTCAGCTTCATGGACGCTTTCTCGGGTTACAATCAGATAAGGATGTTCCCCTCAGATATTCTGAAGACATCTTTTGTGACCGACCAAGGACTCTACTGCTACAGAGTCATGCCGTTCGGCCTAAAGAATGCAGGGGCAACATACCAGCGCCTCGTCAACAAGGTATTCCAGGCCCAGATTGGCCGAAACATGGAAGTGTACGTGGATGACATGCTTGTGAAAAGCATCCGAGGCATTGATCACGTGGCCGACCTCCAAGAAGCATTTGATGTTTTGAGAAAGCACAATATGAGACTCAACCCGAACAAGTGTGCGTTCGGCGTCTCATCAGGCAAGTTCCTCGGCTTCATGGTTAGCCAACGAGGAATAGAGGCAAATCCGGAGAAGATCAAGGCCATACTGGACATGGCCCCGCCTAGAAACGTCAAAGAAGTTCAGAGATTGACTGGTCGATTAGCCGCCATTGGGTGCTTTTTGTCGAAGTCTGGGGAGAAGTGCCTCCCGTTCTTCAAAGCCCTCAGGGGGGCTAAGGGATTCAAGTGGGGGCAGCAACAACAAGACTCCTTCGACCAGCTTAAGGCTTACCTCATCAATCCACCTCTTCTCAGCAAACCCATACCGGGTGAACCACTCTACCTCTATTTGGCAGCCTCCGAACAGACGCTTAGTGCGGTCTTAGTCAGAGAAGAAGAAAGAACTCAGAAGCCCATTTACTACGTCAGCAAAGTGCTCCGGGACGCCGAGCTCCGGTACCCGAAAATTGAGAAAATAGCCTACGCCCTGATAATGGCTGCGAGAAAGCTTCGGCCATACTTCCAGTCCCATTCGATGGTCGTTCTTACCGACCAGCCGCTGAAACAGATCCTTCACAAGCTAGAGACTTCCGGCCGCCTCATGAAGTGGTCGATCGAGCTGAGCCAACATGATATTACTTATCAGCCTCGGACCGCAATCAAGGCGCAGGCGCTGGCCGAATTCATAGTTGAAACAACTATCCCCGACTTCGAACAAACAATGAAGGGACCTCCTGTCTGGTCGGTATATGTCGATGGATCCTCTTGCAACGAGGGGAGCAGGGCGGGAGTCATCCTCGCGGGCCCAGACGACTTTGTCCTCCAATACTCCCTTCGGATAAACTTCAAAGCCTCGAACAACGAAGCCGAATACGAGGCACTCATAGCCGGCCTCGGGATGGCCCGAAACGCAGGGGCGCGACGCCTGCAGATCTTCAGCGACTCTCAGTTGGTCGTCAACCAGGTCCTCGGCGAATATGAAGCCCGCGATGACAGGATGGTAAAGTACTTGGCTAAAGTAAAGAGCCTCATGGCGCTCCTCGAGGAGGCCCTCATCCGAAGAATCCCCAGAGAAGAAAATGCCCAGGCCGACGCCCTGTCCAAATTAGCTTCCTCATCCCTTCAAGGCCTCGAACAAACTGTTCTGATAGAAGTCCTCCTCAAGCCAAGCATAGAGGACGAGGCTCTCAACTCCGTCGAAACACTGCCACTCCCCCTCGAAGACAATTGGATGAAGCCCCTCGTCGAATTTTTAAGAGACGGACTCCTTCCTCGGGATCCGAAGGAAGCCCGAAAGATAAGGACCCGAGCCGAGCGATACATATTGGTCGAAGGCGTTCTGTATAAGCGCTCCTTTACCCAGGTGGATGGTCGACCCTACCTAAGATGCCTCTCTCCCGGACAAGCCGACTACGCCCTGCAAGAGCTCCATGAGGGCATCGACGGAGCCCACTCCGGCTCCAGAGCCTTGGCGCGCAAAGTGTTAAACTACGGGTATTACTGGCCCACTCTCCTACGGAATGCCGAACAACACGTTCGGCAATGCACCTCCTGCCAGAAGTATTCCGACATCCGACGCCTTCCACAAGCACCACTCTCCTCCCTATCAAGTCCGATCCCCTTCGCAATGTGGGGGATGGATTTACTGGGGCCATTTCCACCGGCCCCCGGACAATTGAAGTTCCTAGTCGTGGTGGTCGACTATTTCTCGAAATGGATAGAGGCTGAGCCCCTGGCTACAATTACCGAACATAGAGTTGTTCAATTCTTCTGGAAAAACGTAATCTGCCGATTCGGTGTTCCTCGGGTCGTAGTTACAGATAACGGTACGCAGTTCGCTGGAGCTGCCTTCCGAGCCTTATGTGAAGACCTAGCCATACAACACCGCTTCTCCTCTGTCTCTCATCCCCAGTCAAATGGCCAAGCCGAGAATGCTAACCGACAGATCCTCTCCGGCATCAAGAAGAGACTCGACAAGTGCTCCAAGGGATTGTGGGTCGATCAGCTGCCCAATGTGTTGTGGAACTACCGAACCACGAAGCGGACCCTGACAGGTGAGAGTCCGTTCAATCTCACCTATGGGTCCGAGGCCCTCATCCCACTAGAAGTTGGGATACCCTCTCCTCGTTTGATAGCTTTTGAAGAAGAACAGAATGCCAGGGAGCTCAGAACAAGCCTAGACTTGATAGACGAAATCCGGGAAAGAGCAGCCATACGGCAACAAAGTTACCGGAGAAGAATCGAACTCGCCTACAACAAACGGGTCCGCCCAACCGACCTGAAAGAAGGGGATCTGGTCCTCCGAAAATTGGCCATCTCGTTCCCCGGACAGAAAAGCAAACTGGCCCCAAATTGGGAGGGACCATACAAAGTCTCCAAAGTGATCCGCCCCGGTGCATACAAGCTAGAAGATCTTGAGGGCAGAGAAATTCCCAGGACTTCGAACGCCGACCATCTTTTGACATACCAAGAGAAGGCAGCCACGCCTATCTAAGTAACTCGAGATGTCGGACCACTCCTCTCCTGCTGCTAGTAATTTTTCCTTTGTTCTTTTTTCATTGTAATAACGGCTAGCAACTTTAGAAGCAGCCGACCATTAGATATTAATAAATAAAGTTTTCCATATTTTTGATACTATCGCATACCTCAGCCTTTAATTTTCTAACCACACGATGGTTCGGAGTCCAGCACTCGGCTCGACTCTTCCTCCTCGGCACGTCTATAGACGAGCCGGGGGTAGATCGCTGTTCGAAATTGCTCCTACAGCCGTTGAATGGATCGGAGTCCAACACTTGGCTCGACTTTGCTTCGCAAGTTCGCTCCTAAGCGGACTAGAAGTAACTCGCCATTCGAAACTGCTCCTGCATCCCTTAAACTACCCACACGATGGTTCGGAGTCCAGCACTCGGCTCGACTCTTCCCCCTCGGCACGTCTATAGACGAGCCGGGGGTAGATCGCCGTTCGAAATTGCTCCTGAAGCCGTTGAATGGATCGGAGTCCAACACTTGGCTCGACTTTGCTTCGCAAGTTCGCTCCTAAGCGGACTAGAAGTAGCTCGCCATTCGAAACTGCTCCTGCATCCCTTAAACTACCCACACGATGGTTCGGAGTCCAGCACTCGGCTCGACTCTCCCTCCTCGACACGTCTATAGACGAGCCGGGGGTAGATCGCCGTTCGAAACTGCCCCTGCAGCCGTTGAATGGATCGGAGTCCACCACTTGGCCCGGCTTTGCTTCGCAAGTTCGCTCCTAAGCGGAATAGAAGTAGCTCGCCATTCGAAACTGCTCCCGCATCCCCAAACTAAACTAATCTAACGATCGGATCTCTCCGACGACTTGACCCAATCTTTCCGACTCACCCTCGGTCGGGCCAGGATTAAGTACAAATCACAGCCCTCGCGCGCCGAGTCGAGGTACCGGATTACCGACCCTCGTATATGGCAAAAAATCACTCCGAGGCGAAGCCACCGTCAGATCGCCTCAGAAAGTGCGCTAGGGCGTGATGAGCGGATCTCATTCGGCCACGTGTCCACAAAACGACAAGATAGCGTTTTCTTGGAAACTGGACCCGCCTCAAGATCCGGCCAAACATCAGACGTCCCTGATTAGGCCACGTGGGCGGCAATCGGGAAGCGACTACGCGCCGAGCGAGGTACCGGGTTACCGACCCTCGTATATGGCAAAAAATCACTCCGAGGCGAAGCCACCGTCAGATCGCCTCAGAAAGTGCGCTAGGGCGTGATGAGCGGATCTCATTCGGCCACGTGTCCACAAAACAACAAGATAGTGTTTTCTTGGAAACTGGACCCGCCTCAAGATCCGTGCAAACATCAGACGTCCCTGATTAGGCCACGTGGGCACAATCGGGAAGCGACTACATGCCGAGCCAAGGTACCGGGTTACCGACCCTCGTATATGGCAAAAAATCACTCCGAGGCGAAGCCACCGTCAGATCGCCTCTGAAAGTGCGCTAGGGCGTGATGAGCGGATCTCATTCGGCCACGTGTCCACAAAACGACAAGATAGTGTTTTCTTGGAAACTGGACCCGCCTCAAGATCCGGCCAAACATCAGACGTCCCTGATTAGGCCATGTGGGCGCAGTCGGGAAGCAACCACGCCTTAAGCGGCCAGACCAAGCTTATAGCTCATAAGCGCAGCGAAAAAGGAAAATCCGAGGCCAAGGAGTTCGGCGAAGCGAACACCAGCCTCGTGGTTCGTCTTAAGCCTACTCTAGCTGACACAACCATAGCAGAGATAAGAAGACAGCCAAGGACAATTCGGATAAAACAACTCCAATTCCATTAATAAGTTGGATAAAAGTTACAAAGCGGATTACAACAGCAAAAACTTGCAAGTAGGATTACAACACAAGGACACGACCAGCCCGTCACTTCCGAGGAAGGGGAATGCTCCGTTTTAGAGACACTTTGGGTCGACGCTTCTCGACCTCTGAGCTGGAATCTAGGCCGACGAACCGATACGCCTCCTCACCACTAACTCTGACGGTTGCTCCTAACGAAGCACCGCTTGAAGACACCGCCACACCGCTTTGGGCATCGGCGGCTGACCTACCTACGAGGGGAGTCCGGCTCGCCGCTTGATAGAACGTGATCCCTCGCTCGATCTCCTCGCGAGTGCACGAGGTGCTCCGGACGTTGGCCCTCACCGGCTGAGGCTTGAGCCGAGCGACTTCTTCCTCCAGCTCGACGATGCAATCTTTCAAAGTGTCATCCTTTACTATCACCTTAAACCGAGGGAGTTTCGCCGAACCGGGGTATTCGGCGCTGTCAGAGATAACGCGGCGCAAGTGGGTCACTTCGATGCTCTTGTCGACAGTCACCCTCTGCAACTCTTTCACCTTCTTCACCAAGCCGTCCCGTTCGGCTGAAATCCGAGCCAGTTCCTCTTCCCTAGCAGATAGCTCGGCCTCGACTATTCGCAGGTGGTGCAGTTCAACTAAAGCATCGCTATGCCTTATCTCCAAGTTATGGAGTATTTTCCTCGTCAAGTGAACCTCACCCTCGAGACGATCCTCCCGAGATCACTTAAACAGCTTGGCTCGGCGCTGTTCGGCCGAAGTGTTACAAGCCGGCTCGGCAATCTGAAATAAGAAAGAGATAGCGTTGGATACTTTTCATTCATTACCGAGCCAAACACTTAGACAAATTCCGGAGTCAAAATACTTTTCATTCATTGAATTGAAAGGCGGTGGCCAGTCCGCAAAAGGCATTACAACGATCGAAAAAAAAAAAAAAAAAAAACCTACAAAAACCGAGGGGATCAAGGGTCCACCTTCGTCGCCGCGTCAGCCACAGGTGCATCGACGGAGGGTCCCTTGACCTGGCCATCTCCCACAGTCTCTCCATCCTGTCCTTCCTCGCCTTCGCCTTCAGCCTCGTCCTCTTCGCCTTCCTCCCCTTCATCGTCCGAGGTCGGCGTTGGAAACAATTGATAGCCGACCCGCTCGAAGCCGGGGACGTGCTCCTGAACGTGGTCGAGGGCCATCTGATAGGACTTCTCCATATTTTCGGCCATGTGCTTCTTCGCCTCTTCCTCGACCTCCTTCTCCACCTCGGCCCGGATCCTCGTCGCCAGGGCCTCCTTCTCCGCTCTCTCCTCGGCCAAGGACTTCAGCGCCGCAGCTAAGTCCTCGGCAGCCTTGGCGGCCTTGGCAGACTCCGCGTCGAGCCTGCTCCTTGGCCTTCTCCAAATCCGACCCAAGATCCGCGACCCGGACTTCCAAGGCCTCAGCCCTCCTCTGCTCGGCCTCAAGTTCTTTGACCGCCCTGACCTTCGCCAACCTGTCCTTGTCGCTGGCGGACCTCAGCTCCTTCTCCTGCGCGGCAAATGTCTCGAGGAGGTGGCCGAAGTGGCAAGTGGCCTACAGAGACAACAGTCACTAATACACGTGCCGAGTTACAGACTTAAAGAAATTTGCAATACGCTTACCGAAACGAGTGACCGGGCGACTTCATAGGTATCATCACCGACCGTCCCCGCCCTCAGCGCGGCCCTGTCCTTCGGGGTCGCCAAGTGTTTGACGACCTGCACAGACATCTGCGAATTGCCGAGGAACCCGTCATGGTTCTTCACTCGCCAATTCGGCACAAACAGTTGCTTGTGCTGCTCTGTCAAAATCTCTTCGGCGGCCTGGGTCAGCGGTGGTGCCTCGATCGACAGCGCCGCGTTCACATCGAAGATCCCCTCGATCACGCCAGGGACCGAAGAAGACGGGGGCTCCTCGGCGACGATAACTTCCGAGGGCACCTCCACGGCAGGGGGAGGCGGAGAGATGGTCGAGGCGACGGCAGGTGCCGGGGTCGACGAAACAGTCGCAGCCGCCCTCTTCCTCTTCTTCCCCCCGGCCAGCTTAGACCTGTCCGCCATCATGGAGTTGAAGTCGATCTTCATTGCTTCTGCAACGAGTCAAAAAAAAAAGAGGGGGGGGGGGGACGAGTTAGCAGCCCGAGCCGAAAACTTAGAAGAAAAATTAAAAAAAAAAAAGGGCGAGATGTCAGGAGCATACTCGGGTTGATGGGGCTTAGGCCGCACCCGAACAACACCTCCTCCGTCAAATCCCTCCAACTCAGTATCGGAAGGGCCATTATCCTCCTCGCCACCTCTTCCTCGGCATCAGACAAAACAGGGTCGGCGCGTGCGAAATTCGGCACCTCCACCTTCCAACGGGTCGGAATGGGCCTGATCGCCTCGCCCCTCACTATAAAATACTTTTCCTTCCAACCTTTAATCGAGTCAGGGTTTTCTACAATCTTGACACCCTTCCTCGGCCCCAAGTAGTATCGGTACTCCGTCTTGTGCTGACGGTTTACTCGATACATTCCTCGGAAGACCGTGAGATCCGGCTGCACCTCGGCTCGGTAGCACTGAAGCATAAAGGCGTTCACATGGCGCCATGTGTTCGGCATGAACTGGGTTGGCGCGAGGCAATACCAGCCGAGGATCTCGAGGATGAATGGGTGCAGAGGGAAACGCAACCCGGCATGAAAGGAGTCAACGTCGAACATGCACATGTCCGAAGACGGCAACTTAGAATTCGCTCGTATCCCAGGACCTGGAAGAATCAGTTTGTACTCCGGAGGGATAGCGAAAGCCCTTCTAACCCGGAGCAGGTCCTCCTCGGATACCAAAGTGATGAGCTCATCCGCTTCGGTGGCAAGTTCAGGATTAGGTTCTTCGACGATCTTGGACTTCCCATAGATCGCCTTTTCCAGCAAGTCACCCTGGTACTGCCTGACCCCCGAGTGACCGGACAGAACGGAAGGATACCGTCCTATCTCGGGTGCCTGCTTCGGATTCTCCACAATCACCTCCACAATGGGGGATTGGGTCTCTACCCTTCTCTTCTTCTTCCCCTTCTTCGTCTCGACTACAGACGGTTTAGCGGCTTGCTTACCCTTCCTCCTAATCTCCGACCTCCTCCTCTCCTCGGCACTCTCGTCGCTCGAAGACGAGGCCCCACTCCCCGAACCTACTCGAGACATCTCTAGGAAAATTATTCAGACTAAGTAAACTGACCTTTTGAAGTGACGTCTACGGTCGGAATGCTCTTGCCGGAAATTGCCTGGCCCACACGACAGCTAACGGAAACGCCTTAGAGAGGAAATCGCCGCTAGCAGAGCACTTAGAGAACAAAAGTAAAAAACTTGAGTTAAAAGTGAGAAGTGAGCTTTGAGAGTAAGAGTGAGCGCTTTTAACCCCTCCAAGTTGGGCCTCCTTGGGAAACGCAAAAAGCCCAACAGGGAGCCAAAGCGACAGGCGGAAGCGGAAAAATACGGAGCCTACTCAGAGCAAAGAGACCCTTAAAAATACCAAGTCAACGTCTCGGCCACCTACAAGAAAGCCATAGGACGCCCCGGCTACGTGACTCAGTGCCTCGGCCAGTCAACCTCGATGCGCCGAGCCGAGATACTGGAGTACCGACCCTCGTATATGGCAAAAAATCGCTCCGAGGCGAAGTCACCGTCGGATCTCCTTAAAACTCGCGACAAAATCTGATGGACGGTTCAGATCGTGCCACGCCCACAAAACGACAAAATAGCGTTTTCTCGTGATCTGAACCCCATGCTCGAGATGCGCGCCAAGATGGACCGCCCAGATCCAGCCACACGTCCCTCCTTGCTGCCTGCCATCGGTTCGCCCAGCCGAGCTACCGAACAGCTCAGCCGAGCCACCGAGCCACTAAGCGCCGAGGAGGTGACCCCTCAGGAAGCACCTCCTCCAAAACACACAACTTTGTGCCTCGGCCAGTCAACCTCGATGCGCCGAGCCGAGATACCGGGGTACCGACCCTCGTATATGGCAAAAAATCGCTCCGAGGCGAAGTCACCGTCGGATCTCCTTAAAACTCGCGACAAAATCTGATGGACGGTTCAGATCGTGCCACGCCCACAAAACGACAAGATAGCGTTTTCTCGTGATCTGAACCCCATGCTCGAGATGCGCGCCAAGATGGACCGCCCAGATCCAGCCACGCATCCCTCCTTGCTGCCTGCCATCGGTTCGCCCAGCCGAGCTACCGAACAGCTCAGCCGAGCCACCGAGCCACTAAGCGCCGAGGAGGTGACCCCTCAGGAAGCACCTCCTCCAAAACACACAACTTTGTGCCTCGGCCAGTCAACCTCGATGCGCCGAGCCGAGATACCGGGGTACCGACCCTCGTATATGGCAAAAAATCGCTCCGAGGCGAAGTCACCGTCGGATCTCCTTAAAACTCGCGACAAAATCTGATGGACGGTTCAGATCGTGCCACGCCCACAAAACGACAAGATAACGTTTTTTGGGGATCCACGCTGAGATGGACGGCTCAGATGATGCCACGTACCTCAGAACCGTCGAGCCGAAGCACCGACCCAGCGAACCGAAGCACCGACCCTCCGAGCCGGGGTACCGGGGTACCGACCCTCGTATATGGCAAAAAACCGCTCTGAGGCATATCAGCCGTTGAATCTTGCCAAAAAGCGCGCTCGTCATGATGGACGGTCCAGATTTGGCCACATCCACTAAACGACAAGATAACGTTTTTTGGGGATCCACGCTGAGATGGACGGCTCAGATGATGCCACGTACCTCGGAACCGTCGAGCCGAAGCACCGACCCAGCGAACCGAAGCACCGACCCTCCGAGCCGGGGTACCGGGGTACCGACCCTCGTATATGGCAAAAAACCGCTCCGAGGCATATCAGCCGTTGGATCTTGCCAAAAAGCGCGCTCGTCATGATGGACGGTCCAGATTTGGCCACGTCCACTAAACGAAAAGATAACGTTTTTTGGGGATCCACGCTGAGATGGACGGCTCAGATGATGCCACGTACCTCGGAACCGTCGAGCCGAAGCACCGACCCAACGAGCCGGAGCACCGACCCATCGAGCCGAAGCACCGACCCAACGAGTCGAAACGCCGACCCAGCGAACCGAAGCACCGACCCAACGAACCGAGGTGCCGAGATGCCGAGCCGGAGTACCGGGGTACCGACCCTCGTATATGGCAAAAAATCGCTCCGACCCATATCAGCCGTTGGATCTTGTCAAAAAGCGCGCTCGTCATGATGGACGGTCCAGATTTGGCCACGTCCACTAAACGACAAGATAGCGCTCTACGGGGATCCGCGCTGAGATAGACGGCTCAGATGATGCCACGTACTTCGGAACCGCCGAGCCGAAGCACCGAGCCATCCGAACCGAGGTGCCGAGACGCCGAGCCGGAGTGCCGGGGTACCGAACCTCACATACGGCGAAAAAGCGAGCCGAAGAACAGGGGCCACTCGATCTCTCCGAAAATCACGCTGCGCTCTGATCAAGGGCTCTGATGACGCCACGTCATAAACGGGTATTTAAAATCAGTTTTAATTTATTTTAATCGTTTTATTTATTTAAAAATTGCGAAAAAATCACCAAAAATCCGGGAAAATTCACTGGAAAATCTAGAAAATAATTATAAATTCGGGGTAATATTTTCGAACCCCTGAACAAACAATTATTCCCTAGAATGTATCGTGAGGGCCCCCGGACGACTGGTTAACACATCGCAAAATTAAATAAATAATCCGAAAAAGTAGATAAAGACAGTTGGACACTCAGAGATGCTTAAAAACAGATTGCAACTCCAAAAACACATTACTACCCCCTTTAAGATTCGAAACCCTCCATTTGGACTCCGATACAGCTCCGCTAGCCATTAAAACAGTTAAACTACTCCTCAAAGGCTGATCGAACTCAGTCTTTAGGAGTGGGGGGCTCGTGATATGGCTGAAAATGGGGTTAAATCGGAACCGTCCAGATGGATCACGAATCTTGAGGCACAGGGGTAGAGCGGTAATTTCACCTTCTGACGGGTCTGAAGCGGGTACTGGTTATCTTCCCCGAAAATCCACTTACCCGCGAACGGATCCACCTTAATCGGGTACGGGTTTCAACCCGCAGCAAACCCAGCTCAGAAGGGATAGAATTAGGGTTCCTGATTCATATTAATCAACGACCCTGATTCGTGCCTATCCTTTCACCGGGATTTGGGATTAAATTCTTTATCTGATTACAGGGAATATACCTTATCAGATTACATTCCTAATCTGTTCACAGGAAGGATATTCCATATCAGATCACAAGGATTACATTCCTAATCCGTTCCCTAAGGCGCCTATAAATACCCCCCGTCCATCTCCATTAAGAGGTAATCAATCTTTCACCAGTTTTCGCGCTCTTTCATAGTCTGCCAGATTACTGACTTGAGCGTCGGAGGGTGCGTCGCCGGGAACAACCCCGGTGTCTCGCACTTTTTGCAGGTGCACGGCGGGAACGACGATCGAGGCCCGACGGGACAGGTACACAGGTTTTTCTATTCAGTTTCCCCAAGAATCCACAAGTTCTATCTGTGTGCCCCCACACCAAAATTAGCGGCAACATCAACTATATAATCTATACCAATTGAGCGTAACCTCGACATCCAGTGAAAAAGCATGGCATCACCAGCTACAAAAACATTCTATATTAATCAATATTAATCAATCATCTTGAATACGAATATTAGTGAACACAGTTTAGGGGCAAGACTTTCAAGTTTTGTCTAGGATAGCAGCTAATACGGATGAAGATGTCAAATACTAGTTTTCATAACTTGGATGAAACAAGAATAGAAAATAATATCCATTTTTGCACTAAAAACACTAGTGAATAATGGAACAAACATAAGAGTATGAAAGAAAAATATGGTAAAAATTAAACTAATAAACCAAAAGAATAATAACTTACTTGTTCGAAGATCGCTCCACTAAATAGTTGAAGTAGCCATCCCATAAACTTGTTGTAAGGTCATTCCATCAAATATTTGAAGTAGCTATTCCAGAATCTACATAGCCATCCCAAAAATTTGTTGTAAGTTCATTCCATCAAAATATTTGAAGTAGCTATTCCAGAATCTACAAAGAATAAATGCCAAAAGTTAGAAACTGTTTCTATGAATAACAACTAGCGGCCATCCAGAAATTTGCTTTAGTTACAACACATGAACAATTAAAAAAATTACTACACAAGGTAAGTTGCATATAAAACCTTTTTACTGTAGGGGAGGGGTATCAGCAGATAAAAACCCTCAAAGATAAAAGTTCTGCCATTTCATAGTCTGTACTAGTCTCAACTAGTGCTCTACAAAGTCCATTAGTTGAGTACCATATAAGCATGCATTGTTTTAAGTTTAAAATAAGTAACAAATATCAGTTGTACCGTATTAACTTAGGAGCATATCGAAAAAATAATAAAGAGCTGCAGGACAGAATTTAACGAGAAAAAGAAGTGATACCCAATTCTTGATACATCGATATGTGCACACATTCGGGACACAATTTTTGAAACCTGGTGAAACCCAACTTTCATGAATTTCATGAAGTTTTGCGGAGTTAAAAAATAAAACCCTCTTCACGAAACTTGGGTTTCATGGATGTTCATGGTTTCATCAACCCACGACACCCCTATCTTCACTTACTAAATAAATCCAAGAATATTGTGGATTGAAGTGCATGTTTCATTATTCGAACTTGACTTTCAAGTTGAGACAACAAGAGTAAATACTTTCGAAACATGCATGTTTCATCTTTTTGAAAGTATCTTTCGACGCAAAATGACCCACTTTTTGAAAGTATTTACCAAACTGATCAACTTTCGAAAGTATTTACCAAAATGACTGTGCGGTCTTTGAAAGACCGCGTCTAGTTAAAACTCACGCGGTCTTTCAAAGATCGAGTCTTACACTTCGAAAAATCGAAGAGTAAGACTCGGTCTTTGAAAGACCGCGTGAGTTTTAACTACGTTTGGGAATTAAAAAAAAAGTAGGGTAGTTTGGGAAAAACTTTCAAAAAGTGGGGCAGATTGGGAAAAAAATTGAAAAATTTCTATGTTTTGAGATTGTTGAAGGGGTTACTAAAGATCGTAAATTAGTGTCGGATAGGAAATAATTGAATGGGTTAATATAATTTACAACTGAATAAAATTGATCCAAAATGCCTTCAGGCTAAAAAGACTAAAACTACATTAGTAAGAAAAATTCAGCAATCTTGTTTACTTAATAGAATTTGGTTTAGTAATTTCATTAATTCCAGGTGATGCCTGCTACCCAAATATGGTAAAGAAAAATAATTACTTTGTAGCTAGAGAGCTTGTGCATTCCTTCCTTTGTATTTTGTAACTTCATTTCTTGTTGTTTTTTTATTTTCTTTTCTGATAAATTAAGGTCACTATTGTTCTCTTCAGTAGTATATATATATATATATATATATATATATATTTAGGGAATTACAAATTTGGGGTCCCTAAAATCGCAAAAACGCCAGGGGCCGGAGGCGGCCGTCTCACCCGCCTCAAGAGTGAGGCCCCAAAAATATAGGCGTGCATTTTGCGCTTAAAAGAAAAATACTCTTATTAGGGGCCCCAAAAAATAATTATTTGAACCTTAAAATTTTTTTTAAAAATTATTTGGGTTTAGGCTTGAAGACTTGAATTGAAATTGAGATTTTAAATTTGGGTGATTTAAAACAACTTTATATATTTTGCATATTTTGCTTTCAATAATGTGCAAATTTTTTGTATACATTTTTTTTAAGTGTATGGGAGGCCCCGTTTCAGGAGTTCGCCTCGGGCCCCCGGGAACTCAGGGCCGGCCTTGTATATATATAATGGATACTTTGGATGACTGGAACTGAGACATGCTCTCCTTGTCTTATAGCATCTCCAGACATTGACTTCGGGTTGATTCTAACGTTTTAATCAATGGGAAAAACAACCTGCATCTTGTTGAGGATTCTAAAATCACCTTGCAATATAAAGTTGCTATCTTATAAGATATTTGTAACAAAGTTCCTGATTGTTAGTGTTTTTGTTCTTTTGTTTATGTTGGACCTGATAGAGTTGTGTTGTGGTGGTATGAGCATGATTGGCTCAAACTCAACTTTGACGGTTCACTAAATGAGGATGGACAAATGTGATGGTTGACTATATGACACAGGTGTCGGTGATTTATGGACGTTGATAGTTGGGAGAGTCCTCTCTGTCAGGGGCAAATATTTGGCAAATTTCAATGACACAGTGTTGAGTTGCGAAGGGTTTGGGCACTCTGGGTTTGGCCAAGCAACTTTCAACCTATGCAAAAAAGCTCTGGATTGAAGGTGATTCAATGCTTATTATTAATTTTCTGATAGAAACGGGTAGCATTCCAAGCAATCTGGAGACCGATGTCCAAGCTATGATCGAGTCTATGCTAAGTTCTAAAACCTCCCATGTTTTGAGATGAGGCAATGGAGTCGCTAATTGGGGAGCAAATTACTGTCAAAAGGTGCACAAAGATGTGATTTGGTGGGCTAATTTTCCTTTTGAATTGGTTAGGCTAACTAATACCGATGCTAATTATGGCATTGGCTGTATTAGAGAATAATATAATTTATTGTTTCTTTTTCCAGTTACATATTGTAAAAAATCTATTATTTTTTCTTTTGGTTGGTATCGCTCTTTGTAAGCTAAATTTGTTACTTTCCAGCTATTACCATGATTTAGAAAAAAAAAGTTGTTGACAGTGAGGTAGATGTGTTGTCAGATACTTGGCTATTTTGTTGGATGAGTTTCATGATGTATTTGTAGTTCTTGAATCCTGAGAATTAAAATTAGTGGAATCCACTAGAAAGAGAATAAGCCATATCGGTCGGAGTACCTAATAGAATAGCAAATATTAGACAAATGCGATCCCAAAACTGTATCACGGATTGATCACTACCGATCAACGATCTTGAGTTATAGCTATCCAACTTTGGGATAGAGTAATATTTTTAATAGATGTGTATGCTCTTTCCGTTATACCATGACTCGCCATTGTTCGATTAACAAACACCGAATAGAAGACAAAAAGGAGAAGAAATTTGGGGGGAAGCAACAAGACTGAAGCCAATTATGCTATGCTTGGATAGAGTAGAGGGGGATTATATAGGAAAGATACAATTATACCTGTTGGAATAGCCGATGAAATAAAATTATAACATCGATGATGTGAGGAGGGCATTTATATTCAAAAAAATTATAAAAATTTAAATTAAAGAAGGGGACGAAAGAAGAACGCTTCTGCCAGCTCATTTTTTTTAAAAATTGATCGGACGAAAGAAGTTCTTTCGTTCGATTAAAAAAAACCAGCGACAAATCATCTTTCCTCCTCTATAATTAGGCAACTGCCATTTGCGCTACCAAATTTGGCAGCGCACTGTTCCTGCTTGAGCTAAAATATAGAAAAATGGCAAACGAGTGCAGATGTTTTTTTGCCAAATTTAGTAAAATATGGCAAAATAGAAAACGATTACAAAATTAATGAGTAGTAGCGTTTATATTTATCTCTTACGCATTTTAGTTTATGGCTCTTGGTTGTACTATACGCTTTCTAAAGCACTTCTATGAGTTTCATATTATGATAGTTCTGCCCGCCACCCCACCCACCCACACACACACAAAAAAACTACAGCAATAGTTTGCTTAGACATAACAAACTGAGCCTACAGGGAAATTCCTCTCCTCATCAGCTGCCTGCAAATCTTTTGCTTCGCCCAGTGTGGTGCATCAATTCTATCCCCATCCTCATCAATTTGTGGTCACTGTTGTCTTGTAAATGCTTGAGCAACAAAACTGTGAATTGAGGGGATTGGTGCGGATATTGTTTAAGGAAAATTTGATTGTTCAAATATATTTGGCAGAATTTTCAAACCGAGGGTGAATCCTAAATCTGGTTAACCTTCTCATCAGGAAATTGATAACTGGTGTTCGTGTAAATCACCCTACGGGATTGAATAGGGTGACCCTTGCGAAAATATATACATATTTTTAAAATGAATGCAGAAAGCAAAGAGATAAAGTTAGAAAAAATAAACTCAGTAGAAAGGTAATACACAACGATTTAAGAGGTTCGACTCCCATGATTAATCTACTATCCCCTTACCTGCAGCAATTCTTCGTCGCAAGCGTTCCACTGTACTCAAACCGTGTATAGTGAGTTCTTAATATTTAAGCAAGATTCAAATTACAGTCACATGACTTTTATATATAAACTCCGTAAACTGGCTCGATCCAAAGCGAATAGAAAGTGAAAAAACAAAACTGTAGTGTTAACGAAGAAAACAATAAAGTGTTATTCTCTCTTGATCTTTAGCAAATGATAATTTCTAAATTATTGAGACAAGAGATTAAGAATACACAATGGATTCAGCTTTATTTAAAGAGTTTGAAATTATTCATTTTCACAAATGTGAAAGGAAATACCAAATATATATTTGAGAAGGTTGCAGTCAACTGCTCATTTGGGTAGTCAACTTTTATTTCTTCCAGACTAAGATCTAGAGAAAATGATAGTCAATTGTACCTATTTTTACTACAATTGACAGTCAAATGTCAAATGCAGTTGATTACAATTTTTGCCATCGACCAAATCATTCTTAAATTGAATATTTTGATGAATCAATTTTATATTCTTTTCATAGCTTTCAATGTTTTTCTAATGAACATTGAAAATTGAAAAGAATATACACAATACATCTTAAATTAATAATTACCCACCACTCCATAATTATTTCACAGAAGTATGTAACTACACTCTCTCATGTATTCAATTCTTTCGAAGAATGTGATATCTGAATATATTTCAACTATAGGCATTAGTATATCACTTGCACAAACAATTCACATATTTTCCCTTCCCAATAATAATCATTAAAAACCTTAATTTATCTTTCAATGCAGAATGGTTACTATCAATTTTTAATATTTCTTAAGATTTGTATAACAACGCAATCCTGACCAGAGTTCGCTTTGTGTACAACCGGATTCAGTTCAGGGGATGTCGCCCGAAGTAGTCGGGTATTATCTGGAAGGGGAAAACCCCGCTAAAAATAAAAATTTTCTTATGGCTGGTCTTGAACGACGCAATCCTGACCAGAGTGAACCTGGCTAAAAGCCAACCCAACATCAATTCTTTCTGCGGTTTCTGCAATGTTATTCCCGAGACTAGAGACCGTCTTTTTCTGGAATGTCATAGGAGCAAGGCAGTCCTCGTTGAGGTACTCAGCACTTTGGGTACCAATGATTACGCTAGTACGTATGAGGATCTGTGGGTTGGTCCCAAGTACGCTACTGAGAGACGTTCCATGAGAGAAGTCTGGTTTATCGCTATTGCTTCTACGACCTGGGTCCTTTCGCTAGACAATTGATTGTTACTTTCGTGGGAACTAGTAATAGTACTTTTGGTAATTTGACTTACATTATACATCTTATTTCTTTCTGGGCTCTTGCCGCTGCAACATGTCCGCGAGGGAGGATTGCCAGCGTCTTCCAGGTGGAGGAGCACGACGATGATGAAGTCGAGATCGGCCCGACGATCGATTGAGGGATGAGTGTCCCCGATTCCTCTGGTCTTTAGTCTTTACTACTGTTTTGATGCCCACCACACCAGGGTTTTGTTGGAGGGAATGAGTTGTTTTGTGCTACTTTTGTAGGGCGTATGTATATTCTTTTGTAACACCCCCCCCCCCCCCCCCCCCCTCGCGCGCTGTTCGGGAAAACTTATGTTGTCTTTTATATTTTGTAGGACTCTGTACTTGGCTCAGTACTCTGAATTTGTTTTATTAATTTCTTATTAATGAAAAAGGGTAACCATATTCCACCTTTTCCTTTCAAAAAATAAAAGTAAAAAAAAATTAATTGTATAACAAAAGGAGACAAAAAAATATATGCAACACACATAATGGATGCCACATATCCCATATCTCCATAACCAATCCCCCAACTATCTAGTAATAATTTTTTAAAAATAAATCTTTAAAGTTACTAGTGAAATTACTTGCTAAAAAAACAAGAAAGAGGTTTGATACTAATCAACTTATATATCACACAAAGAGTTAAACAAATAAAAATCAAACCCTCTTTTTTCACAAATGTTTAAAAATAAGGGGAAAAAACAATACTCCGAAGCTGTTTAATATTGATCTATGAGCTTTTGGAGTTCTGAAGGTTTATCTATTTCCAGTACGGTGGTCCAGTATTCCTTACTTCCGAACAGATAATCGGATTGCTCGACACTCGAGTAATTTTCTCATCACAAATATAATTGCATTCTTTTGTTTATTCAATATAATCTGAATTACTTCAATTATAGACATTTAACTGATACCAAGTTTTCAAAAAACCAAAAGGTACTGGTTTATTGGATTCAACTAATACATCTGATGTGGTTTGTTTTTGGGGGGTGGCTGCACCAGGTGTGAGTTCTCTCAATTTGTATTTTTGCGGAAGTTTCGGTATTGACGGTACGCCCGACCCTCAGCCAAGGAGACGGCTCGAAAGTCGGCGGGAGTAAGGTGGAGGTCGGATGCTCGGCTCGGATCTGCAAGCTCGGATCCGGAAGTCTCGTGTACTTGCACTCGGCCTAGGAACACCAGGGTTGATCCCGATGGCAGGCCTTCCGACCGTCTAGTCAGTCACTGAAGAGTAACAGTAACTAGGGTTTTGAGAGGGAAAAGATTGATTACCTTTTGAAGGGGTAGAGGGCCTGGTATTTATAGGCAGTGCCAACTGGGTATGGACCCGTTTGGGGCCGGGTCTGGACTCGGTTGCCCGTGGGCCTGACGTGGCAGAAGCCCAGGAGGCCTAGGGCTGACCTGGCAGATTTGATGATCGGGGGTGAACGATTTTTGAGGGGATCCTGTGGCCCAGGAGGGGCTACGTCATCTGACCCATATCAGGAGCCCCCCACTCCTGGAGGGTTGGGTAATCCAGTCGTGTAGAAGTGATTTTTTGCCTCTGTCGAAAGAGCGGGTTGGTGTGTACGACGAAGAACGGGATTCGTATCTTCCAAAAGATGTCAGTGGGGTAGGATGAAGGGGATCCCCTCTTGGAGTCACGAGGGGTGCCGGGTGCAGAAGCGTCGGTTCGCCGAGCAGGCGAACCCCTCATTGGTTGGGAGATAATTTGGGGCTCGCGGTGTTATCCGGGCGTTGACCCCTAGGTTGCTTCGCCGAGCATAAAGGTCGGTTGGCGAGCCCCCTCATTGTGGGAAAGGCAAAGGGACGGAGGAGTCTGTGGAGCGGGGGTCCTCCTTGCCGAGCGTCTAGGGTCGGCAGGCGAGCCCCTTCGTTGGTTGGAAAGGCAAGGGGTGTTGTGACTCATGGAGAAGGAGGTCTTCTTGCCGAGCGTCTGGGGGTCGGCAGGCGAACCCCTCATTGGTTGGGAGATAATTTGGGGCTCGCGGTGATATCCGAGCGTCGAGCCTGAAGCCGTTGAGAGAAACTTTTTGGGGCTCGCGGTGACATCCAAGCGTCGACCCTGAAGCTGTTGAGAGAAACTTTTTGGGGCTTGCGGTGACATCCAAGTGTCGAGGCCCAAGCAGTTTAGGAGAAACTTTTTGGAGCTCGCGGTGACATCCGAACGTCGATATAACCCCTGTTTTCACAAATACGTATTTCCTGCGTATTTTCTGTATTTAAATTTTTTTAACTTATTTTTTTCGGCTTTCAAATTCTTTTTCTTAAAATGTATTCTTGGATCTCCTATTAAAATCTATTTTTAATCAATGATTTTTTTTATTGTACTACAAATCTTATTATTATTATTATTATTGTTAATAAACTTATTGTTTATAAACTTTTTATTTTTGGAAGCTTATAAATCATAATCTATATTGTATTTTCTTTGAGTATAAATTTGATGCACACAAATTGATTTATTTTGTTACTATATTATTATTGATCTATTTATTTATTTATTTTTCTTTAATTCTATATCTTCTCATTGGATCTTAATACCCATTGATCCTATTGGATTTCTTCAAACCCATATACTTAACCCAATATACCCCATACCCGTTTGCAACCCTACCTTATAACCCGAAACCCAATAATACAACCCATTTAACCTAATACCCCGGTTAACCTATTCCCTCTCCTGTTTAACCCTAAACCTGAGCCGCTTCCTCCTTCTTCAACCCTACACCTCCTAAAACCACTACAGTCGACCTCCCTCTCTCTCCCTCCCTCCCTCTCCGAGACCTGGTTCCTGCCCCGCAGCGAACCCGACTGACTTCGGCATTCCCCTGTGTGCCTCCAACAGCCACGCAGCACCGCAACACCCCTCCTCAGTTTCGTTGACAGCAGCATCGCCTGCAGCCCTCAAAGATTTCGATAGCCCTTGCCACGACGCTGTAGCACCATCGACACCTGGTTCCCTCTCCCCTGTGTTGCGATGCCAGCGAGCAGCACGACGCACCAGTAGTAGCGGTCGCTCAGCCACCTCGCCTCGACATCGAAGCCAGTGCCGACCCCTGTTGCCGGTAGTCCCCACCGCACCAGTCGTCATCCCCCCTGTTCACCGTGCCGACCGCCGCCAATCGCCAAGCTAGAGCCAAAAGCCAATGGGTTGTTGTTGATATTGAGTTTTGATCAAATGCATTGCGGGCCATCCGATCGATTGATCATCATGATCATTAGCAGCTCTTGATCACAGCCGTCCGATCCTCTATTTGATTATCACCAAGCCATTGGATCTAGGCCGTCCGATCATTGATCATCGCAATCATGATCATCGTCTCCATCATCATCAAGATCTTGATCTCGACCGTCGGATCTCTTTTGATCATCGCGATCGTGATCATCATCTCGATCTTCGATCTCAGCCGTCCGATCGACCGATCACACATGATCTTAGCCCTTGATCGTCTCGTTCATCTTCTACTTGGTGAGTTAAATATTTGATCCACTTTTTGTTCTCATTCATCAAATTGTCAATCATGGTATATTTACTCTTTTGGTACTCTTCTAATTCTTATATGTTTTATGTTCAATCTCGGCCGTCGGATTCGCTTCTTCACCTTGATCACCATCTTGATCAACGAGATCCGTGCTCGATCGTGATCATCGTGATCGTTTTCTCATCGCCATTTCGCCGGGATTTCGATCCCGTTATTCTCAAATTATCGAATCTAATCGTCGTCCTAAAGGCAAGTATCTTCTTGTACATTTTGTTTTTTAGTACAAGTTTTTTCTTAAAAATACTGTAAGTAGATTGTAAATGTGACTCCTCTTTGTTTATCGTTGAGGATCTCATGTTTCGCCTTATCTATCACATGATCTAAAAGCCCGTTTGGGAACCCAAAAAACTAGGGAAAGGAATGGAATACTGCGGATAGGCCCATCATATCCTATTACACAGCCTATTTGTTTGAAAAAGAAAACAAAGGAAACAACTAAATTTCATTCCCTTGGGAAAGATCTCAACCGATTTCTATTCTAGCTCCACCCCCCTCGGAAAGCTGCGTAAAGGAATGGGGAATCAAGATATCAACTAATTTCAACCGATTTCATCTTTGAGCGCGGGAATTTTTCTTCTCTATAAACCACAGGCTACTTCACGCCATTCCTCTTCTCACGCACCAATCGCGACTTCACTGTAATTCGCAGGTATGTTTTTTTTTATTTTTATTGTTTATTCTTCTCCGCCCTCTTCTCCCTCCCCCGCCCCCACTCCGGCACCCTCCACCTCGACATTTGCCACCTCTCTCTCCTATCCACACTCCACCACCCATCCTTCTCCCCCATCCCCCACTCCATCACCCCCGCCCCTTTCGGCCAAACCATAGCCCTAACCCTCGACAACTCCTCCTCCTTCCTTCTCACCCTCTTGCTGCAGTCCTCTGCCCTCCAATGGCTCTCCCCGTCGCAAACACAGTCGACTTTCGGTCAAACCATACGATTTTTTTTTGAAGATTTTGTTGAATTTGTTTCAAATCTTGACATTTTTGAAGTAGATGCAATCATATTTGCTTCCATTTGTTTATTTCTTTGTTGTTTAAAAGAATTCAATGTTCGTATACTTGTAATGTGGGGGACATATGATCAGCTCTTGAGCAAGTTGAATAAGTTACTCTAAGGCCTTAATAGAAGGTTAGGTTTAGAAAAGAATGAAGAGATGAATTTATGCTACATCATCTGGTTGTTTATTCTTGTCATACATGAATGAGCTTGTGATGTGCATGTTTCTTGGAATTCTTCTTGTTTTTTTGAATCTTTTTACTTGAAAAGCTTGTTATAGGAGTTGAAGGTGTAATCAGACTATCAACTCTTTTTCTTTGTTTACATTCTTTCGACTTGTCAAAGATATAGTAGCTTATGCTGTTTAGTGATAAAACCTTGTAACATTAGTTTATAATTTACTCTATTCAATTCTGTTGTAAATCAGTCTTTACCATCTATCCTTCTTTATGTATATTCTACTAAGAGATTTTATTTGCTGAGATAATTTACTCTATTTGATGGGATACTTTACTATTTTTTTCTGGAGGTGTTGATACAAATCTAGTTTATTTTTAGTTGGGAATATGGACGACTATGACATAGCAGCATTTATTCTCATGATGATTGCATATTTCGTGATGTCGGCCGCAACATCCTTAACATATCTTGACAAAGAACCAAGTAGAAATAGAAAAACTGAGAGGGACCAAATTCTGATGAGATTGTATGTAGAGAGTGATCGGAATTGTCATGAGATACTTCGAATGAATAGAGTTTATTTTCATAGACTTTGTGAACTACTTAAGGGGAAAGGTTTGGTTTCTAGTAGGTGGGTAAGTTTGGAAGAACAAGTGGCTATGTTTCTTCTCATCTTAGGTCACGACACATGCATTAGACATAGTGCCTTTACAGTGATAAGGTCATCAGAAACTGTCCATCGCCATGTTCATAATGTGTTACAAGCCGTTTTGAAACTTGGAAGAGAATATATAAAGCAACCTTCAGCTAATTATTCTCCTGAAAGAAGTGGTAACCCAAAGCCTTGGGCAATGAGATATTTTAAGGTACAATCTAATCCATTGCGACAATCCTTATCCTCATAATTGATCGTATTAAACCTAGATTGTTTATTTATTTATTTACAGAATTGTGTTGGCACGATTGATGGTACCTTCATGCCCACAATGGTACCCGAGGAAGATCAACCACGATATCGCAACCGCAAAGGTGATATTGCTCACAATATATTGATGGCTTGTTCTTTCGATATGAAGATCACATATGTATTAGCTGGATGGGAAGGATCGCCCACGACACTCGGCTATTACGATCTACTGTCACACATCAAAGGGACAAGTTAAAAGTACCGAAAGATAAGTATTACCTTGGTGATGCTGGGTTTCCTTTAGTCTCTGGATTTTTAGTTCCATACTGTGGAACACGATATCACTTAAAAGAACAAAACGGGAATACACCTTAAACACCCAAAGAGCTATACAATTTAAGACATTCGTCTTTACGTAACGTCGTTGAGCGCACCTTTGGTCTTTTAAAGAAGCATTTTTCTTATCTGAGGACAACTCCTTTCTATAGTGTGGATACGCAAGTGGACTTGATACTAGCTTGTTGCATTTTACATAATTTCATACGTTGTGAAGATCCTGACGATATTGGAAGGGAATGGGAAGATCCCCCTGTAGATGCTGATCAAGATAATGCAACGCAAATTGAAGATATTGCCACACTGAGCACGTCTCCTTCTTGGACTTCTTTTAGGGACAATCTTGCTGTCACTATGTGGAATGATTCTATTTATCGCTGATTCCTTATTATACCTAATGCTTATATATGCATGGAAACATGGTAATGTATTGTATTGCAAGAGATGGGACCTTGTCTTCTATAGTTTTGGCATTTCTTGTATTTGACATGTTAAGCACAAAGTTTCTTGTGAAGTATAAATAAATTGGTTAATTTTCTCTTCATAGTGTAGAATATTTAAACAGAATGACTTAAATATCATATGAATGAAAGGAGGACTAATCTGTATGTGTTATGTCAAGTTCGTGTATGCATGTTACGTAATTTTAATTCATTGCTTATCTATCTTCAAATTTTGGAAGTTGATTTGTTTTTTGCATTTTTCAGGAATGATGTCAGATGCTTCTCTTACCGAAGAACCAAAAGTAGGGTCAGCAAAGGTGTTTTGGACAGGTGCTATGGATGATTGTATGCTAGATGTTTTTTTGACCCACCTTTCTCAAGGTTGTAGGACGCCTTCAAGTTGGAAAAAAAACACCACACACACTGCTATCAAGGAGGCACTGATGAACAACCTGAAAATAGATGTTAGCGTTAATAATATTGAAAATAGAGTTAAGACATGGCGAAAAGACACACTAGCCTTCAAAACCTTGAATTCTTCATGTAGTGGATTCGGTTGGAGCTCAGACACTATGTTATTGGAAGCAGATGAACGAGTATGGCAAGACGCGCTCCAGGTATTAAGTTTTTACATAGTGTTAATTTAGTAATATTTCAAAATGAAACCAATAATAGTCTTACCACTCACATTGGCAGGCTAATCTGAATCTCAAGAACTATAGAAAGAAGGTATTGCCACGATTTAGTGAGTGGATGGATGTTCTAGGAGAGAATTCGGCCAATGGAAATATTCAAAAGACATGCTTTACAGCAGATGTAGATGTGTATGATGCCGACATCTCACCACAACAAAAGAAATGGGAAATATGCGCGGCACTATGGAATATTTTGTAGATGTCATGAAGGAGAAGAACCACTACGAAGATATAATTTGGGATCAAATTTCTAATGCCATTTTTTCTATAGATGGTATGGATGAAGACAAAAAGGTGAGGGCATTAGAGCTGTTCTCAGGTGAACGCGATGACAACTTGAAGAGGTGCTTCCATAGGATACCTGAACACAAGCGCAAAGACTGGATCTTGAATAAGCTTGGTGATGGTAGTGAGATTTGATGTTTGCTTTGGTCTTTGAAATTGGAATCGTTAGGAAAGAACTTTTATTATTATTTGTCGAGATAGATCTAGCTATATTTGAACTTGTTGATGTTCATAATTTTGGCCATGGTACTGTGGTCGAGTTTCTTTTCATCCTTTTCTAGTTGATGTTCATAATTTTGGCCATGGTACTGTGGTGGATATCCATATTTGTGCCTTAGTCTACTACTTACCAGTGTGAGTTTTGAGTTTAAAAACCATGGTTCCCTGAGAACATAGTTTCTTTTTGGGGTAATCGTGTAAATACTTATAAGGTTAAATTATGTTCATTGTTAAACTGGAGAGTGGAGACTCTTAACAATGCCATTGTGTATGCCATCCACATGCAAATCCCTAGCGGCTCACAGTTTGGTCGCTTAAATTTATTCCATATGGATGGATGCCTTACATGTAGACTATTGTGAAGACATTCAAATGTATATTATTTTCTTTCATCTTTTGGAACACCATTTTTTCATGAGTTGGTAAATGATTGCTGTTGAGGCATGCATTGTCTTTTTCTAATGGTGATGGGAAGGATGATGCCTCTGCATACTTTTCTGTAAGTTGTTCATGTTCATTATTACAATGATCCTGTATTATTCATCTGATTAACAAGTGTTCTTTTTATTTAATGTTATCATTTTAATGGTTAACGGCTCATTTTGTTGCGTGCTGCTGGATTTCTGTTGCCGTGTTATATCATGGCTTGGGCCATAAGTATTTTGCAGCACCGTAGGCAAAGACAGGTTTGCTATTTTATCTTAAAGTTCAGTATTCATGTTAATTAACTTTGTACTTCCGTAGTATTCTTGTGCCACATTTGGAAGTATCGTCGTGAGAACTAGGAACCACCACAATTATAAACAGGACTTGCCGATCATATCTTAAACTGTCTGTTATGTGAAACTACTCACTGATGTAGCTCATATGAGCAAAAGAGAGGCTTAGAGAGTGTCAAGAGTAACAAACTTCCATCATCTCTCAGACTTTGAGAGGCTATGGTGATGCTTGTACACTTAATTGTGATGCATAGCTATACCCAGTAATTTCATACTGAAGATACATTGTTGGGACTTGGGAGAGTGTAATAGTAAAGAACTATATCTGACAACTCTGCTTGACCAAGAGGGCATAAAGAAGGCAGTCCAACGAGTATTAGGACGTGTTCCATGAGCATACTGTAATGTAAATTCAAACATACAATGTTAGAAAATATTCTAAGCATCATCATTCATCTTGGTGTTTCCTATTTTTGCTGTTTGTTCACCATCATATATTCAAACACTTTTTTTTTATCAGTTACCTGTTTCCGTATGTCAGTTTGGCAAGATTTTTTCCTCTTTCTGATTTAATGCCACTGATTGACTATCTATTCGATATTACACATAGAGGATAAAGATGTCAATACGAAAAGCATTCAATGAGCTTAGACAAATTTATAGTGCAAATAGCTTCATTTTTCTCTATTTGATAAGAAACATGTTGAAAATGCATGTTACACAGATATTGTGCATACGCATGGCAGCTTGGCTTATTAGTTAGTCATTGATGATAGCTTGTCCTTCCCAGTCACCCTTTTCTAATTGAGCATGTTGCACTTTAGTGCTGATGAATACCAAGACCAAGCTGTATATACTGTGGTGTAATTCTACTTTTGGTCTTAGTTTAAAGGCTTATTTCCTTTGTATTTTACTGTTCATCACTTCATTGTTTTCTTCCAACAAAGCGTGTCTAATTTAATTCGAGCTGAAGCTGGGCTTACCTTTGGTTATCAATTCTTTTATCTGCACATGCTAAGATATAGTAGTTCGTGAAGTCAGTCTGGCATTTGAGCATGCTAAAAGAAGTGCAGGTCCTGTCTTTGAGAGAAGAGGGAATGTCTATATCGAGAAGATTATAGAGTCGAAGTACTTTCATAATATCCTTAACAAGTCCAAAGGAAATGCAGCGACCAAATCGGTATGTGGTTGAGTGTACTTCCTTTTAGTCTGATCTAGAGTACGTGCCTGATATGAACTGGATATTTCCCAATACGCGTCCTTGCCTGTAATGTAAATGTGGTTTCAGAATCAGATTTTTCATTTCAGTGATTTTTGGATTTGTGAAATGAACTGAATATTAGTGAGAAACTAATTTGATTAGATTAAATGCATGGTTGTCTTAAAGGCTGTCTCTACCAAAAGAAGATTGCATGTCTACCTAAATTAGGTTATTCTTATTCTTACCAAATAATAATTTATCATTTAAACTATTATAGACTACGTATTGGGAGGAGTGTGTTTGGTTGGTCCCTCTTTACCACATTTTTTTGTTTCTATAGTAATGAATAAGAATGTTTTTATGATATCTCTTTTTCACAACTTTGTATAAAGATTTTTTAAGAGAAATTATGTAATCATCCTATATGCCGAAAGAGACACAATAGAAATCCAATTGTATTAAAAGAATAATGTAGTGGCTTTGACTACCAAGTACCAAGTAATTAATTAAGTATTTTTAAGTGGGGTAAATAAAAGTATTTATTTATGCCCACCCATCCTATTTGTTTTTATGGTCTTCAATTTGTTACATGTATTGCACGTGCCCATAAATCTTGTTCTCATAATTGTGAGTTCCTTTGGTTTTCTTAGATCTCCAGCACCACATCAGTTGTCAACCTATTGTCTCTTCATGATTCTAGTATCAAAGAGCAGAGATCCCATCAAAGTCAGCAGGACAAACAACATGAAAAATTAAGCACGAGGGCTGCAAAGTTTATGACACAGATGAAGAGAACATCTATCTATGGTGGCAAAGTTTAAAGTCTAATAATGTTTAACAAGAAACTGTTGAACTCTGAAAGCAACAAACCTGTGGAGGACTACATTGATGATGAAAACATAAACATGAAAATTTCTGAACGATTGAAAGCCCTTGATGCCCCTGTCATATTGGAGGTTGAAGAAGAAGAAAAACCCTGTGGGCGACCTCTGAAAACAAAATGCCGGCACACAGAATTTACGAGCCCAATATGTCAAAATGTGAAATCTCTATCGAGCAGCGAAGAAGCTAATGCAGATATATCTGGTAATGAATTAGTGACTGCAAAAAGCAAAACTTGTATGCTCTTTATTCCTTTATTCCTTTATTTTGTGTTTTGAGGAGAGCCCTTTACTCTTCACAGCAACATGAAATATGATATATCTTAAATTATGTGATACTACTGGGTCTTCTTAATAGAAAATTGAACATACAATGTTAGAAAATATTCTAAGCATCATCATTCATCTTGGTGTTTCCCATTTTTGCTGTTTGTTCACCATCAGATATTCAAACACTTAGTTTTTATTATCAGTTACCTGTTTCCGTATGTCAGTTTGGCATGATTTGTTCCTCTTTCTGATTTAATGCCACTGATTGACTATCTATTCAATATTACACATAGAGGATAAAGATGTCAATACGAAAAGCATTCAATGAGCTTAGACAAATTTATAGTGCAAATAGCTTCATTTTTCTCTCTTTGATAAGAAACATGTAAGACCAACAAAACAATCTTCCATGTTGGCTATTGATAGCTTCCACCAATGATTGAGAAAGGTAAGTAATGAATTTTCTTCCTACTTCCCCCCCTTCTTTTTTTTATGTTTTCTCCGCCAATCTGGAGCTATACCTAGGCCACACCTTACCGATGTGCTGTTTTTTTCCACCACTATTGAGCACCAAGGAGGGCCAGAACATAGAAAGAGAGTATTTGTGCGACTCTAGAATACTTTGCTTTGATTTGGCTCCTAAAAAACAATCAAGAATGCGAAGGTGTAGAGGCCATAGGTGAGTTTAGAGTTTAAAAACATAGGTTCCCTGAGAACATAGATTTTTTAAAATGTCGAAATCCATTGTATTCCATTGTTTGCCAAACAAGACTAGGTAATGGAAACAAAAAAAAGTCAATTCCATTCCATCAGTTGCCAAACACACACAACTTATAAAGTTTATTCATCCTTTTTCCTTTCTTTCCATTCCTCTCCATTCATTTTTATTCCATTTCTTTCCATTCCCCAACTTAAATATTTCCAAACAAACCCTAAGAGTCGCAATCTTTCGTTGATACACTTGTTCACAACTAGTAAAATTTTGATTCATTTCATACAAAAAGTGTTTTATTTGGTTTCCGTCCTGTCTTGTCTTACTGTTTCGACCCCGATAAAACCAGAATCTGAACTTGAGTCCTGAATATAAAATGTAGCCCCAAGTGTCTAGTTCTCAATAACATCCAGAATTTTCAAATTCTGAGTTACGGTTGAGGAGATATCGCAGTTTTACTGCTGCTGTGTCGGTAATCGCAGATTCATAAAAACTGCTGCACCACTTTGGTTTACAATTATTTTAACTATGCTAACAGTAAGTAAATGACTTGAAATTTTTCATGCTGATAATGGAAACCCTAGAGAACATTTCCAAATTTTCTCATAATTAATTCATGAAGTGTCAACCCTGTTTCATATGTATAAACTCAGTTTTACAAATTCTGGCTGAACACAAATACTGTATAGTTTGCTATTTTGACATCAATTGCTGTAACTTTTATGTGCCTTAATTATATGCGTTAGAACTGGAAAGGAGTCTAGTTTCTAGGCCTTTTGACGGATTCACATTTGCTATCTTGTAGCAACGGGAATTGCAGTTTTGGTGCAGCAACGTCATGCTGTTCAGAATTGCAATTCTCGTAGTTCTTGATAATCTTAAATTGTGTTGACCCTCAAATATGCTTTATAATTATCTTAAACTTGTTCCATGTTCTTGATCATGTTTACTTGACCTGTTTTGTACACTTTCATGCTTGTTTGATGATAATAATAAATAATAAGCCGGGGTTTAAGGGAAATACCATAGTAGTGGATAATATAGGTAAGTATACTCGGAAGGGTGCCTGTGTTTCCCACTTGATACATGCTTCATGAACTAGTTATATTATTATTCGATTCATAAACTAGTATATTATTTTATTCATGAACTAGTGCATTATTATTCGATTCATGAACTAGTATATTATTTGATTCATGAACTAGTATATTATTATTCGATTCATGAACTAGTATATTATTTGATTCATGAACTATTATATATTTAATTCATGACTTGTCTTGTTATGACTTGACACATGAACTAGTTATATGATTACTCGATTCATGAGCATGGCTTGCTTGATACTGGATACCTGAGTACACTGCCCTATAGACACCACCACTAGGCCTAAACATAACTGATTGTATGTAGCAACCATGTAGTAAAAATATGGATGCATGAAGTGCTACCTAGATAGAATTAAATATTAGACTTAAGATTAACTTGTCACTTGTACACACTTGATACCCTATTTGATGCTCGTTACTTGAGACTTGTTACTTGAGACTTGAGACTTGAGACTTGAAATTTGTTACTTGACACTTGTATGTGATACTTTTTACTTGATGCTTGATACCATTACAGGTTCACTAGCCACTTGTTCTACTACTAGTACTTGTTACCCAATCTTGTCACTTGAGTTGTCTTTCTTGTTAGCTAGTTTCTTGAATCCCCCTACTTGTTGCATCCCTATTATATTATGTTATACATTCTTAATTCTAAATCTTGTTCCATATTTCTTGTACTTGTTTTCATATCCTTGCTTGTACTACTTGCGGCCCTAACTTGAACTAAGGGTGTTTGTCTTGTTTTCTCTATTTTTTCCTATTGTGTATATATATATATACAGACTTTGAAAATGAATTGCCTCATGGAATTGGTAAACAGACGTTCTAGGCTTCGCTTGGGGAGAAGACTTGCTATAATTATCTTGTATTTGAGTTTATTTCATTTGTTGCTACTTAAAACTTGTAACGGACTTGTAGTCCTGAGTTTTATCTTTTGATCCAGATTTGAAAACTATTTGGGATATTATTATTTGTTTCAATTATTTTCTGTTGATTAATAAATTATTCATACATGCGTGGTCGTGTACATTTGTTATATTCTTGTTATGATGCTGAGTCGATCCTACAGTTTATGAATGATAAAAATCATTCGTTGGGCTTCGTTACGTGCTCGTATTCCATATTTTTGAGAAGCGGGGCGTGATAGTCGAGGTCCAAGCAGTTTAGGATAAACTTTTTGGGCTCGCGGTGGCATCCGACTGTCGACCCTGAAGCTGTTGAGAGAAACTTTTTGGGGCTCGCGGTGACATCCGAGCGTCAAGGCCCCAGTAGTTTAGGAGAAACTTTTGGGCTTGCGGTGGCATCCGAGCGTCGACCCTGAAGCCGTTGAGAGAATCTTTTTGGGGCTTGCGGTGACATCCGAGCGTCGAGACCCAAGGAGTTTAGGATAAACTTTTTGGGGCTCACGGTAAAATCCAAACGTCGAGGTCCAAGCAGTTCAGGAGAAACTTTTTGGGCATGCGGTGGCATCCCACCGTCGACCCTAAAGCCGTTGAGAGAAACTTTTTGGGGCTCGCGGTGACATCCGAGCGTCGACCCTAAAACTGTTGAGAGAAACTTTTTAGGGCCCGCAGTGACATCCGAGTTTCGAGGCCCTAGCAATTTAGTAGAAACTTTTTGGGCTCACGGTGGCATCCAAGCATCGACCCTGAAGTCGTTGGGTGAAACTTTTTGGGGCTCGTGGTGACATCTGAGCATCGACCCTGAAGCTTTTGAGAGAAACTTTTTGGGGCTCTTGGTGTTATCCGAGCGTCGACCCTAAAGCCGTTGAGAGAAACTTTTTGGCGCTCGCGGTGACATCTGAGCGTCGACCCTGAAGCCGTTGAGAGAAACTTTTTGGGGCTCGTGGTGACATCCGAGCATCGACCCTGAAGCTGTTGAGAGAAACTTTTTGGGGTTCACGGTGACATCTGAGCGTCGAGGCCCTAATAGTTTAGGAGAAACTTTTTGGGCTCGCGGTGGCATCCGAGCGTCGACCATGAAGCCGTTGAAAGAAACTTTTGGGGCTCGCACTGGCATCCGAGCGTCAACCCTGAAGCCGTTGAGAGAAACTTTTTGGGGCTCGCGGTGACATCTGAGCGTCGAGGCCCAAGCAGTTGGGAGAAAACTTTGTAGGAGGAACTTGGGTGAATAAAGGTGAAATACCCGAGAAGTTGACCCTGCGCACCGAGGCACCGTGTTGGTCGACAGAGCTGAGGGTAAGAAGGTATTTTTGCGCTATAGGCTAACGTCATCAAGATCTTAGTGGCCATTAGATCTTGATGATGAAGATCAGACTGCCAGATCTTTTTGCGGAATTCGAGGAGCCCCACCTGCACTTATAAATCCCCCCCCCCAACCCCACTTCTTCACTTTGCTCCCATCTACTTCATGACAGAAATTTCCTTGCACACTGCCGGCAACCGTTTTTCGTTGACCTTTGCGTTCTCCGGTGAAACAGGTTAGTAGTTTTGCTTTAAAATGTCACGGTCTCAGCCCGGCTCCGAGGTAGGCACTTCAGGTCGCGGCAAGGAGGAGGTCCATTCATCTTCGATATCTTTTTCGTCGGGTGACATTTGCCCGGTAAAGGAGGAGGTTCTATTAGTAGGAGGATCGGATAGCGAGGGCGACGTAGCTTTTATCGTAGAGCCCTTGCAATCTCGTAGGCCGGGTAAGGAGCCTGCAGAGGAGGAGCATGAAGAGAGGGATCCCCAGGGAGAGGGGCTTGTGGAGGAGGAGAATGAGTCCGGGGAAGGAGGCCCGGAAGAAGAGGAGCAGGTCGAGGAGGGCGATAATCAGGAGGGGTCCGAGCAAGGGACTGAAAGTGGTAGTGACCATGGCAAGGTTGGAGGGACCACGAAAGAGGTAGAGGAAGAAGAGACAGACCTCCCACCGTTGCCTCTCCTAGCGACCCCTTCCCCTGATAGGAAGGATCGCCCCCGAAGGAGGAAGAGGAAGTGGATACGGCCCGACAGTCCGGCTGAGAAGGAAAAGTACGAGTATAGCTCCGGGTTTATGTACCCCCCTCTCTCCAGCAAAAATTTTGGGTCAATCAGGATGTACCCTGACGACGTGGAGGATTTTCTGGCGTATAGCTTGCTGTTGAGGGACGAGGGCCAGTCCAGGAGTAAGATGGACACCGTGAAGTGTGCCCTGCCTAGGGACTACTTCCCCATCTTGAGGGCGGCTTATTTTATTCCTCGAGAGTTCGAGCTACTGGTTCCGAACCCAGGAATCCGCCCGACCACCGTGCTGGAGCCGAGCTCGACATGTTCCCTGAGGACGCGTTCGTCTCAAGGTTGAGACTCCCACTGCATCAGTTCATCAAGAGGGTGCAAAATTGGGGGGAGCTGAGCCCGATGCAGTACGGTCCCAATTCTTGGAAACACTTGGTGTGTTTCATTTTGAAGTGTCAGGAGAAGGGGATTAAGCTGAGGCTGACTTACTTCTGAGCCATCCTGGGGATGAGCTCGCTCGGGGATCAGGAGGGGATCTTCTATCTTTTGCCATGCCCTCACAAGAAGGTGATGCATGGGCATCCGGACTCCATCAAGGAGTAGAAAGAGAAGTACTTCGTAGTCCGGAGCGAGAAGCCTTGGGACATCCCCACTGTTTGGAACTTCGGAAAGCCGAATCACAAGCCGCTGAAGCGAAGGGATTTGACTGAGAAGGAGTAGGCGAAGGTCGATAAGATCGTGGAGGGTCAGAGTATCGGGTGGCCTCGTGTCACGGAGCTACACCTCGCCCGAGCCGGACTGAGCCCGGCCAACCCTAGTATGTTATTGTTTCTATTCTGTATTTTTTTCTGCCTTCGTGTTAACATGTTTACTTTTCTTCTTGCGTAGAAATGTCTGCCAAGGAGCTCGACAACTGCAATGATGTAGTGGCCCTGGCCGCCAAGAGGAGGGCCGATATGGCGAAGAAGGCCGCCTCGGGGGCGGGGGCTAACCAGGTAGCAATCCCAAGGCCCGAGGAGTCGACCCCGAAGAGGGCGAAGAAGCATCACCACCATTCGTCGAGGTCGACGAAGGATCCGGGGGCGAGCTCTGGTAGCAAAAAGGTTGCCAAAGTCGCAAAGGGGCCTCTCCCACCGCTACGACCAAACGCCACGGAAATGGTTGGTCAGCAGGGCATGAGGCCGTATACCCCCGACTGGGGGGTCAAGGTGGGGGATACGCTCCTCGAAGGCTCGGTTGCGGTAGAGGTGGTGGAGCACCTTGCCACCGAGCGGGATCGTTTGAACCTGGTGGTGGAGACGGCTGATACGTCATTAAGAAGAAGAATGCCGAGCGTTATCATTGGGAAGCCACTCAGTTGAAGGACGAGTTGATGGCGGCAGAGACTGCCATTGCGGTCGCCCAAGCCCAGCTGATCTCCAATGCGGAGCATCATGAGAGCGAGCTGGCACAGTTCAAGGCGAAGGCCAAAAAGGCTAGCAAGGAGGTGGCGATCGCCATGGCGGATACCCTAATCGCCTCGTAGGACGAGGCTTTTAACAAGGCCAGGGAGCACATCCTGCGGAT